>WBNH01005918.1:134009-231643 GCA_013401255.1 Urocolius indicus
TGAGGGGAGATCTCATGAATATTTACAAATATCTAAATCGTGGGTGTCAGCAGGTTGGGACATCCCTTTTTTCTATTGTAGCTAGCAACAGGACAAGGGGTAATGGGATGAAGCTGGAACACTAAAAGTTCCACTTAAATATTAGAAAAACTCTTTCACTGTTCAGATGAGGGAGCCCTGGCACAGGCTGCCCAGAGTTGTAGAGTCTCCTTCCTTGGAGGTCTTCAAGACCCACCTGGACACATTCCGACGTGACCTAATCTAGGTTGTTCTGCTTCTGCAGCTGGGTTGGACTAGATGATCTCTAAAGGTTCCTTCCAACCCCTACCATTCTATGATTCTATGTTTTACTGATGCACAGCAAAACCTCTGTCAGAACAAATGGTGAGCACCCACCTGCTTCTCTCTGAAGCTACAGTGAAAATGTCTGACTGGTAACTCAGTATCAATGTGTATTCAGAATCCTTTCCTCCTGAAATTGAAACCTCTCAAGAAAAAGCCTCTTCCTGTGAGCTAATATGTAATTACAACCTCTAGAAGAGCTAGAAATATCCCACGAGAAGCTTAACTGTCAGCATTTCAGCACTGCTGCTTCTGGCCAGCACAAGGGGACACACAGAAACTGTAGGAAAAGGAAAATGAACAGGCAGGGAAAGTTGTGTGAATACTTTTGACTTATGTTAAGTTTATGTTACTGTGTAAGCCCAAGTATTGCATTATTATATACCATAATTGAAAAGAAAGCTAAACATCTCGATCAAATTAATGTCAAGTTACTGCTCTGCACTTTTTCTTTAAATTCTATAATGCACATCAAATGTAAAGTACATTAAGCAGGTGTAGTGCCTGTGATCTGATATTCCTTTCAGGGTAAAATGTCTCAAAGAATGGGAAGAAAAGGGACTAGAGGTAACTTTGGGATGGAGTGAGGACAGGTCATTAAGCTAGAGGGCAGATAGCAAGAAAACTAAAGGAATAGCTGCAGAGGAATCCCTGAGAGCAACATAAGAAGGGGGAAAATTAGAATGTTAAGCTGAACAACTGTAGGATAGTTTTATTGTTTCTCAAAGTTTTTAGATACATGACTGTGCATCGTCCACAGAGCTCACTGGGAGACAGAATCTCAAGATGAAATATTCAAGGAGTAAAAAAGGACATGTTTTGATTGCAAAGATTTGTGAAATAAAGAAATTGCTTTCTAGGCGTTATCTTCTATCATTAATAATAATTAATTAATAGATAAATTATTTGAACTGTTGTGACTTTCTTTTAATTGTAAAGGGGTCATAGACCATTGTTTGAGAAATGGTGCTGTCAGAGACTAAACAGGATTTTCAGTCTGTTATGTGTATAAAACATCAAAGCTGTCTGCTAGTCACACAGATCTCCACTTCAATGGAGTTTGCATTGACTGTTCGGTCATTAGGAAGAGAATGATAACTGATTTGATCACTAATAATCAAGCAAAAAGGATACCATTCAAAACACTAACCTTCTACTGTACAGCTCTGATTTGAAAACAAAGTAAAAGAAATCAACTGTTTCTGAGCTGGTGCTTAGCTTCTGGCTCTGGGCCATCTCTGCCTTTAGCCTACCTTTAGCCAGCCACAGAACAGAGTGCAGGAGGAATCCAAGAGAAAGGCGATTTAATATTCTAACAAAAGCACACCATAACATTCCTATAAATAATATGGTGTGACTTATTATTGGCACAGATTAACTGGATCGCTATCATTTCCTACTATAGCTAGTACAGAATGAGAGATACACATGATCTGCGTGCTGTTATTTAATTTAGGTTGCAACAGAGCTGAGGGATATTTCTGCCAAACAATTGCTACTACTTATTTTCCTTGGCATGGTTTCAGCTTTGTTTCTAAAATGGAACATACTACACTGAAAACTCTAGGATGATAAGCTGGGAAAAAGTGCATCTAAGAAGGCAAAAAGCTCTCTTAGTTAACTCTTTCTATTCCTTCTCATTCCATCTCCCAAATATAAGAATGAAAAGAACAAACACACTACATAGCTGCTTTTCGTTTTTCTTGGTTGACATGGAAGAACGTTAGAAAATTACATCAATTTTAGTCTCAATTCCCTGGAACAATGAAGACAGATAAACACATTCAGCTACTGATGTATCACAAAGCACATTGGTCATTTGTTTCACATAACCCTTAAGTGCACACATTTTTCTGGGTCCTGTATTCCCTACTGTGAGAAGTAGAAAAGATATCATTCATTAAAACTGAATGCTGTTCTCAGGCAACTGAGGTTCCTCATGCCAATATAGACACAACTGAAGCAGAGATAACCCTACTGGCTGCTACAGACATAAGCTGCTGTTGCCTGACTCCAAATTAGGCACAACTCCCTATGTCATTTGTCAGTATTTTCAAAAGTGAATTTCAGGAGCTATATTCCAGGAAAGTAAGAACAGACAAATTAATGATTCTGAGCTTTAAAATACCAAACACTGACCTGAAGAATACTAACTGCTAAGAATCACAACAGCTATTGAGAATTTTGCTTAGGTCTCACTCATGAAATTAATCCAATGAAACAGGACCCCTTGTCCTAAAATTAAAAGCTATAGTTGTATTAGTTAGAAATTAAGGTATGAACTAAAAGCAAACCCAGTTTCTAATATTGTGGATTTTTTTTCTCCATACATTAACAAACAAGAATAACAAAAACCCATGCAGCAATGGCTTCAAGGCTTCCTACATCGCTACTACTGTATCTTCCAGATTAATGCATTTCTTTCTTCTAGTCATGGAAAGAAATTCCTTCTCTTTTGATACAGATATGCCCACCTCCCAGACTGCCATTCTGCCATTGAAGTATTTGCAAAGCAATGTCCTCCCTCTGTGTTTTCATGAGATTAAGATCAAAAAATAAAATATGGGTCCCAAAAGGACTCAATCTTCCTCATGGTTTCAACTGAAGCACGTCAAGTGTCAAGTGTGCACTGTGGAAGCTCTGTGCTAGCACACTGCTCAGTGGCATATGGCCCCCAAATTCACTGACAGTGAGATATACCAGTCTGCCTTTGACTGGCCAGAACTCACGGCTGTCCTGGAGACTGAGCAGCTGGATACTCTCAGGCAGAAGTAGGCTTCTGGGTAATCTTGGATGCAAACTGGTTGCTGAAAGTTCCAGAATTTATGAGATGAAGGAATTCTACTCTGTGACAGAGCTGAAGTAGAGGGTCAATGGCCCTAATACTTCCTGCAGATTCCAGCTGTGAAGATGGGATACGTTCTTGCCTCAGTACACAACAAAGGGGAATTTCCATATGCTTCTTTTTAACTTCTGTATGTGACTGTGGTATGCATTTTTTCTGAGGCCTGTCACACATTGCTCAGGGTTCTGACACTTCTCTTTCTGAATACAGTGATGACAAATCCCAGGTTTCAGACGCTCCCAGATATTTTCCTTATGTGAGATTCTATGAGTCCGATATTTTGATCTCGAGAACAGACAAAATTCTCTGAAGACCTGTGTCTGCTCTGAGACTCCCTTTCACAAAGCATTCCCAGTCATGCTGGATGGAGGCAAAGGCATAAACCACAGCTCCAAACTGGAGCTTTCACAGAGCTTGGGATGTTTGGGATTTGAGTGATATTTAATTATAGGCAATGTAATCCATGATGTGCTGCCAAAATCTGAGACAGATTCTCTCAAAGGTTTCTGTCTCAGTTGGCAGAAGATGTGACAGTCCTTAAATAAGATCTTCTACCTTCAAAATAGAATTTAAATGAAGAGAAGTAGTTCCCCCACAAAACATCTAGCAGGTAACAGATGCTGCTGGGAGGGAGGACAGCCTGCAGTGCAAAACTTATGTCCATGTCAACAGCTTGGCTCTGACTCCAGCGCTGGTGATGCTGGTAGACAGACTTGCCAGGAGGGAAGGATCAGAGATGTCTAGAGGGGAACATTAGTTCCAGAGCAATTAAAATGCCAAGCTTGCTCTAGTTCAGCACCAATTTCAGACACAACTATTCACATCAAATAACTTTTGAGCTAGTCTTCTAACTCACTTAATTCTATAGGCCACCAGTCAAACTGGTGGACCAGTAGGGCCCAATGGATTTTCTTTTTTAGATGAAGCTCAAATGCCAGAACCTTATAGTGAAAATGACTGCATATGCGTACTCATCATGACGCAGCAATGTGCCTTCGTAGCCAAGAGGGCCAATGGCATCCTGAGATGCATCAAGAACAGTGTAGGCGGCAGGTCGAGGGAGGTTCTGCTCCCCGTCAATTCTGCCCTAGTGAGGCCTCATCTGGAGTACTCTGTGCAGTTGTGGGCTCCCCAGCTCAAGAGGGACAGGGAACTACTGGAGAGAGTCCAATGATCAGGGGACTGGATCATCTTCCTTATGAGGAAAGGCTATGGGAACTGGGGCTGCTTAGTCTGGAAAAAGAGGAGATTGAGGGGAGATCTCATCAACACTTACAAATATTTAAAAGATGTACATTAAGAGGACACAGCAACACTTTTTTCTCTTGTCTCAAGAAAAAGGATAGGGGTAATGGACAAAAGCTGGAATACAAAAGTTCCATTTAAATAAAAGGAAAGACTATTTTACTGTTCAGGTGAGGGAGCCCTTGCACAGGCTGCCCAGGGAGAGTGTGGAGTCTCCTTCTCTGGAGGTTTTCAAAACCCGCCTGGATGTGTTCCTGTGTGACCTGATCTAGGTGAACCTGCTTTAGCAGGAGTGTTGGACTAGATGACATCTAAATGTCCCTTCCTACCCCTACCATTCTACGATCATCTGATGCCACTGGTTTGCGTGTCCCGATTCAGCATAACACTTCAGTATTACAGTTTCAGACATGCTACTACTGAAGCCACAGAAAGGTAAGGCATCCATTTGTTTCATTGAATCGGGCCACTGATAGATTACGTATTTGTGACATATTCAGTTCAGAAAATAAGCGAGTGATCTGAGAGATGTGGGAAGCATTTGCTATTTCTACAATTAAAATTTTCAGAGCAATACTGAACATTTCTTGGTGTGTGTGATTTTGTTTCCGTGTTTTTTTTAATTTGTGTACGATTTTGTGTTTACAGGATTTTTTAACATATTTCATTATTTAAATGTCTACTATTAAATTAATAAATTAACCCCCCAGAATGAAATTTTTACTACCATAATCTTTTAAATAGGCTTTTAAAAGTCATAGCCTTTGTAAGGAAAAAATTAAGACTAGTTTAACAAGACTATATAGTTTTTCCCCGATGACGGTGGGTATTTTCCATGAGCTGCTGCGATAACTTTGTTAATTCCAAAACTCAAGCAAATCTGTTGATAGGTATGTCGGACAAGCAAAAGAAGTTCTAAATGTACATAGATAAAAAATCTGCTCAAATCTGCTTCAGCCATTTAAGGAAACACGAGTCTGGGAAACATTATACACTGTGTCTGAAAGTAAATAACAACAACAAAAGAAAAAAACAACCCCAAACAATTGGCATTGCCAGCTGGAAACCTTCCTAATACAGGATAACCCTGAACCACTACTGCACACTTCTAACAGAAATTATACATTTCATATGCTACATTTCACAAATTGTTCCTACAAACTGCACCATGAACAAAGAGGTAAATTAAAACAGATTTCTTCTGAAGGAGGAAACCATACTACAGACGGAATACTCATTTGAAACATGTGATGTTTCTCTCATGAATAAGCCTGTAGTGTATTGTTAAGTTGTTAAGCATTGTACATTTCAAATATACAGAATATTCAAAATATAGCTTCAAATACATTACATTAATATTAAAATCTGTAATAGATTCAGATAAATTATTTGTAATATGCTGAAAATAGAACTCATTACTGAATCTCTTATTTAACAGTTTATCAATCATGAAAAAGTAATGTAGAAGAATATACAGGCTGACAAATTGTGTATTACAAAGTTTGCTAATCGCAATATTTTCTAATCTGAAATCTTATTTAAAATGCAAAGTGTGCTTCTCAAACATCTATCTTTAATGAGTAAAACCTCTAGATCTTATAATTTTTCAAGTTTTACCATGCATTTTCTTAGAAAACTTGCTTATCAACAAAAAAAAAAGGAGGCTATAACTGCATTTTTCAGTAGCAATAAACATTACTATTTTCTGTGAAAGAAACCAACAAAGCTGTCTCACTGACAGAGATTCAGTGAGACATTTTTTAGCAGAAATGTATGGTAAGCACTACCCAATGTTAACACTACCTGTGAAAACACCCCAGTCCAGCTACTGGTATTGGAAGCCTGGGACATGCCATCAAACTGCCAGGTATGGCTAACGCTAGAAGGGTGATTCTTCACAGCTCTTCCTGATAAGCTCCATAAATTCAGTAAGAATACACTCGCTCATGCTGCAATCGAATCCGTCTATTCTATGAACTGACAGGGCTTCCTGCAGGCACCTTGAGCTCAAATTGCAAAAACATGACCAAATAACCTCTAGCAGGAAGTGCAAATGACTGGTGTGGTTGAAGTGCTTACAAAAACCATGCAGCCAAACATCCCCAAGTAACAAACTGCAATACTTTCATTGATACTGACCTTGTGCACTGTGATCAAATGCTCACACAAACTGATGTGGACAGACTCTCTCTTCACTTATGTGTTTTCCGTTAAAAAAAAAATAAATCCAAATCCCATTTCTCTGATAAAAATGCATTAAAGAGAAATGACAATCTAATCAGGGGGGTTTGAGACTAGCATATACTATCTCCTGATTTTGCTTCTTCCTCTCTTAGAACTATGTTTGAGTGATTTGGATGATGTTTCCAAAGACATAAATGACATGCAGACAAAGAAAACAGTCCTTAAAACCCTGGAACAGTCCAATGGTAGTTAAAAAAGGCAACATTTGCGTATTTATGTATGCAGAAAATAAGGCCAGTATTCATTATCGATCTGGTCCTGCACTTAGCTGAAATCAAACATCAAAACCCAATTTAACTGTAAGGTGAGGATAAATGCACATTCGTATAGTTTCCTACATGGAAATACAAGTATTATCTGTCTGATTTCAGTACAAATGGCTTGAATCTGGAGGGCAGAGTTCAAAGGAAGCAACTGTACAGGGGTTACACATCAGATACATATTGGCAAAACACTAATCTCTGCTCTTGGTAACATGAAACAACAATATTACTTACTCTTCTTCCCTTAGGTCCCTGTGGCCCTGGTGGTCCTCTTGCTCCCAAAGGTCCCTACATGCCAAATAAACTTATTATTCATTCTCCTCTCTACACAGATGTCTGCAAATTACAAGGTTCATGCACATTAAACAATAGTCAATGCAACTAATACAAATCAATCACTTTCGGTCATGGTTCAGATTCGATTGTCTTTGTATGATTTATCTAGAAAAATCCAAATAAGAGTCTCTATGCAACTTTATTCTGAATAAGAAATCCTGATGTGACGGGTGGATAAATTCCTTCTGTCCAACATCCTAAGCTTGTGAAGGGATACTTGTATTTCAGCAACATTGTTGAAAATACACTAATAAATTTCTGGTGTTTGCCTGTACTGAAGACCCACACTAGCCAAATCACAAAACAATTCTACACAGCAAATTAGAACCTATTTTCTTTTTGCTTTAACAATGAAACAAAACACATAATGAATATCTCTAAATTATATCATGCTTCAACAAATTGAAAATAAAATTGTGCAATTATAAACCACTCTTAAGATATTCTATTTCACTACTTGTTTCAACTGAGTGATCTCTAAATGGATGAGTGTGATATAATTGGTTTTCTTGTCTCTCATGGATCATCCTGGTAAAGTGCAGGTGAACAGACTTTGTGTCTGGATGGGTAAATTTTCATGACAGTTTTATAGACTGCAGTACAAATTAGAAACCATTCTTAGCTTCAGCAAAGCAAAAAGGCAATTTAAAAATGGTACATTTTACATGAACCAAAGCACTACTCTATACCTACAGGTAATCCTTCTGGCCCCACAGGTCCAGGCCCTCCTGGAGGTCCTGGGTAGCCCTAGAATTTAAATAAATATAGATAAGACATAACAGTTTTATTGAAATTGTTATTATAACAACAGTAAATACAATTACCTACAGGAAAAACTGGATTCAAGGTAATAAATTGTTTAATTTTGCAAAAAATTTACTCCCCGAATTTTCTTTAGAAAACGTAATATTGTTTGGATATAGGACAATTATCATGAAGGCAATGTAAGAAGGTTTCCCACACTCAGGCACCAGTTGATAGGAATGTATTAAAACAAAAGCTGCTGAGTTCTAAATGAATTTCAAAGTCTTCACATCAAGGCTTTCACAGTGGGAATAGAAAGTGGACACATACTAGTGTAGGCAGAACTAGGCAAGACATAATGCCAAGAATGGCTCTTGTCTGACTTACTACTGGGAAGGAATCTGACTGTTATGACTTAAGTGGATTTACCTATGACAATAAGCATTACTAATTGTTGAAAAAAATAATTTATAAGGTTTTTTAATGGATCAAAAGCAATTGGTTGAAGGTAAATCTGGATTAGAGAGATGTAATGAAGCATGGAATGTTTCAAAATTATTGTCCCCTGCTGCATGGATCATTAAGTTGGTCTGCAGCCTACAGGTACCTGTTCTCATCCTTGCCAACTGACGTCCAATAACACCCATCACCCATTTCCACGACAAGAACATTCACCACTGCATCACACTTAGGTCCGCATCTGCAGTTTCTGTGCAAGACTACTGAGATCTCTCTCTTGTGCTTACTGCACAAGTGTCAGATGTGACAAAACCTTAACCATATGACAATGGGCACATGTGCATGGTTTTTTACTTTTATGCCCCAACAATCTATCTAACGTGACAGTGGCCTCTGGACTGTCCAATGCCACGTGAAATGATGCATCCTGATTTAGAAGAAGTGGTGTTGTCAGGAAGCCAGTCCTCCCAAAGGAGTGGCACCTGTGGGCTGTTTGAGTACTGCTGTGTAGCAGAATTAGAGGTGATGATAGATACCAGTCTGTCTAATAGAATAACCTGCATTACTCCAGTGTACCAAGGACATATTTATTTTACTTTCCTTCCTTTATTTAGCTTTCAGTTGTGTTTAATGCAAGGTTGCTTTGAGCCATTTTTTGAAACTGCAGTTATTCTGCTGCTTCATTCACAGCAGATCAATTCCACAATGTCACTTCCACAGAGGGTATAAAGCTGATAAACGGAACTCCCCAGAAACAACACATCACAAATACTACTCTATTCCATAAGGCTTGCACAGTCAGAAGGGTGAGAATTTATCACTGTTTTGTGAAGTAAAGTGCCTTTGTAAAGTAACATAGTTACATATTCTACATTACTTGTGCCTTACCATGACACCTTTTTCTCCAGGAGGACCTACTGGTCCTGGACTGCCTCGCTCTCCCTTTAAAAAAACGCAAAAATAGAGTAACAGTGAGTGCTCTTTCCCTGACCCATCCCATGTCCACTGCATCAGGCATATCTGGCCACAAGGCCAATCTGCAACAACAATACCACAAGAATCCAAGTGGTCTTTTGTGTCTCTGCAAGAGATTTGGTTGCTAAAGGGAACTGCTTTTTGCAGTGCAAAACACCATTGACTCAGGGACTACCCTTCAGAACAGTGCAGAAACTTTCATTCTGTTGTTGAATTTCTGCATTCTTTCCTCCTACAAGCCCACTCATATTTTGAAAAAAAAATTATAAAATCAAGTTTCTCTGTCTTCCTTTTTTTTCCCTACATGACTGAAAAAGAGTTTGGGCACTACACCTATCTCTACAAACTGTAGCTAGCAGATTTGTTTTCTCTCTGTTGGGTGCATTGCATTTATAGTTATGTTCTTTAATCCCTAAAATTCACCAGAGCAAACAAGCAAAAAGGAAAACATTGTTTCTCTCCCCCTTATCTCTTCAGTATGTGTTAGAAATCCTTAGACCTAAAAGCAAAGCCAGCCCTGTAGCATCTGCAGAAGCAGCTAGAATAGGGAAGGTAGCAAGGGTCTCTTTCTTGTCTTGCATACTTTTACAACTTTTATTCATGTAACATTCAGCCTTAAAGTCAGGTTAGCTGTAGGATTATTGCCAAAGAAAGTTTATACTTGTACTGCAGATGGTACACATGACATAGTCATGATGCTGTATTTTGTGTTGCACACTGTAAAGACATATTCCTTTACAATAATTACTCTGGTAGTATGACTGTTATTTAAATCCACACAGCATTTTTACATCGTACTATTTAATCCATAAAACAGGAAGACAATAAATTCTACATAAATATCATAAGAATTATAACAATTATTGCACCACCAAGTAGTTTGCTTCCATTTGCTGAGGATATATTTAGTTAGACTTTGACTGCCTTTTCCCTTCTAGCTAAACTAGCAGCAGCATCCCATGGTAATTTTTTTTTGAGCTAGGTGTAATTATAAAGAACAAGAATCCTTTCAAACTGAATTTTAAGACGATACTATAATTAAAACCATATGAGACTTAGACGTCTAAGTTTTAGTTTTAACGAGCAGTGATTTTCAATGATGTATTTCCTTTAATAGATTATACAAATTATAATCTGATTTTCATGGAAGTTCTAATGTATTATTAAGGCTTTCTCATTGAAATATATGAATACTAATCACCAGTCTAGGTGAAATAATTCAGCTCTGCAGAGATGAAATACAAATGGTGCTGGATCATTCTGACAAACAGTTATGTTTCTATGATAATTGAAGCTGACACCCAGTCCAATAATAATTTCCTGTTTTTCAGTTTTAAAATAATTCACTTAAATAAACCCATGTTAAATATGCTTAAGCTATTTATACTGGTTGAGTCACATTAGGTCAGCCAAACTTTGCTTTCATAAACACAACTCTTACTGCACAGCAGACAAAACTAACAATGTTGTCTTCTTTACTCAGTCAATGCATATGGCCACATTTTACCCTTCAACTTTTGTCTTCATTATGGAGCAGTGCAAAACCAATGACTACTATGCAAATAAAATATAATTGATGCCAGTTTCTGCGAATCAATAGTACTGGATAGTAAGTGCCACAATATGAACAAGGTATCAAATCCATCAGCTCTACCTTAACTGCCAAGTAAAATCAAGGCTATTAGATGCATGCCTCAAACAACAACATTTGTATTACCATTTATTATATCCTTGTGCTCTGAAATAACTCCAGGAATATTAGGGTCTTTTCAGTGGCCAGTAAATGACCTCTCATCAATATTTTATCATCCCGATGCTTTTTACAGTAGATTTTTGCTGCTGAGTATTGAGATACATTATTGTACCTTGTCACCAAGGTTTCCAGGTGGCCCAGCTTCTCCAGGTAAGCCAGCTGATCCCTAGATAAAATATAAAGCAGACTTTTATTAGTGCAATGTCTATACTAGTTCATGGTTGGCAGCTTCCTAGCAATCCAGTGGCAGAACCCAGCACATTTCTTCATCTCAGAGAACCACTGCTCTATTTGTCTAAGTGCTCTTGTGAGGAATGGACAAGCTAACCTCCTTTGCAATCCATGCAGGAAGATTGCTACATCTAAAAGCACAAACAGTAAATGGCTACTGATATAAATTACATTTATTTAATCATCATACTGTGCTACCACCTAAGATCTGCCACTGAGCTCAGTCTTGCAGTGCTAGAAGCTTTACAAACATACAATTAAAGGTGACAACTTCTCTGATGGTGCTTCAGTCTGACCACAAATTTCAAGGGAAATAAATTCAAGTGGAACAAAGTAAAAGTCAATCAAAACAAGAATTCTATTGGATCAGGTGTTGTCAGAATTTTCCCTTTAAGAGTTGTAGCTCCAAATGCCTTTGAAGTAAGGGGATCAGAGCCTTTCAGTTCTTCAATAAACAAATAACTCTCTCCTAAGACTCTCCCAGAATTTCCACTGGACAGAACAATTACCACCACATAGGATGGGAAATGTGAGAGGAAGTACTTTTAAAATGCTTATACTCCATTTATTATGAAACTGAAGCAAAAAAAGTAGCATAAGGTCCCAAATGAGAAAATTATGACACAGTGAGCTTGAAAAAAAAAAAAGCAATAGGTGTTCTGGAGTATATCTCGTGGCTGTGCATGAAAGATGGCAGAAATCTCAGTCTGAAATCTCTTACCTTTGAAAACAAAATAAAAATCTTTTACCTGTATAATTTCAATAAAATTCAGCCTCCAGTACTTTGACACAATGAGTGCAAAGGAGCTAAGGTTTTACAATAGCTAATCATTTTCTTGCTGTCTACTCTGGAAATGTCATAGTTTAAATATATTGCAATGAGCCATTGACACAGCTGCCTTTGGGGCTGACAATACTGGCACAAACTACTTTCTGGAAGAGGCTAAAGAGATGAATAGGCATGTCTATGGCTGCTGGCCTGATGTATTATATGTGGGAACTTGTGTATTGTATGTTAGAATCGAGATGTCTTTTGGATTGGCAGCTGTCAAAGATTTATCCTGCTGATATTGTAACTATGGCAATGCCCAGACGTCACTGGCAGGAGTGAAGAACTTTCATGATGAACTCTGAGAATGGGAGCTACCACTGCTCCTAGTCATAGCCAAGAGTGGACTTCAATACCAGGCAGAAGTCTGTGAGAAAAAGAATTACCCTGTACTCTTGCTCATCAAGATAAAGAGAATGGAGATATGGTTTCAAAAGGCTAATCTCTGATTCTCTTATTCCAGAAAGGACAGAAGACATAACCAGAGCCAAGATGTAACTCAGACCTATTCTCTTTCCAGAGAGACACTTCTGACCCTTGTCAACGTCACACTGTTTACAAGACTAAAGATGCTGATTAGAAAGATGGGTAGCTATGTCTTGCACTAGCAGTAAGCCATTTACTATAAAGCCCCTGATCAAGTCCTCTTTTCAAATCAAAAGTGTGGTCTTTCTGACTCAGTTGCTCTGGTCTGATAGAGAAGGAATGCCTGTGAAGCAACGACTGTGAATGTGCTGTTGTATCACCCAGCCTAGCCTACACCACCTTCCAGGACAAAAGATAGCTCTTAAATAAAAAGTATTGTAGACACTGGTTATTCCTCAGAAGGAAATAGTTCAGCAAAGAAAATTTACAGTAGAAACACTAAAAGAAGAAAGTGAAGTTTAGTTGATAAAAAATATGGAAAAGAATCCGTATGAGTGGAAGTGGGTATGTATGGAAAGCAAAACAATACTCAAGATGACAAAAAGGACTGAAGCCAGTGAAAGGGTAAAGAAAATAGGAACTTTAAGAAGAATGATAGGCAAAGAAGTTCATGACAGGTTAACTAAATGCACTTTCATCCCTTCATTCAAAATGGAAGACACATGTCTGAAACTGAAATGAAGCTAAGGCAAGAGAAAAAAGAAAATTACTTAGGAATACAATTTTGGTCCTTAAAACAATTAGTACCATGCAGGGACAAAACAGTACAATCAGAGAGTAAAATATCTTGTTCCATCAATATGTTAGCCATAAAGCAATGTTTTCCTTCTGGACTTTCTTAAAAATCACACTGCTCCTTAAATCTCAGATCTGGATTGGCTTGTTATAAAGTTCAGCCATGAAGACTGGATTAAGTTTTCGAGTCTGTCTTCATGTTATACAAGAGGATGAATACAGTCCAAAGGAGGTCACTGTCTTCCAGCATCCCCTCAATCCTTCGGGAAAGGCAGCAGATTCCAAAAATCAAATTGAATGAATTAGGAAACAGAAAAGTAAAGTAAAAAAAAAAACAACCAAAATGTTTTTAAGAAATCATCACCTTAATAAAAAAATAGTCATCACAAGTTTTCATTTACAAGGATTTGTGTAAAACTCTCCGGTGACAATAACAGCACTTTAGAAACCTTCTTGACAGGATCATTTTTGTGGAAAATGAATCTGAGACCAAATCTCACAACTATAACATGCCTGAGAAAACCATCTTGTCAGGGCACATGTTCTGTGTTAGAAACTGGACTGTAGCTGAATAATTGAAAACACATTCTATGTTAATGCAAACTCAAGGATGGAGTAATCCATTGAAAAGCTTTGTAGTGAGAAATGAATACTGAGCTGGTTCCAAACATTCCCCTGGAAGCATTTACCTGTCAGGCTGTATGCTAATACGTTATTCTGTGATAAATGAAAATTTTATGATCCAATGTTATTTCATTGGGAGTTCAGCATTTTCAAATATTTTAAATTCAACATTTTTTCACCTCCTTGACCTAAATAAATTTAAAATATTGTTTTGCCACATTAAAACTTTTCTATGAACTTTGGTATTTCCAATCAACTTGTAGTAAAATTTGTTCTGAATCCGTGCTGAATCACTTCACTCCAGAGCCAGCACGCAGCAATATCATAACCTCTGCCTACTCATTAGGATTCTCACTTAAATATTTAAAAGCCCATCATCTTCATACTTCAGGAAGGACTTGACACATTTTGGCACAGTACTCAAAGTCCAAAAATGTTCAAACATTTAGGTTTGATTTTTAAAAGATCAAAATCTATTTAAGGATCCTTGAAGGTTCAACTACGTTAAAAAAAACCAAAACCACCAAGGGTGATGGACAAGAGGAGGAAGAAAAGCGGATGTTCTAATAATCAGCTTCAACTATTTCATCCCCACCTCACAGATTGAAAAATATCTCTACAACACATACAATTATAAAAATGAAGTTCTAAGAAATAGATATTAACCTAAGCTCTGAATTGCTTGTCAGATATAATGATAGTAGCAAATATTTTTAAAATAAATCCACCTGGACCTTGGTGTCATAGGTATTAATATCAGATCTGTTCATACATGCTCTAACAAATGTGACCCATGTCAGGTCTGGACAAAAGTTAGGACAAAAGCATGATGCAGAGTTTACACTGGCTGCTATTTGAGCTTCGTGGCATGTGCAGTAGAACAAAAGGTAGCTGATCTGTGAGAAAGGAAGTGTCATGGACAGTTGATATCTGCTCTGGAACAAAAATTCTATTAGTCTTAAATTCCTGGGTAAATTTGTATCAGATCAACGCTTTCATGTGACTCTATTTTAGATCGGATCAAAAATAGATTATTGCTGAACCACAGATAGGCTTTTGAAACCAAAGACTTTCAATAAAGCCTTGTGTAGAACATTTGCTTAGTGCTGTACCAGTATCAGGTAAGAAATGAGCAGCTGTTAGAGGTAAAGCTGTTACTTAAAGGTAAGAGTAACCTTAAAGACAGCCTTGTCTCCACACCACAGGGAAACTGAATAAAACCAACCAACAAAGAAACCATGACAATAGTTCTGAAAATGTCACCTAATTACACTCTAGTTTCAATAACATCATATTCTAGGCCAAGAGTCTGGTTTTTCTTATGCCAAGCAAGACCTGTGTACAAACTGATGATATCACGGGAAAACAAAGTTTTGGCTTTTATTCAATATTTTCAATATTTTTGAGGTGTTTACACAGGATTTTCATCTTTGGGGAATGGAATGGAACAGGAACAATTTCAGAGGACATATCTTTTGACAGCAAGGAGAAAGCGTAGTAAACTGAGTTATCTCAAATGCCAAATAAAGAACATAAACTGATGCCAGTTTACTTACAATTCACTACCTGTTCAATTACGGAAGCAGCTACTTTTGAATCCCCAAATGACTAATACTACATTTGCCTTTCAGTGGCACTTTACTTTGAATTATCAAAATGCAAAAGTAGATTAGAAAATGGCCCCACATTAGACCTTGGCATCTGAGGAGCTCTTGGCTGACAGCTGTACAAACTGCTGTATGTATGCCACATAGTGATACTGGCTTTTGGTTGTGTGGTCTTTTGTTATTATTCAAACTAGTGGTTTCACTTCTAAACTTTAGAAACTATTTCCTACCTCATAACCACAGTACTAAAAATGTTATGAAGTGGCCATAAAATCTGTAGCTGCTTTACCCAGGATTATGTTGGGAAGCAGAGTATTTGAAAGGTAGATGCTCTTTTCTTCTTTTTAACAGTGAGATCTGGCATTCTGCTATCTGTTGAGAAAGTTAATGGTTATCAACCAGATGTGATAATCTGAGTGAAAAATCTATGCTTTGCAACTGCCAGCAAATGAGGTGAATGAAAGCAGAGACGTGCTACATTTGTACCTTGCAGCTTTAAAGCATTCTTTAAAGGACTTAACTTCAACTACCTGAATATTTGAACAGGCAAAATGTATTGGCACCATTGCTTAGCCTACAGAAGTTTAACTCATTTATTTCTTTCCTAAAATTTTGCTTCCAGTAAGACCAGTGTGAAGCAGGATAATTCTGTTTGATGGTGTTACGGAGAGAAGCAGTTGCTTTTAAAGGAAGTAGCTTACAAAGTGGCAGCAGGATCTGCCCACTGGCAAAACCATGGAAGGTAACCTGCAGACACTGTTCTTTTAAATTTTTATCCCCAAACCACTAGAATACATGAAATACATTATTTAAATTCAGACAGACAGTAAAAGGGACAGTAAAAAGACTGAATATGTGATGATACCTACAGTGTTATTGAGTAAATTTAATGCATGCCAGAAGAACTTATTATTGCTAAAGTAGCCTTAAACATTTAATCACATGGGCATGCAAATATGTATGCATATAATGCTATAAATCAAGTGATGGGGAAACACCACCACATTTGCAAAACAGCATCTGCCTCCACAGACAGGCTAAATTATTCTCTTGGTCAAGAAAAGAATAGAGAATATGTTTCTGATGCTCTACTAGATTCATTTGTAAGTGAATCTTTAAATGACTGTCAAGAAAAGGCAGCCTGAGGTCAGTACCACAGTGGCAGTTAGGACATGGTTCACTTGCTGGGAAAGATACTGCATTTTATCCAGTCTACTTCCCATAATTAGCTTGGAGAGGACATGAAGTGAATTTAGTGAAACAAACTCACTCCAAACCTGAAGTGTTTTTCACTTTTTAAGTGACAGGATAATATTTACAGAAGTTCTTTTTCATTCTCAAGTTGATGCTGGTAGCTTGTTGTGATCTGTGCATAGGAAAAAAAAATCTTCTGAAGGTAGAAATTACTCCAGAGAGTAATATCAAAAACTAAACTGAATTGAGAGAAGTTAATCACATTTATTCATCTAACTAGTAGGTTTTTTTTCCTTGGATAATAAATCTCACATGGAACAGACTATCCTTCTCTTTTTCTTCAATGGTACAGGGAGCATTAACTTATTTAAAGTGTCAGTCCTAATTTGCAAAACCATAAAGGTCATGGTGCTGTGGGTACTCCATGGGGCAGCACGGCAGCTGGAACTAGCTAATAAATACCACAGCTATTAAAAAATCCTTCAAGAAAAATAAACAAGAGCAGCAGAAAGCTAACCTCCAGATACTGTAACCTGTTTCCCCACTCTTTAAAGATCTTGTAGTAGTATATCATATAATCATAATGGTTGGAAAAGACCTTTAAGATCAAGTCCAGCCACTAACCTCACATTGCCAGGCCCATCGTTAAACTAAACCCTATCCCTCAACACCTCCTCTACATGTCATTTTAATATCTCCAGGGAATTATGACTCTACCCCCTCCCTGGGCAGCCCGTTCCAATGCTTAATAACTCTCTTGGCTCATCTAGGGTAAAAGCAAGAAGCATAATATAGACACAGAAGCATCGTTATTACCATTCACCGTAAGATCTTAAATTAATCTGTATCCAATAAATTTCTGAAAGTAGCTGAACTAGTTCCTTCATACCTTGTGCATTCAGTGGTCTTTGGGGAAAAAAAAGAAAAAGAAGAAAGGTTTTTCTCAATTAACTTTTCTTTCAGCTTATGGCTTAGGATTCTTGTTTGCATATCCCCAAAGTTCAGACTTCTCATGACAATTCAAAGAATTTCTACTGAGCATCCTGAAAACATCAATTAAAGTCCATTTAATCTTCACTTCAAGCAAAAGAAATTCCAGTTTCCATGTTCCATGAATTATTCACTCCTGATCTCTCACACAGCTAATTATTACCTCTCCAGGAGATGTGGTAATTTTATGGGAAACCTTCTCAAAAGCAATTGAACTCCTAAGCACATGACCTGACTAAGCACATGACCTGATTGTAGCATCTTCTTGCTTTCCCTNCTATCCCTCAACACCTCCTCTACATGTCATTTTAATATCTCCAGGGAATTATGACTCTACCACCTCCCTGGGCAGCCTGTTCCAATGCTTAATAACTCTCTTGGCTCATCTAGGGTAAAAGCAAGAAGCATAATATAGACACAGAAGCATCGTTATTACCATTCACCGTAAGATCTTAAATTAATCTGTATCCAATACATTTCTGAAAGGAGCTGAACTAGTTCCTTCATACCTCGTGCATTCAGTGGTCTTTGGGGGAAAAAAAGAAAAAGAAAAAAGGTTTTTCTCAATTAACTTTTCTTTCAGCTTATGGCTTAGGATTCTTGTTTGCATATCCCCATAGTTCAGACTTCTCATGACAGTTCTACTGAGCATCCTGAAAACATCAGTTAAAGTCCATTTAATCTTCACTTCAAGCAAAAGAAATTCCAGTTTCCATGTTCCATGAATTATTCACTCCTGGTCTCTCACACAGCTAATTATTACCTCTCCAGGAGATGTGGTAATTTTATGGGAAACCTTCTCAAAAGCAATTGAACTCCTAAGCACATGACCTGACTAAGCACATGACCTGATTGTAGCATCTTTTTGCTTTCCCTCAGACTCTCACAGGGTGACCATTTCCAGCACCATGGAGCTGCCATTGACAGCCTGAATATCATTTCAGCTTGGTTTCTCTTCTGCTCATTCAAAACCTATTTGCAACTGAGCAGACTTGCTGACATGTAATTTTTCCAGGTCTTTGAAAATTATTTTTCCAGTGCTCATGAACTGTGCTTATTTTAGTTTGTCATTTTGACACCAGTTCTACATGCTGCAGCTGAGAGTTCTACCCTTGTACTCTGTCTCAATACATGTATAAATGCCAGTGATCTCTAATTCGGAAGCGTAAAGGCCAAGGGTTGAATTTCTGTAATGGAACTAGCAAGGAAAAATTAGAATTAACTTGCACTTTGGTATTCAATGTGGCCTAGTCTGGGTAATTATTAGCATTATCAAACAGTAACACAATCCTGACAAGCAAATGTTAAAAGTTCAGATGAGTTCAATTTTGTGCCATAAAAGTTGAGCAATGATTTTCTTCAATCACTCCTGACACTAGCACAGGCAGTTCATTTGTATTAGATGCTTGAAGCTAGTTTCAAATGTTTGCTATCCATCTGATCTGAGCATACAAAATCCAGTTGCACATGTCAGTAAAGTGACATTTTCCTCTCCCAAAATGTAAGGGTAATTTTCTTAGTAGCTGAAGCGGTTGTTTCCTTTGGCACGACTTCCAAAAGATTTTTTTCTCACCAGCAGTGTAAACTTGCTCTGCCAGCTGTGCTTTACTTCTCACTATCTTGATCAATGCTTCTTCAATTGAACCTGATGGTTTGACACTTAATCTTCAAGCAAAATACAGCTGCTGGCTTTTACTTCTCTGCTTAGCCCAGAAGCACCAACTAAACACAGACATCTTCCCCTTAAACAGGGTATATGCTATAGCCAGAGAAACAGTTTCTCTTGCAGGACTCAGTTAAGGAATACTATCTGAAGTTTGACATGCCTGATCTAGTATTAAAAAGTGTGTCATTTTAAGCTTATGAGCACAGTGAAGATTTTATAAATTCAGTTCACTCAGTTCCCACACTGGATAAGCATCCAGAAATACTTTGGCAGAAATGTGCAGCTTCATGTGATTTAAGAAATGTTGGACAAAACAGCTTCTAGTATATTGACAAAGCTGTATATCACCATGTAACCCATCTCACTAGACTGAATATCCAAGCACTATGGTTCAGCCTGCTACTGTTGAGACGTCCCTGATTGTGCACCATTGCCATCTATATTTTTTCTAAGCAGATATTAAGCAGTAGTTGACCTGGAAAAGCTGCTACAGACCGTCAATAACTGTTTTGGCACCTCAGGCAGCAGTGACAAATGACCCAAACAACAGGTGAGCAAAAAAAGGTGGAGAGGTGGGGGTTGGGGGTGCAAGGAGGGGTGCAGAAAGAAGGAACCATACACACAGAATTTTATTAGACATTGGACTTCCTATCAGTTTTTTTACAGTAATTGCACATTGTTTAGTGCTACGTGTACAAATCTCCTTTGTATGTGATGTCACCAAGCAACTGGTAAGACAAACTTCACTAAGTATCAACAAGAACCTTATTCCACACCTTGTTTTGGGCTCCATTTCAAAATGTCACAGCAGCTAGCAGCATTTGTACTCTGTCTTATAGTTTGTTTAGTTTTTCAAACTTTTTTTTTTATCTGTGTGGCATGTTTGATTCCAACGATGTCATGGAGTCATCATGTATGGCACTACAGCCAATACTGAACAGTAGGGAATGGATTTATCTGTGAATTATCAAGTTTGTATTCTCTCTTCACAACATGGAAAAGCAAAAAAAAAAATACTTCTTATAAACAGAAGCTGTTGAGAAGCTGTAATAAAAATCTGTGCCCAAATTGTACAGAAGTTAATATTTCTCATCAGAGCTCACATCTGGAAAACCATTTTCTGCATAGGAAAAAAAAATATTCTCTTCCTGCTAATACTCTTCAGTTTACTTAGGAAAAGGTTAACTGTTACAGATTACAGTGGTGAATACAGTGAGGGAAACGGGTTTTGAAAGGTCTTCCTGTGAGTTTTGCTGAGTGTGCTTGAAAGGATGTCTTCTGCACTTAGGGTTTCACCACTGGCCTTAACAACAAGATAATACATATTATCCCCTTTAAGACCATGTGGCAGGTGTCTGTCCTCTGCTGCCAGATAATACAAAAGTACTAGGATCCAGGACCTATGAAGCTCATTTGATTAAACTGCATGTACATCAAGCAGAAGAAATTCTACAATCCACAAGAGTATTTATAAATTGCTTATAAATCACACCAGTTCTCAGATACCTTACACCATCATATGCAACTTCTCCAAACAGCAAGTGTGGGAAGTGACAATCACAGGCCCTAATTGTCTTTATAACACTGTAACAGGGCTATAACATCCTCTCTTTTGGCATAAAGTATATGTTTGTTATTTTACTCTTGCAGCTTCTCTCTGACTACAGTTAGTTAGCAGGACTATTCTATCAGTAATAACTGCAACATATAATTATCAATTATTTGAGATATTGAATATGATATTTGTATTAGCATGAAGTTCATTTAGCAGTGGATGATACTATGCTCATACAAAATAACTGGGATGTGGAAAACGTGTGCACTGAATTCAGGTTCACGGAGGAGCAAAACAAAGCCCATGCCCAATCCAGAAACATAAGGTTAAGCAACTGGCTTCTGGGACTGTTTTATGTCCTATTATTAATGTAGTGACTTAAGACAGAGCTTAGCTTTGCCTTTTTTGAGGATTTTAGTACATGTGGCACCATACAACAGAATAAATGCTATCAATTTTCTCTAATTTGTAACAGGCTAAAACCAGAATTCATATATAATAAAGCTTAACTTTGCTCATTGTTGAGGGGAAAAAAATGAAGCATTATGTTGGCATAAAATGCTAAAATGAAGGGTTTTGCTCTGTATAAAATGCTGAACAAAGTTATGGATCAAGCTGCTGCTAAATGTATTTGCTATGTTTAGAGATACACTGGCTGACTTGAGAAGCCCTTATGGTGTCACATGCACCATCAGAGACTTCAGAGTTCATAAAGGAGCCAGACTTGACTTACAAGCAGTTGGGAAAATTTCAGCAAGCATTTGATGTGCAGTCTGGGGTATGTCTGCTGGCTAATTGGAGACAATGGGGAGATCATTCTGATTGCTGTGTAAATTGTACAGTTTATGTGGATAGTATAGGACCAAGCCCAAACCAGTGTATGGTTAATTAGTCAAGAAACAAAAGCAACAATCACATTCTGTACAACATCTGGGTAACTCACGTATGGATCAACAAGATCTCATATGCTCATAATTCCCAGACAAAAGTTAAAAAAAAAAAAGGACAGGAGATGAAATTAAGCAGAGAAAATTGCAAAGCAGTACATTTAAGTGATAATTATCAACCAAAAAAGTGTCTATAATGGAAGAAAAGGGAAAGATACTGACTTTAAAAAAGAAGGACCATGGATGCCAAACTGATTAACACCACACTATTGCAAAAATGAGCATGTGTATGCAAGAATACAGCTTGTAAGAAGCATTTTTTCCTTTCTCTCAGCAGTCTGAACAATTAGGGCTGTAAGCTGGAGTCATAGGTGTTTAGATGAATTGGAAACATTCAACAGAAGGGTAAGAATGTGACTTAAATTACCTGGAAAACATGAAAGGCTAAGGGAATTGGGACTGTTTAGATTGAAAATTAATGAATGTGCACAATAACAACCACTGTTGTAGAATGCTGTTTCCAGCAGAAGAGAGTCAGGTTACACAATTGGAAGAACTTTTTAAAAGCAAAGATAGAGCAGCCTTGAGCTGCCTGCAGGTCACAGAGCCTTCATGCTTGAGCTTTTGAATAACTGGTTAGCCAAATGTTTGTCAGGAGTGATACAAAGAGAACCAATCCTGCCTAGGCAGTAGAGGATGGACTACGTGTCACCTCAAGGTCACCTTGAGCTCTGTGTTTTTATGGAGGATCGACCGAACAAGTCTGCAAAAAACATCTCAAGCTAAATGTAGCCTCTCAAATGATTTAACTGTAAAAGGATCACTCATCCACTCAATTGAATGTGCTTTGGAAGACCCCTACAGCTATCTGTAATATTAACCCAACCTATCAGGAAAAAGGCAGAATTAACTCTGGAAAATCCTTAAAATGGGGAATTCCTTTAAATAGTATGATTCTGAAAGACAACAAAGGTATCACCAACACACTACAGCTTCAAAGAAAGGCAAACTTCATCAGAAAGTGAATGTAACAAATTACTCATTCACTCTCAAATACACACAGAATTAAAAATAAAACCAGAAAGAGAATTTAAGCTTACTGCTTCACCAGTTTTCCCAAGGTTTCCTTGGTCTCCTTGTTCTCCCTGTTAAATATAGCAAACAGATGATTTAGTTCATTAGAAAAATAATTTTTTTCATATGTGTATATTAAAGTCATCTATTTTCCCAGAAGCCTCTTTACTTTCTAAGTTCCAATTGAAATATTAAAAGCTAAAATTAAGCAACTAACAAAAATTCAACTTTGTCAGTGGCTACTTTTGATTTTGTAGAAAGATGTTTGTCTTAATGGATTTAGGGTTTGTCCACAAAAATGAAAACTACAGATCAAGGACTAAGTAAGTACACATCAAGTCAGCAAAATAGCATAAATGAATATTTAGTTCAAAAAACTTGGAACTGGCATTAAGTATTAGATTAATTAATTCTGTTCTCCATAATAACACTGTAAGTCACATTATATAACACCACATGGTTATGCTATGTATTTTTACAAGTGAAGCTGGGTATATATGCACTATTAATTCTCTGGTTAAAACTATAATCACAATGCCTTCACAAACAGTGATTTGGGTACTACTTATAGCTGCTCAGCACTCAGAAGTTCTGCTGCCACAAGTTCCTCTTTCAGACTGCAGCACTTCAGCTCATACCCACACGGCCCAAAACCCTGCCAGTGCAGGAACTGCCCTGGGTCCCATGTTGCCCCCAGGCCCAATCACCCTCAATCCCCAGGGCAGCTAGACCTCATTTTGGTAGGTACTGTCTTTGCTCCCATATCCTTGTCCCCCATAGCTACATAATTCCCTTCTTTTCCAATGATCTTTTCATTTTTCAAATGTTCAAATGAGATGTTGCAAGAAAGAAGAAACACTAGTATAATAATGGACGTATAATAATAGAAGTATAATAATGTAAGTATAATATTATAATGGAAGCATATGTACTCATATCCTTTCAATGGCATGCCATTGTATATAGCAGTATATAATTGTGCATGGTTGAAACTCCAAATGCATTTTATTTTATGCATAAACTCACCTTTAAACCTTCTGGCCCATGATCACCAACATAACCTTTCTGTCCTGGCTTTCCCTAAAATAATTATTAGAATAAAATATTGTAAATATTTCATTTTAAAAAGATAATTTCATCCAATTTCTGTATATATCAAAATATGTACACTAAAAACATAAATTACAACATTCGAAGAAAATATATTTAGAAATCTACATCTGAAAATCTGATGTTGGTTATGACAACAAATACTGGCTAATTGCAGCAGAAATAGGGAGGCACACTATCAGAATTTGGTGTTTAGGCTTCAAGGACTGATGTCATAATTGTTCTTCCTCAATCAGAAAAAATCATCTCAAATACCCTCTCCTCTTTATTCACCAAATTGATTATTTTAAGCCTCATCCCTCTCCACTAGCATTTTACTCCTGACAGATCTTACTGCTATGACACTCTGCTAATAACATATTGTTACCTGAAAGAAATATGGCAACATGAGTCAGAGCGGGATACTATGAAGTGATGAGATTTTTGAAGCATTTTATAGCAAACATCCCTTCCTCTGTCACCATTCACACACACCCACAAAGCCATTCAAACCAGGATGCTTTTCTCCTGAATTTTCAATTAAATGTTTAGAACTTAATGATGTTTCACTTTTAGCAGGTTGTTTTCTCTCCAGGTGTACTTTATTTCCTCTGCAACATAAAGTATGTTCTAATCATTTGGTTATCTGAACAGCACTGTGAACAGCACAGCCTTGCCTAGACAAACTTCCCCCATTTCCTCTGAGGCAAAGACCCTAGTTAAAAAGTAAAGGTCCAATGGACTGGATCTGGCCCTTGAGCAAGTTGCTAATGAGATTGCTGAAGCCTAATAACTTGAGAGAAAAAAAAATAATTCAACATTTTAATGATCCACTATTAAAAATACATGAATTTCTGCTAAAAGGAAATTATCAGATGTTGTTACAGCAGATTGAATAGTAATTGCAGTCTCTGTAATGAGAGCTTTTACTTCCACATCCTCTGTCCTGAGACAAGAGCAATTCAAGCAACAGGTAATTAACAGGTTTCTTCATCTTGCTTTGCTAGAAAGAACCTTAAGGTCTTTCTAGAGAGCAAAACTAACATAAAAATGTTTTAAACAAAATTAATTGGAAGAAAACTAGTGGCCACTATGAACTACTTTGATAATTTTAGTCCTATGAGAACTAAAGTGGAGCTACAACTTGTGAAGGTTGTAGCCGTGTAGGATGCTCAACAGATGCAAGTTGGATTTCACTGGTAAAGCAGACTGAAACGTACAGATTTGACTTTAAACAGAAATGCAATAGAAGAACTGTAAATATAGAGGAAAAGAGACTGACAGAGGTTAAAACTAGGGATGGCTGCTTTCTCTCTCTGTCTGAGAAAATTACCTTTCCATGGCAAAATAATCCCAAAGGAAATGCCAATTTACTGAAATATTAGCTGAAAGTTCTGCCCTTCCCTTTCAGGAAACAGTAACCACCTGTGCTTCCTTCCACCTCATAGTGTGTTGATACAGGTTTATGTATTTTAATATAAATATCTCTTACTATCACTCTGTTCTCATCTCTTCACAAGCTCTTCACATGCCTTCAGTCCAAAGGAAGAAATATGACAACTTCAGAAAAAAAGATGCTCACTCTATGACTATATAAATACCAGCTTTCGTTTTACACAAGTATGTCAGAAATAACTCACAATAATTCCTTTTTACAGTCTGGTTTGAAACAATATATCCCCTTTAAAGGCATTTTCTGCTTCAGTAATGAAGATACAAAAAGACATAATGCATCACTGCTTGCACTGACTGAGCTGAATTACACTGAGAGTTACAGTGTTAATGTTTGGATAGCCTTTGAGAATGAGAGTTAATTTGGAAGGAAACAAAATAAACACAGTCACTTTTAATGTGGCATCTACATAGGACAACTAACCACCATTTCTTCAATTAGAAAGATTAACTTAAGAGAAGTTTTTTACTTTAGAGCAGAATGGGTGGAAAGGTTTGGAAAGGAATGAATAAATGAAAAATGAAAACGTGATCAGATTCAGCTCAAAAACCTATTCCTAAATTCAAACAGTCTGAGCTCTGTAGAACCTGAAATATATCCCAGTAAGTGGAAAGGCATCCTCAACATTGGCTCCAGTTGTTTTAGACACATGGGAATTCTTTTCCAAGCTGAGACTTGAGAAACTTGGGTGCAGGTTCACTCATACCACTTGTTCCAACAGAGTATTATCCATTTTGCTGGCAGCATTGGTCAGGGGGGTTCCAGAGGTTTTTGGTCCCATGCACTTCATTTAAAGCAAATGTTAGAAATAGAAGAGTAAGAGGCTGAGGTGGGGAATGAGGTAAAAATTTATGGCTGCCTGCCTGGTGCCTGCCTAAACCTGAACTGAGGTCTGAAGAATTTTCAGTTTTAACCTGAAAACTACACAGTAGAAGACATGAGGAATTCCAGAAGCACTGGAAACCTGCTCCATTACTGTTCAAGAGAACAATTTCACAAGAATAACCAAAGGTTTATAATATATCACCTGGTTTAGACAAACCCTGAGAAGGTCAGGATAACAGTGGCTGAAAAGAGGACTACGCTACAAATAAGGTCTGTAGGACAGCAAGAAGGGTTATAGCAAGAAAGACAAAGGCAAGACTTTCAGATAGAATGGCTAGACATTAGAAGAACTGTCTGTAAAACAGGGCAATGGACAGGAGCAGATTACCAAGGATAATGAAAGATCCTCATCCTTGGAATCTGCAAAAAACAAGACACACTAGAGACACATCTGTCAGCTAAAGGCACAGCTGACGGTGCCTCACGGTCATGCATGGCCAGACCACTTCTTCAGGTCCCTTTCAGAGACCTCCCTTGCCCTCATGGCTATTTAACTAGTACAATGACAACACAGTTTTGATAGCATTTACTTTCAGATGCAGTGTTTACTTTTCTGAACCCCTTTCATGGAATATGGAAAACAAAACCTATGCAAACCAAATGAATGTGAAATTGCAATCAAGCAAGCATAATTTTAAAAGGCATGCATTTGACAGCTTACTGACTCACATCCTGCTAAACTATACCACATTTTACAACTTCATGATTGAGCCTCGCTCTCTCCAGTGTAATCATGCAGTCTATGTTACAAGCAGAATTGAAGAAGCAAGGACAAACAGAGATGGCAGTGGAGTTTGGAGCAGCAGCACAAACAAGTTGGCCTAGAGCTGTGGAAGAACTGAAGTCAAGAGAAGCCATAGGATCCAGGAGACAGCAGATGTGCCCCAGGATGTGGGAGAAAAACAGGCAAAGCTCCCCCATCAAGCAAAATTCCCATTTCCCCTACCTCTCATTTCAGGAAGGTATTTTAGCCAGCAAGCTAATAAAAAATGTTTGGACACAGCAACCTGCTTCAGATCCACACATTCTTCTCTCAACAGCTTATCATGAGAGAGAAACCAGAGAGCTATAAGGCCTGGCAATCTATCGTGTACACATTTCCCATTGAGAGAAATAAGCCCCAAAATAATCTAGGTCAAACTGACCCAAAATAGTTTGAAAGTATTTCAGTTTGCTAGGTTACACGGAAATTTTTCCTATTGGGTCACTTTGACACCAGCTGATGGTGTCCTGTGCATGCTTGGTGACACAAAGAATGTGAAGGCAGGTATCGCATTGCCCGTGAGTCACCCGCTGCAGCAACTTCTTTTCCAAATGCCACAGTACAACATGGGAGAGGCTGTCCAGCCATGAAGCCCACCACAAGGAGGAACCAAAGTATGATGCAGCCAAAATAAAAACATCCATAAGGCTCTTGGCAGAAGTTGAGGCAAATTAAACTGAATATTGAACTAAGCCACAAAGTGTTTTGAAATTCTGTTCATTTTTTTGCATGCTTTTTCCTCAGTTGGAAAAAAGAAAAAAAAAGTCGTTTGTTTGGGTTTTTTAAGCATTTAATCCATGTAGCAAATAAGTGTTTTAATATTATTTCTAACAGAAAGCAAATTCCCAGCTTTGACTAGCTAATGAGCAGGAAAAATGGCAGAAATATATTCACTCTAGAACTGAGATAGAATGAGAAAGACTTTCCCAAGTTCATGCAAGAAACAGAAAATCATTCAAAATAAAGACAAAGTCAGTGGTTACCACACTTAAGCAAATCAAGCAAAGGCAGAAGATGATAATGTTGTCAATAAACATAGTGACACTCCCATAGTCCCCAGTGCAGGGTAGTATTTAACTTTTAGCTTGGAGTTTTCCTAAAAACAAGCTTCAAGTCCATTAAAATAACCTTTGACTTGTTTTATAACAACATTAGTTGTTAAACTTCTCGCATTTAAAATATGGCAGCACAAACAGCAATGTGACATTCCAGCTTCACTGTTTTCAGCAACTGTCTACAAGGTCACTTTGAAAATGATTTCTTAAAGCATGAGTCCTTTTTATTTCCTTCTGTGAGCTAAGTCTCTCAATAGGATCTTCTTAATTTTCATTATTTTGATGTACCAGCTGGTTCAGTCCCAAGGAAGTGCACAGTGGTTTAATCTCTCAGAGAAGCACCTTATGACTGCTTATGCAGTCTGTTATTGACTTTTTCCTTCTCAAAAACTTTATTTTGTGCTCCATGGTTGTGATTTCCCTTCAAACCCTTTATACAGAAAACCATTTATCCTCCCAGCTCTGCTTTGAGACATGTTTATTCAGGATATGCCAGTTTAATACAGCACTTGTCAAAGTAAATTTTTACCTTTGAAAGTAGCCCTTTGGCTGAAAAAGAGTCTGCTCTAACAAAATTACTTATACTTACTCTTGGGCCAACTCCTCCAGTAGGTCCAGCTGGTCCTACTTCTCCCTAAAAGAAATCAGGACTTCAATAATCTTGTTGCCAAGTCTAACTTTGAAAAAGAAAATCTGCAGATAACCATATTTATTATATCATCTTAAATTGGCTTCCTATATGTTTGTGTAGGTCTAAATCTGATAGAAACACTGTAAGAGAAACTAATCTGAATTCAGATGAATTCATGAGCCAGAAAGCCATGACTTGTTTAGCAACTAGATGCAGCCATAAAAGCTGTGAAGTTGTTAGTATACCTACCATTATAGAGTATTTTCACAAGTTTTACAGGATTAGAGACTCAGCAATGATGGGTCAGCCTCTCTATCTGCCCTGCAGATACTGTCTTTTGACAACGTTTGACACTCCATGACTATAAAAGCAGTTGCAACATTTGCCACTTTTCTCTTCCATGTTGCTACAGCACAATCACAATCGCCAAACCATTTAGCCAGTGTTTATCCTTGTCTTTTCTCAGGAATGGAGGGAGGCTGGGGAACAGGCTTGTCAAGTGTGTAAGAGAAGAAATGAGACACTGCCTGTGCTGCGCAGTGCCCTGATACAATGATCAAGATGGGGAACTGCAGTATTTAATCTTCAGGGTTCCCTCATTACAGTTATATGAATGCCTAAACTTGTATCAATGTTGTGCCAGGATGTCAGGCTGTGATCATTTTACAGTTCACTAATCCTCCTCAATATGAAAGATTTTCTCCAAGTTTTGGAGGAAGTGGTACACAACATTTTCAATTGCAAGCAATACCAGAGGAATTCAGAAATCCTATCTGCAGCTTCCTGGCTTCAAACTAAACAGATTGGTTTTGCCACTGTTAGCTTTTACTCAGTATCTTTTATGGAAGCCCATAACTAAACCATTTAAAAGTCTAGAGATCTATCCTCAGAATCACTGATAGAATTGTATCTAATGTCAATTACCTTTAGCCAAAGAGACATGAGACTTTATTTTTAGAATGATATATTTAAGTATACTCCATAAGTTTTTAAGATGAAAAGCTGCATCCCTCAGTACAGGATACTGTATTTGAATTGAAACACCGGTTCTATCTCCATATCATCATCCCCCCATCTCCCCAGTTTAACTAAATTAACCACATTTGCACTTGACACCTATTATCTGAGATTGCACTAAAATAACTAAAATAGACCACATAATGGATGCACGTTTCCATAAGGCTTCTAAAACCTCTTTGCAACACCTGTCAAAACGCAAAAGAAACTTGTAATTTTACATGACACCACCACTGTTGCCATCAACACCTAACTACTGTTGTCTAACCCTCTTACTCCTCATAACTTTCTATTTTAAATATAATCTCTTGATTGGATATTTTTTATTCATCTTACCTCAACTCCCTTGGGGCCCTGTGGCCCTGGAGGCCCTCGGTCACCCAGAAGTCCCTAAAGAGTCAAACAAACACAGTGAGAACTTATATCAATTAACGATCAGGTTGGTCTAGTTTCTCTGCTCTTATAAAACTGGGCAGAAATGCAAAACTGAGGAAGCAGACCTCATTTCTTATCATTGTTCTTAGGATTTGCCTTAGGAAGCCAAGAGAATATGCAGCAGATATTTTATATCTGCTGGAAAACTGTCTTACAAACATCCACTACACAGATTTTTCTGAAGCACTTTTCCTTTTTTTTTTTGAAAACTGAGAAAATATTAGACCTCACAAGAGAACAATTCCTCTTTTTTTCTTGAAGGCATAAAGCACATTGTCATATTAAGATTAAAGCAGAATCAAACTAACTCTTACAGATCTTGCATTTAGGTAGTCTTTAGCATAACATGTGATGATAACATTGCAATGGAAATGAACTAAAGTGAAATTAAACTATTAGCTTGTACAGAACTACTTGTGATTTTCAGCCCTTACTTTTCTATCAGGATTATAATCAGTTTCCCAGAGATAAAGCATCTTGTTTGCTGCCAAATCTGAGCTTTCAGGACTGCTCACACCACCGTTTTCAAAACTTTGTTAAAGTGACTTTGCAGCTAGCAGTCTAAAATCTCGGTCATCCCAATTACAATGGTAGTAATTGGGAAAAGCACTTGACCTGGTATAGGACAAAAAAAGTGTCTATGTAAACATATTATTAATGTTCTGGGAAAGCTGATCTTAACAATATCAGATAAAGTGACAAGAACAAAGAAACTGCCCTTTGGAAGAGATATGATTAGCTTCTGAAGAAAGCAATGGTGGGAAAGTTCCAAGTGTAAGCCTTATTAATTGTTGACTAATGAAGCTGAAGTCTAGACAGAAGGTACAGGCATTGGTCCAGTAACAGTTTGCTTAGCACGCAAAGTAAAATTAAGTGAGGTGAGGTTTCATCAAAGAGCCCATCAGTCTGACTGGGTAAGACTGGAGTGGACTCCTGTTTGCCCTAAGTGACAAGAGGGCTTTTAGTAGCCGTATGCGAGTAACATTCTTGTATAGTTAAGTCATTAAAATCTTTCATTGACAGAACTGTTGTTTTATTGTAATAGCAAAGCACATTAGGAGATGTAGCTTTCAGTACAGGGTGATTGCACCGTGGCAATGTTATCAACACTGCTACTGTACACATCCTTTCACTGCAGTCAATTGAATCCGGAAAAAAGTCACAGACTGCAAAATTAATATTAAGACTAAATGAAATTTCCATCTCTCCTTTGAGGTTTTAGGCAACAAAAAAAATTAAGGTAGTCTTTAGACACGTGCCAACATGTCTGGAAAAAACTGGGAGTCAGCAAATGAGGCTATCCTGTATTTCACAAACTTAACTTCCCAGTTGAGCATCCCTGCCAGAAATGGTGAAACTCGTAATAGCTGCTTCTATTAAATTTTAATCCAAACAAACACAAATGAGCAGAGAAAGGAAGTTCTCAACTACTTCCATGGCATAATATATGCTGCTGGAAAATCTACAATTGTAGTCAGCATATTCTGATCACCTTTTCCTCTCACTTTTTGCAAGAATAACACAAGAAACAAGTTCAATTATTTCAGAACTTCTTAAAAACATTCTTATTCCCTTTTAAAAAGATATAACTGTGGGGTTTTTCCTTTTTTTTTTCCCCCCAATAATCGGTGGATCAAGATCAAACACTTTCTCCAATACTGTTTCCAAGCTGAGTAGTGTGCTTGGAAATTACATAATTAATTCTTTGAACATTATTTTAGAGAGATCAAATTTGCTGATTACTGCACTAATTTAGGAAAAATTGACAATGCAGAACTTCTACTGCTACATAGAGATAGCGCATCACACTGACAGAACTTAAACTTTCCACCAAGAGGCTGAATTTCTCCAACACAACTGCTAAAAATAATCAAGCTTACCCCGCTTTCTTGGCTTTTAAAATGGATTTTGCTTCTGAGGAAGCATAAACAAAAACATGAGAAAAAAAGCAGCACAGCAAGAAGAGTTTTCTAAAAATAAAAACTGGAGGAAATTATTTCAAACTGCAGTCAATACAAGAAAGCTGGGAATCCCAAAAGCCAAACATTTCCAATGTTATGCATCCCTCCTCCTCCTTGGTACTGGGAGCAGTGTAGTAATTTTTCCAGTTTGGTAAACGTCCCTCTCAAATGTAAGCTATCAGTTCTCCTTGATTAAAGCAGGCTGTCTAAACTTTTTGTCTCTAAGATCAAATATGTTGGAGACCACTGAACCTTGTTCAGCTATGTAATTTCTGTTTTGAAGGAAGACAGTCTTAAGCTTCTTAGGCTACTTTTTAGTACTTGTTTTTTGCTGAAATTCGTAAAAAGGGAATAGATCAGTAATAAATACTAAAACATTAACCATCAGCCCAGTTCTAAAAAATGCTATTTGATTTAGTACTGTGGATATCATCTGGAATAACGGGATCTTTCAGTGAAGAAAGTGGACAGCAGGGAGTAGATCTCAGCTACGTTATCCAGCTTGAAGGGCTAAATCTGATCTGCAGTTCAAGAACTGTTGTTTTCATCTTCTATTATTTCTCCAACACCCTAGACACAGTTGTGCATGGGAAAGTTCTCAATTACCTGAAACATGGGAGTAACTGCCACAGCAATGGTCAAATAAAATTCATTCATATAAGGTTGCTTACATTATACATACATACAAACAAGTTAGCAAAGCAATAAATTGTAACTAAAGAAAAGTCCACACCTGTGTGCAAACGTATTTTAACTTCTCTTCAATTTGTTGCATGGTATGAGTTCTCAGCTTTCCGAACAAATTCGTGTCTGAGCTATTATGTGGCAAGGCTCTTGACACAGTTGAAAGATGTGGGATTGGTTGTGGCTTTGACAACTGGGTTATTTGAGATGTTCTCAAGAATTATTAACTTGGGCATGGAGAGATTGTTACAATCTTCCAGTTACAATCTTATATCTTTAAACTATGCACCCCTCCCTGTCGTATGTTTTCTTGAGTAGTTTGCCACAGAATTTCACAACTCTGCTGATAAGAAACCTTATCATTTCCATCTCTGCTCTTTCATGGACAACTTACATGTTGTGTCCATGGACTCACAATGTTTTTGCTCTTGCATAGTTCTTTTATCTTGCCAATTTCTGCCCCCTAGTTTACTTACAAAGCTCAAAAAGGCCCTTCATTTTGGGGCCTCTTAGGATACAGTCACTTAGGACTCAATTGCCTCTAGGATACAGTTACTAAAGTATTCCATTCCTGCATCTAGTCCACTGATTGAGTCCTCTGCAATACAAATGCCCAGAACTGTGTGTACTACTTAGATACAGTCTTCTCATGCTTTGTGCAGTGGAATTAATGAGATATGTGAAATTGTAGAACCAAGGTAATTTCTAACTGCTTTATTGTGCTCTTATTTCTGAGAGATCTGGCAGTGCCTTTCCTTCTTTCCAGGTGCAAATCTTGAAGTTTACAGTAGGATTTATTGTTTTAGATATCAGTCTGAAGTAACAGAAGTGAGATGAATTAGTACAAGTTGCAGTTTTTATATTATCTAAAGATGTTCAAACCTGTTTCACACACAAATTTCATTTTACTTATGCCTATTTATGATTGAAAATACATTGTAAGAGTCATCCCAAATCTGGTGAGCAAGGAACTTAACTGGTATTTGCCTTTCACCAACAAGCAGTCAATTTTTAGGTATTATTCATCTTCCTCTGGGTTAGTTTATGACCCCACCTGCACTTTTTCACTAGACTCTACCTTTTCCATTTTAAACAAAAACTTCCTGTATGTGCTTTCATTCAGAGCTTCATTGAAAATTCTATACATGTGGATTATTGTTTAACTTCGATCTAAAATACTAGTGTACTAAAGAACAGAAGCTAAATTAATCCAGTAGAGCCATTTTTTGGTAGGTAAATTTTATTCATTATGATATATACTATTTTATCCATTATTTCATCTGACATGTGAATGTTGCCCATTTCCCCCTGTCTTTACCTACTATTTATTTCAATTTTGTTTTTAAAAAAAGTCTGCATTATTTAGGTCAGAGGTGTGCATATATTTGGCATACATTTTATTTAAATGTAGGTCAAATATATGATACTTTCTAGCTACGTATGGTTTTCCAGCTACACACAGTTTTCCCCAAACCTCCTTAAACTTAACTTGCTGTTACATGCTGAAATCAGCAATTACTGTCATAACTGTGTGCACAGCACTGAACATTCTATTAACTTCCTCATATAAACACCAGAGGCAAATTATCTGTATTTTGACAGTATGATTATTTTCTCATAATGCCAGTGTCCATCTTTCAGATCTTTTCCTTGGAGATTTACACTGTTTATTGTAATTACAAATACATTTTCATATAGTCTTACCTTAGGACCTTCAGGACCATTTAATCCAGGCACCCCAATATCTCCTGGAAAACCCTAAAGAATTCACACAGACAAATGATTTACAGAGTAGGAATGTTTCTGATGCACCTGTTTTGATCATGCTCATTCATTTAACAAATCTCAATCACAGCAATAAGAAATAAATTTGTTCTACCATCCCCAAAATATCAATATCTATTAAGATTCCTTGAAAGGACTTGGATAAGTGACAAACTTTGTGCAGCTTTCACAAAACTCAATTTAGCAGATGTCAGTATGGGTTTAATTTCTCTCAGCATTACGACTTTTTGTCCACTGAGCAATGTTTGAAATCAAACCATTGCACTGGTCTTGATGCAAAAAAAAAAAAAAAAACAAACCCCTAACAATCCACAACACAGCCAGCACCAGGTTCTGTACTCATGAATTCAATTATTTAAAAAAATTAAAAACTTAGAGAGTAGCCGAAGCCCTTTAATTCTTGGCTGCATGTTAAGGGCAAGATCACTGCAAGATTAAGAAAAGGGTAGAAAGCCTTTTGCTTCCAAATCAAAAGGTGCTAATCCAGGTCTGACTGGTGGTAACTGAAGGTCACAAGCATGAAGTAATTTTCAGAACAAGCCTTTGTGAATATGCAAAAGACTTAACTAAAATGATCTCAACCAAACTATTTGGTTAGTAGGCATTGAATAGGACACAAGGCGAATGCCTCTATGTTAGAGGAATCCTGTCCTATAACTACATAGTTATAAGAAATGAGGGTATTTTAAGGAAACAGAAATGATTCAAACTAATCCCTATTCAATACAGTAGTGAATTAATTTTCCTAAACATCCAGTGAAGAAATGTAATTTGTAAATGTATAGGGTGAAGCATAGAGCCTATCCAAAAATAGGAAGATTACCACTGAAAATTTATTCTTCCGAGTAAAATATTTATTACTCCATCTGTGCACATCCATCATCTAATACTAGTAAAAACAAGTCTCCTTATTAACAGAAAATTACTTCAGATTAAAAAATTATGAATATCACTCTTTACATGCATACTTGTCCAATAATGGGAATGAAAACACGGTACACATTCAGAGCAATTTAAAGGACCTCTCATAAAGAACTTCCAGCAGTAAATTTTCTGGCACCCTTTCATACTAATGGAGGGTAATACATGCCATCATTAAAGCCTAAAGAGTCACTTTTTAGGTTTTTTAAGCAGAAAAGAGGTATTAAAAAAAGAGAATTGCATCAGTAGATGAATAATAGTTAAACATACTCTGTTCTTCCCAAACAGCTGAGCCTCAAATACAAATAATAACTATTCCTAACGAGTATTCAGAATTAGCTGACATTAATCACAAAAAAAAAAAAAAAACCTTAACAGAAAAGTAAAGAGAAATCATACTAAACCAAGAAATTTAAAAGAAAATATTATTTAGGCCTCAACTACCACATAATAATGGTAGAGCTTTCTCTGTTTGCTTTCTATAACTTGTTCTTAACAGGGTGCAGAGAGAGTAACAAGTAGTGATTTAGATAGTAAGCAAATATTTTTAGTTGAGTTTATATATTTTAAACAATGTTTACACCAAAATACGAAAGAGGATTATGAAAAAAAAATCTCAACTAGTTTTAGCACTTGAATGCTAATGACTATTAAAGAAACTTCTAAAGAGTAAAAATGAACTGAACAACCTTAACACACAGTGTTTCACAAAACAGCGCGGTGGCCATTTCTTTTTTGCAATAAAGCAGGAGCTGGTAGAGCTGTGCAACAACTCCAATATGCCTCTAGGTGGCACATAACATATTATTCACCTGTGACCAAGGCACCCGACTGACACATAAAGCACTCATTTACATCAACCTAGATTTCTACACAGCTCAAAAAATGATTTTTTTAAAATTCCTGACCACATTTATCTATGTAAATACACTGAAGAGTTCAAGCAGTTCAAGTCCTTTGAATGTTGCAAACTCATCCTTCCTTAATTTTAAATTTACTCATTTATAGACATTAGTTACCAAGGGGCGTGTTCCTTTGTACATCTATAAATCTTTAACTTCCTAATGTGTGAACAGATGCTTAACACTGACACAGAGATAATTTCTCTCATGGCAAGAAACATTCCAGAACACAATCTGTCAAGAAAAATATCTATTAAGAAAGATTCTTAAACTTTATCAGAGAATATCTAAATGGTGTCAGCAGGATGGGGCATCCTTTTTTTCCATTGTATCTAGCAACAGGGATAACGGGATGAAGCTGCAACACAAAAAATTCCATTTAAATAAAAGAAAAAACTATTTCACTGTTGAGGTGAGGGAGCCCTGGCACAGGCTGCCCAGGGAGGGTATGGAGTCTCCTTCCTTGGAGGTCTTCAAGACCTGCATGGACACATTCCTGTGTGACCTGATCTAGGTGGACCTGCTTCTGCAGGGTGATTGGACTAGATGATCTCTAAAGGTCCCTACCATTCTATGATTCTATGAATACATCTCCTTTATTTGTGGAAATACTTCTAAAAAGGATTCAGTAAGAACTATGAGATGTAAGCGTTGAAAAGCACTATCACAGAACAAGTATGACAGTTGAAAACACCAGGCAAAGTCTTAGAATGTGAGAGCCTTGAGAGCCTGAGAACATCAACACTATTTAAAAGTTTAAAATCTTCATCAACCTTGTCTCTGCTATAAAGACGGATTTAGTCTTCTGTTATCAAGCACTACCCACAGAGAAAATGCAGAGGCTATGGCAGTATTAGAACACTATTTCCAAGATGTTAATAATTGATGAGATAACAGTAATAACACAATAGAATCATAGAATGGTAGGGGTTGGAAGGGACCCTTTAGAGATCATCTAGTCCAACCTCCCTGCAGAAGCAGGTCAGCCTAGATCAGGCCACACAGACAATTCCCAAAAATGAATGAACCATAAAGGAATTCTTAGAATACCAGAGCAATGGCATTTGTCATGCAGATTCTGAGCAGTGAAGTGATATACATTTCTGCCTTTATCTGAATTTGCCAAGAGTTATTCACCAGGCAGCTCTTTGTAAAGCCACTCAAGATTAAGTATTCATTATTCTCCCATAAGTGAAAGTCCAAGAGTTCAAGATATAGTTTCCAGTTGCAATGCAATTTTCAGCAGAGACTATTCAGAACAAAACATCACTCGATATTATGACTTTTAGTAAGGAAATGCAAAGTGTAGTATCTTATCTTCCCATCAGACAGAAGTCTGGCAGCTAGTAGGATACAAATTATTTTAACAATCTTGCTGCAGATGTGGTCTTTTGCCAACAAAGCACTTTAGAGTTCAGTTTAATGAAGTTAGATGCGGTGTCAGAAAAACCTTAAGTACCAGCCATCTCAATCCAAATGAGCTTTAATCTTGCTGTGAAAGTGTTGCCTTTTGTAGTGAATATATTTAATATAAAATTAATATATTTATTGCTGTCATCTATATAATCTTTAATTCACAAAAAAAAATGCTGAGATGATCAGACTGTTGATATGTCAGGGCATGTCTTTTGGTATCAAACTCAGTGCTTCAGAGATGAAGCTGTTGCTTCTCTTTAGATTGTTTTTCTGTGTGGCTGCCTACATGGAAGAAGAAATTCAGAAACATTTGGAAATTACACTTCATTTCCACTAGGAATTCTTTTACATCTGCAGAATCCCACTCACTCCATGCTGTTTCCACACAACATCTGCCAGCACTGTTATTAGTCACCAATTCTCGTGCTCCTCAGCAGCCTTCAATAGGGTTGAGACAGGAGTAACGGTAGAAAGGCACCATAGAGTAAAAACCTCCAGGGACTGTGACAATGCCTTCAATTGCCAAGTTACCGTGCTCCAATATTATTTCACTCAATCCCATGCTATGTTTCATTTGAATGAGAATTTAGAATGAATTTTCAGAAGTACTGACTGGATGCAGCCACTGAACTTCAACAAATACCTTAACTAGAACTGTATTACTAATTATTATTAGGCTATAAAAGAAAGATTTCTACATAAAACTACAATCTGTAAGTTAAGAAAATGATTTGTGATTTTGTGCTCTCAAATAAGAAGGGTTTAAGAAAATGATTTGTGATTTTGTGCTCTCAAATAAGAAGGGTTTACTATTCTCCTGAAAGGACATGCCATACAGAGATACAATTAAATTAAGAATCTAATTTTTTCCTCTATGCAACTTTATAAATGTCAATATTCACAGTTACAGGATGTGGCGCTCTGTCATTTGTACAACTATGTGATGGTGTCAATAATGTGCCAAATACAAAGAAGAAAACAGTAAGAAAAAGACAGATTTGAAATTAGTTTTCTTCTGAGTATGCCAATCTAGCCCAAGTTTAATGCTAGTGTTTTTAAAGGGCAGAGACAAAACTTTATTTTTTCCTACATACCTTCAATTCTGATTTTGGAAAAGGTGGAGTAAGGAATCTAACAGTACAAGTTACAACTGTATAATTGCAATTTGTCAGAGAAGAGAAAAAAGAGCAATCATATTACAGCACACATTACAGGAAGGCTTTGCAAATTACTGTTGCTAAGATGTCAGTAAAATTATACTGATGTTGGTTATGCCTTTGTCTGATTTCAAATGGCTGATCTGTTCAGCCATGATCACTGAAACAATACTGATTGATTTTTTTTTTTTGTGAGACATCACATCAGCCCTTCAAAACTTGTCCTTCACAGACCTGCTTGGCTGCTTGATGGCTAAAGGAGTGATGGTGATTCATCTGATTGACAAACACAGCAGCACCAGTCACCAAACAACATATTAAGGACCATATCTTGAAGCATTCTGTAACTGTGAAAAACTCGGCAAGTGTGAAAAATTAAGAGCTTTGGTGAGAACTTCAGTGCAGATCCAGTCAAAGGATCAAACAGAATTTCTAGAGGGATCTTGCCACAGTTTGATTAGAACTACACTTGCTGTTGAATTTTCTGCAGTCAGCTTACAAGGTACACTGCAGAAGAGGTAGCCTCTTAGGCCAATCAAAGCCCAGGGAAAACTCAGCTATTTGATAAAGTACTTTCACAAAACTTGAAAATCAAGCCAGTCATTCAACATTAACAGTCACTTCTGTGGCTCTCTGCTAAACAGAGGGATGCATACTTTAAAATCGTGTTCTGATTTATGATGAAAACAAGCATCAAATGTGGGCATTTCATACAGACAGAAACACCAGATGAAGTATTCTTGTGTCCTCCAATAACAGTTAAATGACTAAGGTTTGAGGAATAGGCCTTCCTTCAGGCATGCTTCTAATTAAGCAAATGATAGTGGGATTAGATGAAGCCTTAGTACAGAGGAAATTCATCGGATACAACTCTATATTTTGAAAATCAAGTACTCCTAACTTTAAACCTTAGGAAACAGACTAGAAACTAAGTCAGTGAAATAGTCCTTTGCAAGAGGAACTCTATCCCTGTTCTCTTGCAGGAAATTATTTCGCTGTACGTGGCTTCTACATTGCTAACAACTGTGTGCCCACACAGACCAGGCCACATCTAGACTAAGACAGAAATTTCATATTTACTTTCAAATATACTGTTCTAAGATCAACACCAAAACTCAAGAGTCAAAAGCAGTGCAGGTGTTTAAAATAAAAAGGTATAAATATTAGCTTGCCTTCTCTAGGCAGATTCATTACATTGAGATAAGTAATGCACTAGTAAGCAACACAAATCAAGGTCTTTTTGTCTACATATTCCTCCCTTTCTAGTGAAGTCTCACCACAGCTCTGCCTGGAAAAGGAACATGCCCAAGATGGCAAATTCTATACAAAGTACCTATGAAGGTCTGTGAAAAGACTAGGAACTAACAGACACAGACTGAACTATCATGATTACATTGAAGAACATAAAATACACAGGAGGGTCACACAAATGAGCACTGTTCAATATTATCAAAAAGTAGATTTAATATTTCTGCAAAATTAATATATATGTCTTGAAAAATTATCAGAATGACGCACTTATGTCAAATAAATTTATGAAAGGATGTTAAAGATTCCATGCAAAGGCAAGAAGAAAGTACAAGCAACTCTACAAGAATAGCCCTTCAGATGTATGCCAGAACATGCAATTAATTCAGCTATAAAAATCATCTTTAGTTCTGTATTTCCTTCAAGTCATTTGCATGCAAGTTATTTGATACAATATAGAAACAATATAGAAGGCTATCTTATCACTGCACTTATGGTGTTGTTTGCACAATCTCAAAACACCATGTGATAAAACACGCGTTAAAAATAAACTCTTTTTAAATGAACAACTCAAAGCAGCCAGTGATTCACTTACAAAATACGTGCCTTTTTGACTGTTTACTATTATTTGAATGTATTCCTTTCCTTTGTAATGCTATTGCCTTGAGCATGAAACATACCAGCTGAATCCCATATGACTACCTTCCTGAAAGAATAAGCTAATGATTTCAGATCAAAATACTGCACAGATGAAAAAAGTTCTATTGCAGATAATGACTAATGCTTCCCCCTGCTCCAGATGAAACCTATTTATAATGCTCACAGCATATATGAAGGCATATCTGAAGGAAACGTATTACCCTCATTCTTGGAGGATAACTAAATCTGAGTTGTAGAGCAAAATTTAAGTAGAAAATATTCTGAATACATACAGAAGTTTGTGAAAACCTTGTCTAGTTTCACTCATATTAACAATTAACATTACATACTTCATTGTATACAGTAAACACTGGCATTGTGGTTAAAATGGTCAGACCAGCACTTTCCAGTTGTCATAAAAATAAAATAAAGCTCTCTAGAAAGCTGAAATGTTGGCTGTTCGGTTTTAGATGCATGGCAAAGCAGGAAAATGTGTAAACTGATGAAGACTGGTTTGTGAGCAGCACATATCCAGGCATGTGATAGACCCTGGCTCTGGGGCAACATACCCAAAAAACAGAACATGGCTTAATACAGCCACCCAGAGAGTGAGCATGAGACCTCTGTCCCTCCCTCTACTTGCATCTGCCTGTCAGCAGTGCAATTCTCAGATGGACCCTGTCTATGAGTGGGTGGCTTATTTCAACTCTGATCTGGTGTACCTAGGCTGCACAGCTGCAGAGGAAAGATTTAGGAAGCAATTCACCATTGACCTGAATATGAAAAGCCAAAAACCCAGGAGGATGAATGAAGCCTGCCAAGCCTTCTCACACCATCATGTGCAGAGATAACTACAGACTTCAGCTGCTGTAGTGCTTGATTTTGCAGTTTACACAGAAAGAAAGTTAGAGATTGACTGCTTATTCTTTATATTGGAAATTAAATGCATACTCAGATAGGTAGTTGGAGAGACCAAAGGATGCCCATTTTGTTATTTCACATGTACCCAAAACAAGCTTCAACATGAGGATAGAGCGCATTTATAAATTCAGTGTCTTTAGTGTTGGACAAAAGGGGAGAGACGTAGTTTGAAGTAGGACCTGACAGATTTGGCTACTGGACAGACATAGCTGTGCTCCTCCCACTCACAGCAATGCCCAACAAATCCTAACATACTTTTTTTTCTAATAAAGTGTTTCCTAAAGGCATTTGGCATGGGTTGTCATGTCCAAATCAAAGTGCTCCCCTCGTAGGACACTAATTCATCACATTTTGCTTTTTCCAGAAACATCGAGGGGAACGCATCTAGTATAGGATGTAATATCAGTTCTCTACATGGGGTCATAGCAAGTCTGACCGTTCAAATAATGAAATAGGAACAAGGAAAGCAACGCTGTCTCACCTGCTAGCTGTCTTTTTTTTGAAAAAGAGGCATGATTAGATACATGACAGTAAGCTTTTTTTTTGTGTGTGTGTGTGTGTAGGAAACTTTGCACTAGTTGCTCATACTTAATATTTCCAGTTGACTCTGAAGAGCTTCTGGAAACAACAATTATCTATTTTTATAAAACAAAGTAACAGGGAGAGTAAGATATAACCTTCAGTTTCAAGCTGGTTCTTTGTAAAATTCATTTTATTATAGAAGGAATATTCTAGTATTCTGGTACACTGCTGTCCTACCTCCCTTCTGTTTCTGCTATTTTGCCCTAAGTTAAGAACGTTTTACTGAAGTAAAATGAGACAAAAGTCCTTTTACTTTATTTGTATCTGTCTTGTGTGACTAAAGTTAAGAGTTTAAAACTACATTGCTTTGTAGTTTTAAACCTGATATTTTGCAGGTAATTGTTCAAAGAAAAATGCCTGGATATTCAAGCTTTATTTACCTAACACAAAGCATTTTGCCTTCTAATGGCTAAAGTAACTGTGCACCCCTAAGCAAAAGGAAATGCTGAGCTTTTCAGACAGGAAATTTTCCCATTCGTATCTGTCCTGAGGTACTAGTCCCAGATTTTTTCCTAGGCCCAAAGGAATAGTGTGCCTAGGTTGGAATAAGGAACTATGCTCTACCTGGATAGGCAAAAGGTCACCAGGACACAGACTTCAAGACCAATAGGTCTCCCTTGAAGGAAGCTATATGAAAAAAAGTTGCAAGGATCTCTTTTGCCAACAGTGAAGAGGCCCACAACATATAAAATCCTGAGCCACAGAGGAAGGCAGCAGTGGGTAGCATGCACAGGCTTTGTGCCTTTTTCATTCTAACTGAAGATTATGAAAATACTCTCCCTCTGTTGACTAAAATATACTGCCTTATTCTGAAAAGGCTATCTTCTATTGCTACGACACGATTCCAAGTGAGTTGTATCTCAATGAAGGCTCATTCCCAATAAGAAAATGTGTCCTTTAGGATTTAGAAGAGCCATGTAAAAGTGTAAAAGTATTTACAGTTGTGTTAATTGTGCAAATAGAGGAACTGTATTACAAAGCAATAAAAGTCAATAACTTGTTCTTTAAGAATCAGAGGCCTTGGGCTCCCTCTTAAAAAAGGTAGGAATATAGAGCCTTGGTTTGAGGAGATATTGGATACTGGCCAGAACAGTTATCATTGCTAATTTATATCTTCCAGACATATAAATCAACTCATATCCATTTGAGGAGGAGGATTAAAAAGAAAAATTATCATCTTTTGCTTTCAGCTCTCCAGTAAATATGCGTGTCAGTGTATGTATATGTCTTTCCTGTGCAGTCTGCTGCATTTTTTCATATAAGTCCACAGTATACATGCAAAAATGTACTGAAATGGAACAATCCAGAGACTTAGTTTCTGTGTAGACTTCCATAGTATTATACAGCTCTTTGGCAGCTACACTGCTAGACTCAAGTGCTTGGCAATGCTTCCTCTGCAACCAGTGTTTATTCTTTTCATTCCTTGGAAATAAAGTTATTTTGTAAGAGATAAATATGCCAAAAGGCTTGGAAAATCCCATTTGTAAACACAATGGAGATATCATGAATGGAAGCGTGTCTGAGAAATCCCATGAGCCTGTGACAGTCCACGATGCATGGACTGAAAAGATGGCAAATCCTAATTGCAAAGGCACATGGGGAACTGTCATATTCATAGATCCTGTATACTAATATTTTGTGTTTAAACCTTATGAGCTACAATCTTTTGAACTTCATGGAGGAGAATGAATTCATCAGGTACGACTGAATAAGAAGTATTTTCTAATTTAACTAAGGTAGTCTTTTGTGAAGCAATCCCATTTACCTCTGAATTTTGGAATTCAGAACTAAATGATATTCAATTTACATCTATCAAATAATTTCTTACCTCAGGTCCTGGAGGACCCAATGGTCCCCGGGATCCAGGATCTCCAATTTTCCCCTTAAGAAATCCAAACAGATTTTTGAAGATGATTATTTTTATTTAACAACAGGTTGAAATGAAGATTTTTAGATATATGTATAAAAAAAAAAACAAACCAAAAAGCCAAACCAAATAGAAGTGTTGAAATGATTTTTCCATTAAATAGGAAATTTTCTAACTGCCTCTCTTTGGTTTCCATTAATACATTTTTTTCTTTGTATCTCCCTTGATTTATGTTCTCATAATAAAAACTCTGTATTATTTAAAAGTCCAAAAAGCAACTGTTATGGATATGAGTTTACATGCTTACAGTATAAGTTTCTAATTGTGGCTAAAGAAATGTCAGTTTTGTGATTAATAATAGTAAAATTAGGTCCTATCCACACTTGACTCCATTATGTATAAATACTGACACATCTAAAAACTGACCAAAATATTTCTCTGACTATATCTGCTCTTCCACATTTTTGAAAGTTAGCTGCTGCTGCTATAACTTGATGTTCCTTGAGCAAAATTAAAGCCTGACCTGGAAAATATCTTTTAAATTTTTTTTACATAAATACAAAAGTTACATTTTTTAAGCTTCCACAAAGTTAAAAATTATATTACTGGCAGGACATCAGAAGTTAGTCACATTCAGTTTGTGCATAAAATCCATAATTTTTAAGGAATGGGCTAATTCACACACTAATCTAAAATGAAAATGCTTATATCTTTAAAGGTAAAAACCTGAACTTTACTATCTAAGCTTAAGTAAATTTGTGGGAGTTTTTTGAGGGATTTTATATTACAAATTCTCTGAAAAAAAAGAAAGTATTTTTTATTCAATTCAAAGGCCTATGATATCTGAGTAGGTTTGATTGCACATAAGAGAATTGAGACAGGACAGATTAATTCTTTAACAGTGTTAAGTATTGTCAGCTTTTAATTACACACTGAAAAGTGGTAGATCATCATAAAAACAGATGAGAGAAAAAAGCCAGGTAACCCTGTGTGATGTTTTCTCTGCCTCAATATTTGCAAATGCAGCAGAAGTGGCAGCACTGCATAGATGCCTTTAAAGTTACTAAAGATCAGTAAATACTGGAATTAATGACTATTCCCATCCCCATGAGAAACAACTGGCCATAATTAATGAGATTTCCCCCATTCTCTCCATATCCAGCTAGCAGAAATAGTAATTTTGTTAGCTCCGAAAGTTCTCAGTGGATTTGTTTCAAACATTACCAACATGTCTGTCCTCTCACAAATTGACTGTCACAGAATAGCTACTATCCTAAGTACTTCTGTAGTAAAATCCAACACGTATACCCATGTCTGGTATGATATCTCACACGTTAGGATCTGATTCATTAACCAACCAGTCACTAAAGATAAAAGCAGCTTAGACCTTATTCTTTGTTCATTTTGAATTAGGTAGCTTCTACAGGATTATATGCAATGTGAAAATAAGATATAAAGAAGTATAGAAATATCATACAGAGGTCAATTGAGAACAACTAAAAAAATATGATGTGTGCACTTACTGGGAGCCCAGCTTTTCCTCTGACCCCTGGGGGTCCTGGTAAACCAAGAGCACCCTGAAAAAAGAAAGCTATTAAACACACATAAAAATGTATTTATGTTGGAAGTAATAGATTGCTGTGCTTTGCCACCTGAAACAGGCTTCAAAATAATTCTGTGGGATGAGAAATGCCTTCTAAAATCCAGTATTCATCAAGAGTTCTCACAGAATATGCTATTTCAGTGAATTCTGATGTATGAGCCAAATAAGATGTTTCATAATGTGAAGCAGCGTGTCAGACCATGTGCTGCTGGTATGAAGCACATTTGGTCCAGGTGAGCTGCAGATGAATGTCAAGGTTGAAGGGAAAAAAGATATTTTACAACAGTTTCTTAGCAGCTTTCAGATCATACCAGAATTCTTTCCTTGTTTGATGCATCTCTGAAAACAGAGCAGGCAGAATTACGTACACGTCTTTGTTCACTGCTTTGTTGTAATTAGCACAGCATGTCCTAACAAAATTGTTAGTAGTATCCAGTAAATTTTACTACTGTAGTAGTACTGCAGTACTGCTGCATTCTACTTTTATGCAACTGACTTGTTGCATTTTAAGAGACTCAAAAGCCTGATGAAGTCACTAAAATTGGAAATAATTGTAAAACAAATGCATTATAATTTACCTTGTCTCCTGGGTATCCCTGGTCTCCTGGCTCTCCTGCAAGGCCATGTTCACCCTAAATAACATATTGTTTTATACAGACATATATATGTGGCTTAAAATTAAGTAGTTATCAGAGAATGAGAAATGTGAATTCAACATTTACCGTTTCAAATTAATACAGGTCTTCAAATGATAATACAACGTGTTGCACAAGGTGAAGCACACCCTCTACAGGAAGCCCTATAGACGCAACACTGGATGTCATTATGCTCAGCAGCAAGTGCTGTTTCCAGCAGGAAGTGTGTCAAAAATTACCAGATCATGAGACTCTCTTAAGTAGAAAAAAAAAGGTCAAAAGCAGAAAAAGTAAGTAGAAAAAAAGGTCAAAATAGACAAGAAATAAAAAGAAAAAAAGGAAGCTTTGTCAAGTACATTATCTTGCTCAAGATTTAATGAAAAGAGTCTGAAAGAACAGTATATCTCCAAGATAACTGAAATATTTAAATCACCTTATCACCTTTCATTCCAGGCTGTCCCATACTCCCTGGGAGACCCTATTAAAATGAAGAAAACGAAATGTAATGTTTGTTTATCATTTGGAAAGCAGCACAGGCACTGGGCTGTGGGATCGTTTAGCACCATACCATGGGCCCTGGAATTCCTGATGGTCCACTTGGTCCTGATGGCCCAGTGTCTCCCTACGAGACAGCAAGAAAGGTGACTGCATTAAACTTTTGATGAAATGGAGTAACTTAGAGACTAGTGACAGATTGTGTCATTTCCTGTATCACAGAGAGAAATCAAAATTCTGTGCATAATAGTAAATTTTACTGATACACACCGTGTTAGTATCCATAAAACTCATGCCACTAGATACATGTTCTGGCCGTATTTCTAAATCCCAACTAGATCTGTTGAGGCTTTGCAAGCCTTCAAAACCTCGAGGATTTTGAATCTGGAGGTTCAGAATCTGGAGGAAATGTTGCCGGGCCATTTTCCTCAACTGCAAAACCTTACTGTAAGGTCTTACCAACCATGAAGAGTTAACTAGCCCTGAATGGCAATGCTACTATGTCTTGATAAATAAAAGATGATACCTTTAAAAATGCCCTAATATATATGTAAGAACTATTAAGCTGTAAAAACGATGTACAATGGTCCTACATTTATGGAACCATATTTCTACATCATAAGCACTCATCCATACATTTTTTTTGTTCACACATTTGTTATCCTATTCACTAAACTTTATTAAGACCACAAGCTTATTTGCAAAATTACTTCTGCCTCCAAAAATGGCATTGCTTTGCTGCATATATACACACACCTCAGCTACAAACTCCTAATTCCCTGCAGTAAAATGCAGCTGCAGTAGATTATGTAAAGTTTTCAACAGTTTTGGGGGTCAAATTCTAATTCTAACAAAAGATGTGAATATCAGCACACTCCCTGTAAAAGTCCTGTTTCAAATTGTCACATTGTGACACTATACAGTGGAGTAATTAGCTTAGTAATCATACATAATGAGGCTTTACTTTCTTGTCTTTGAATAAAAACCATGCAGAATGCATGGGAACATAATCAATGCTCTTTCACACAGCTGGAACAGTGCAAGAGAGTCCCACATATAAACAAGAGATGGCAGGCCACTCAAATGGAATTCAGAGGCGAAACAATTACTGATTTTATGCTGGTCAAAATCTAAATACGCTATTTTATTTTTTTTTTAAGAAATAGATCTCATTATAGTTGTATTTTGGCTATGTGTAAGTGGCAAAGGCTTTGGACGAATGATTGAAAAGTTTTGTATTGCACAGAAAACTACTGACAATCTCTCTAAGTGTCTGTAACCCAGCAACATGGCAAACGAAGCTTTAACTGTGCTAACAGTTATGCTCATGGATTTTAGGAAGGGCTAAACTACTAAGTTTTATTGAGAATAATCAGTTTTAGCACCTTTTCGGAAGCAATGTGTAGGAGTCTTTTTTTAAAATACTGACACATTTGCACAATTTCAGTCACAGAATCACAGAATGGTAGACTTGAAACTGGACCTCTAGAGATCATTCAGTCTAACTCCTCTGCTAAAGTAGGTCCACCTAGATCAGGTCACACAGGAACGTGTCCAGGCGAGTCTTGAAGACCTCCAGACAAGGAGACTCCACACCCTCCCTGGGCAGCCTGAGCCAGGGCTTTGTGACCCTCACAGTAAAGTTGTTTTTCCTTAAGTTTATGTGGAACTTTTTGTGTTCCAGCTTTTATCCATTAGCCCTTGTCCTGTCACTGTATACAACAAAAAAGAAGTGATGCCCCAACCTCCTGACATCCATCATTTAGATACTTGTAAATATTAATGAGTAAAGTCCTTGAGATAAAATTCCAAAGACAGTCATGTAATAAAGAAGAGTAAACTATAAATCAAAGCAAATTTTCTAGAGTGTAACCTCTAGTCTCCTGAGTGGTTCAACTGGATCAAATACGTCGAATGACAAGAAAGCATCCAGTTATGCTTGCATAACAAAAGCTGGAAGCCACAGTGGTTCCTTGATCAAACATGTGTGTCTTCACTCTAGCAATGCCATAGCAATCCCAATCAGGCAGCAAACAACAACTTACAGAGATTTTTTTTTGTTGTTGTTATAAATATTTAATTAAAAATACAGTAATAATGGATGTCAACAGACATACTTGAAAGGAGAAGTGAGATGACCATCAGTAAACTCACAAATTTATGTATTAAGAATGCTTCAGATCTCCAGATATAAAAAATTTCCTAATCATTGGAGACAATCATGGGTTCCCTAATTCAAATGTAAACATGCTGTTTTCTCCCACATCAAGCCAGCCTTGACTGAGCCAATATCAAGAATCAAATCCAGATCTTCTATCAGTAAACACATGAATTACTTAAGGGAGTAAGACTACACAGTATAAAACTATCAGTCTTTCACCTCCTGTACGACTCATTCATGTGACAGAGGTTCTCTAGTGCAACCCTATTTATAGAACTACTCTGTGATGAGCATCAAAACCTTATACTAAAACCTTTTTTTCCCTACTATATACAAGATAAAATAATTTCACTTTAGGAATTAATTCTGCTTAGAATTTGGTAGACATACACAGGAAAAAATGAGGGCTGTGAATGTTAAACTGTTTGAAAGTACTGCACTTTTTGAAAAGGTAACACTGGCTTTAGGGTCATCTACTACTAAACTCAGTTGCTTCAAACAGAAAACCCAGACCCATGAGATCAGAAATAAGCATAAAAATTCAAACCAAATATAGAAGTACTCCATGTACCAGCAATATGACAGCAGTTTTGCAGTTTGATTTCAATTCAAATAACGACAAATAAAAAAATAATAAAACCAAGTTTTGTTTAAATCTCTGGATTACAGGATCAAAGAACAGTAGGGCTTTGAAAGGGACCTCCAGATATCATCTAGTCCATTCCACTGCAGAAGCAGGTCCACCTAGATCAGGTTACACAGGAACATGTCCAGGTGGGTTTTGAAGCCTCCAGGGAAGGAGATTCCACACTCTCCCTAGGCAGCCTGTGCCAGGGCTCCATCATCCTTACAGTAAAATGTTTTTTCCTGACATTTAAATGTTCTCATATTTCTTTTTATTATTTCTCAATTTTCTTATAAGCACAGAGTACAAATACTTAACTGAAGTCATATCAAAGTAAGTAATAAATGTGTACTCACTCTTAGCCCTGGGAATCCAGGAGGACCAACACCACCAACAATTCCCTTCAAAGAAAATGCATTTTAGATAATCTGAATTTTACCATTTAAAAAAACCACAGTGATAAGATGAAAAATTATCTGCAAAATAAGTCAGTTGGGATTCTTATAGAGAGCTCCTGAATAATAGCAGCTTATAACTGTATAGCGGAACACACTAAAATCCCTGAGTGTGGAATTACATCAAGATATTTGTATCATGAAATAATTCATGGATTATCAAGGAACGAGATCTGTTATCGTATTTAAAGTGGGAAGAAAAAAAAAAACAATTTTGGGGTGGAAAAAAGCCACTATGAGAATTTACTAAGATTCCTTCAAAAGACAAACAGAACACCAGATGAGTTCATAGAAAGACTTTTGCAAATTAAAGGCTACACTCTCTTTATGAATAATTCTTTCTTGATATAAACTACAATAATTGTATTTTATGTAGATGTAACAAATTTAACAGTACTCTACTACTGTCTCTGTTGCACTCAAGTTTAAGTCAGTACAGGCTAAAAATTCACAGAAAACAGTTGTTAAGTCTCTTTGCCCTGTGTGAAATGAGCATTGCAACAGTGCCTGGACTCCAGGTCAGCATGCTCCATGCAGACTGTTCCAACACCTTAGACCTGCTATCCTATGGATATCATACATAAGGCTCACTGCAGCTCATCAGTACACACAGGGAATGGGAATTCTTATGCAATCAAATCTGAGCCCACTTTGAAGCTGTCCAACAGGACATGGCTGCCAGGCATGGCACAGAGGACACCTTCAAGCTCTCCTCCCTCCTCTGGTGCCTAAATATGTTCTCTAACCTTCTCCAAACTAATCACAGGGGAAGCTGAATGCTGCAGAAACGTCCTCCAAGGCAGACTGATATCCTCAGAGAATTGAGAGGGTGTTGTGGAAATGAAGGATGGCATTACTGTTAAGCAGAAGAAATTAGGCATGGAGACAAATGTCATTAGTGTCAAGTCAGCACATGGTAAGAAATGTCTTCCCTTCAAGTTCTTGCCACCACACGCCTCCCAGGCAGCCCCTGCTCTCTAATGCCAGCTCACGAATAGGCTTTGTAAATATCCCATTAGCATTGCAGCCCCCTGCAGCTGCAGCTCTGGCCCCTTGCCTGAACAAGCCCTTCAGGGTGAGTTTTGGGGAAGGAGGGGAGAGAGGTTGCTGCATGTCTGAGAAGGCAATAAGATCAGCAGCTGTCTTGGCAGATTAGAAGAAACTTGTTTGCAAATGTTAAAACAGGCTTCTTTGTGAAGTGCAAGTCTGTAATTTCAGATCCAGGCTTTCTGAGCTTGTTTCTATTAAAGTACTGTTTTCTGCAGATCTTGGGAAAGACAATATCTGCTTTATCTGGAACGGAGAGAGACTTAGGAGTACCAGAAAGAGAAGGAAGAACTAATCTTTTTACATAATTTGCAAAGCAGCTGGTGACACTCACAACCCCTCAGAGGGATTTCAAGATGGAAAGCACTATACTGACATCACCTGACATTCCCACAAGGGGACCTTTGCCTCAGGACCAGAAATGCAAAATCATTTTTCTCCTATGTTCCAAAATGTTGACATCAAACATCAATAACCCACCAGTAAAATTAATGTCAGCTTTTAAAAAATAAATTTCTAAGAGAGGTGTCAGGAAAGGACAGGCCTTCAAAAAGATTATCGCTGCCCAGTTGCTAGCTCCAGTCTCCATATTAGAATAATCTTTAGTCACAAACTGACTGCAGTTTGCAAAGGAGCATCCAACAATAAAAGCAGATCCAAATCAGCTGCCCTTTTGCCCAGCACCTTGTCTGGCCCAAAGTTCTTTCACTTGTTTCACATATCAAAGGAAACCTGAGTTTGGAATCTGCAGCCAGTTTCCCTACAAGATAGCAAAGCTCCTTTGAGGGCACTGAGTGAAGTGACATGATTGTGCCACAGTTTGGATACCATACCATGAGAACACTTAAGCCTGCACACACTGCCAAGGACAAAGCCGTTATCATACTGATTAAAACACAGTAAATGACACACTGGCATCACTGTATTCAGCAACGGTTCAAAGGATGAAATCAGCTATCAAACACATAAGTATACAAAAGCCAGGGTTTTGGTATGCATGCACAATCCTGTTTTGTTACAGTGGTCTTAGAATAATGGTTTAAACAAACAACGCAAAGTCATAGCCAATGCAAGAGATTTTGAATACAAAACATTAATCAGTAATGCAATGAGGACAGCAAGACATCTGATTCTCAAGGTAGTCAGCACATGCAGCAGTGGAAACTGTGTTCTCTCAGCAGCTTTCTGGTTCTTTTCTCTCTTTTCTCTTTTATACCACTGCTTATTATAGTACTATCCCAGCAATTTCTGTGGAAAAACAACAGTGAAAAACTTTCCCATGGACTTCAATACATAGTTTTTAAGGCAAAATTCTCCTTTCCATTTGGGAGGGTATTTGAGTGTTAGAAGTTTTTACCATTTGATACTTACAGGATTCCCATCTGGACCAGGGGGACCTCTGTTTCCAAAGTCACCTGGAAAACCCTAAAGCCAAAGAGAGAATGCTTATTCTTTATTATCCAAGACATGAAGGGTGGTTGAACACTGAATTCCTATAGGTATTAAAAATAAAGACATCAGCAAGTGGATTCAGGGAGAGAGATGGTGGAACAGGAGAGCAGAAAATTTCAGCTGCGCAGTTCACATGAATAGAACAGAAGTGTATGTTTGTCACTTAAATTCCTAACCAAAACAGATTTTACTATAGAACAAAATCAGATGACTGAAAGCATTAAGAGCAATATTAAACAAGGATTACTTGAATTGTTTTCTTAGTCTCCTATTTAGTATTTCACCTTCAAATATTTTCCTGTTACCTACAGCAATCACTAAAATGTCTGTCTTTCATTCTCTCCTTATCCTTCTCCAAATATTATGGTTGCAGCCTCAGTGCAACACATGTTCATTAGAAAACAAATTTTTTAATATTTCTAGCACAACACTGTCCTTACCTATATGAACACTTGGCCTTAGTTTGCATCTAGAGACTGAAACAATAACTCAAGTTGTGGAAAAGCCTCATACTTCAAACACTAGATTATCAGGACAGGAAAGAAATGTGACTGGTCAAGTCAAAGTGTCAAAGCTGGAAACAGAATTTCCATTTCTTGCTTGAGAAGCAAGATGAAGTGGAAATCCACCATTTAATTGGCTCTAACCTTTCCTGTTTCCTATCAGGGTTTTTCAGATTGTTTTACTTCTTCCTGATGTTGCCCACAGCAGAAGCATGAGTTGCTGAGGAAAAGGGGTTTGGTTACTTGAGTTGTTTGGAGTTTTACTAAAACTAATTTTTACCAGTACACTATTGTCAGGCAGATCTCATTGTTTCTCTGGAAGAGCCACACAAAGCTCATAGCAAAACCACGCTATTGGTTCAAAGCAGCACCATGCGATATTTTCATGATTCCTATCATTGTATAAAATTAGGAAAAAGGATGGAGCACAGATCTACAGAGAAGTCAGCATCCTTTTTAATTACACTGTAACGTCCATAGAAGAGTTTATCACAAAATCTACAAATTACCAAGCTGGAAAGGGATTCTGCCTGGAAAAAATACAATGCTGAAGCACTCACAGCAAAGAGACTTTTTCTGAAACTGAAGAATCTCAGACAGGACTGGAATACTGAGATAACTGAGAGATTCATTAATCTCAAGAAATTACTGTCAATGCACCAGAGCATTAGTAGTTCAACTCTGTGAGGAAAAGGAGCAAATTCCATCCTTATAATAGTCTTTACACGAAATACTCTCCTCTGTCTTTTCGATATTTTAAAGTTTTTTTACTCCTCTGTTTATCAGGAACAGTACTTTAAGACATTAACCTTTCACCTCTGTAAGAGTGTGTTCAAACCTGCTACAGGTCAAAGGTAAAATTAATTTGGTCTTTTTAATATACTTTGTTTGGAGGACATTTACATAGCTGTCCAACTCAGGACTTAGTGTCTTTCCTTAATGAAATGGGAGATATGCATCATCACACAATATTATATGAACAGCAGTCAAGAAGACAATACAAAACTGTGGCAAGGAGGTGGAAAATCCTATCAAACATCAAAGTAGTTTAAGCATTGCTTAAGCCATATTTGGCTTTAGTAATAACTTAAACCAAATTATATAAAAATTAAGGCAACTTCTTGTGTATGTGTGTATATACATATATGCATGCACATTGCTAAAACAATATGTTGAAACAACTTAATAGGATCTTAATTTCCATTGTCACACATGATACTGTGAAATAATCCAAGACACATTTAACGCTCCTTGTACCATTCTGCATTCTCCTGCAACTTCAGGAAAGCAAAAGACAGGAATAACTCTCATGCCAATGAAATTTTTATACAGGATCTGATCATGGAACTCACAGCTAAGAATCTACAGCCATAATTCTAAGATCTGACAGTACAAGTCTTTATGTCATTATTGTCTTATTTAAATAGTAGAAATTCATAGCCTAAATTTCACAAATGCAAAATGGGTATTGGACAGTGTAGATGTTGTTAAAAGCTACCAGTCACAGGAACTACTGTTCCCTTAATAGCATAATATATTGGTTGTACTGTCTACCATTGGTAGATGTTGGAAGAGACAGAATTGTCATAGCATGCAAAAGGGCAGTGGCTGGAAGGGATACCTAGAGATTATCTAGTCTGCGCACTGCTACAGCAGATTCATCTCAATCAGGCTGTACAAGAACACATCAATGTAGATTTTGAAAAATTCCAGAGAAGATGACTCCAGAATCTCTAGAATCCTGTGACAGGGCTCCATCCCCCTCACAAGAAAGAAGTTTTTCCTCAAGTTCAAGTGGAACTTCCTGTGTTTCAGCTTGTAACATTTACCCCTTGTCCTGTCACTGTGAACAAGAAAAGTGTCCCATCCTCTTGAAAAAAAGAAAAAAGACTCACCCCATCCTCTTGACACCCACCCTCTAGGTATTTATAAGTGTTGATAAGGTCTTCTGTCAGTCTTCTTCACACTGAACAGACACAGGTCTCTTTGTTTCCTGATAAGGGAGGTTCCAGTCCCCTGATCATCTTGGTGGCCCTGCACTGGACTCTAGCCAGCAATTCTCTGTCCCTCTTGAGCTGGGGAGCCCAGAACTGGACACAGGACTCCTGATGAGGCCTCACCAGGGCAGAATAGAGGGGGAGCAGAACCTCCCTTGACCTGCTGCTCACACTCTTCTTGATGCATCCCAGGATGCCATTGGCCTTCTTGGCCATGAGGCCACATTGCTGCCTCATGGTTAGTTTATTATCAACCAGGAGTTCTAGGTCTCTCTCCGCAGAGCTGCTCTCCAGCAGGTAAACCCCCAGACTGTACTGGTGCATGGGGTTGTTCTTTCCCAGATGCAGAACTCTGCACTTGTCGTTGTTGAACTTCATGAGGTTCCTCTCTGCCCAACTCTCAAGCCAGTCAAGATCCTGCTAAATGGCAGCACAGCCTCTGAGGAATCAGTCAGTCCTCCCAGTTTGGTGTCATCAGGGAACTTGCTGAAGGTACACTCTGTCCCCTCATTCAGGTCATTGATGAACAAGACTGGCCCCAGAACTGATCCCTGTGGAACTCCACTGGCCACAGGCTTCCAACTCGATTCTGTGCCACTGATCACCACCCTCTGGGCTCTGTAATTCAGCCAGCTGTCAATACACCTCCCTGTCCACTCATCCAAGCCACACTGCCTGAGCTTTCTGATGAGGATGTTATGGGAAAGTGTCAAAAGCCTTGCTGAAGTCAAGGTAGATAAAATCTGCTGCTCTCTCCTCATCTAGCCAGCTGATTATGCACTTATAGAAGGCTATCAGGTTGGTGAATCAGGATTTCCCCTTGGTGAATCCATGTTGACTCCCCCTGATAACCATCTTTTCCCTCATATGTTCAGTGATAACACTGAGAATGAGCTGGACGAATTTATTTATTTATTTACTTTTAAACATCACACAAATTAGGTGTCAAAAGATAAATGGAGGATGCAATGGGAGACTTTTGCGAGCCACCAGTTCATAGATGTAAGTCACAGAAGATGGTTTATATACAACAGAGTCAGTGTAACAAATTAAAAAAGGGATAGATTACTCACAGTTATCATAATACTATTCTCAACAGCATCTGTCTTCTAACTGATGCTGATAAAACTATCTTAGTAAGTAGAAAAATGAAACGAAAATGCAACATAAAAACAGTCAAAAAAGTCTAAAATTGAAAGTAATACTATCATGCAAGTATTTTATTACATCAATATTATCATTTAACATTAAGCATAAAATAATCACTATTCATAATTTTAATATAAACTGGAATCTTAACTGTTTTTACAGTTACAATGAACTTGATTAATACATTCTTGGTATAATTCACAAGATCTGTTCTGTCATATTGACCACTAAGCCACAAGTAATCCCATATAGAAGAAAACTTCGTAAAAACATTCCCACAAATGTGGTCAATTATGTATGTAAATGCACCATGCATATATCAACAGTACAGACAATGCATTATAAATATCACAGAACTAGGCAAAATTGATACTACAAACATGCAATGGAAGAAACTGAATACACATGCTTGTAAGTATTGTCTTTAAAGCATGTTGTGTATGCAAAGCTCATCTAAAATTTGAACAAATCTTCGCAATAAAAATTTTGGTAATTGGAAACTTTGTTCTATTTAAAATATGCCAGAGATGTTACAAATATAAGTAATTATTCAATAAACCTGCAAAAGAGCAACATTCTGAATTGTAAGGGTACAATCCCTTGTACAATCTACTTCTACTTTAATATGACTTTTCAAAAGTGAGATAATATTTGGGATCTCTTTTCTTTCAGAAGGATCTCTGCCAGTCAGACAGATTTTTTTCCCCAACTATTATTATTATTGACAGAACTTTTGTCCAAAGAAATAAATCCTAGGACACAAGCTGAGGAGCTCGACTTCAGGCACTATGCAATTCCCATGCAAATGTCCTTTAGTGACAGTGCCCTACCCCAAAGCACCTGCATTGTTTACTCTGGGACATGATGTTGAAAAACGTCAGAGTTATCACTATCTGGGGATAAAATAACACACGTTCTCTAAGCTTGTGATCCAGCAAAGCATTTCAAGCCAGGTTCCCATGTGATTCCTCTCCTGATTTGGTTCCTCTATTAGTAGCCTTTAGTTAAATAAAGTACTTTAAAGATCATAGAATGGATTTGGAATGAACCCTGGGACCAAGGAAATGAGAGCATTACAGAAGAATCAGAACTGAATGAAGGCAGTCACAGGCATTGTATAGAGGAGCTACAGGTGCTCTGTCAACTAATGTGAAACCTCTCTGAATTGATTTATAGAAATAAAAGTCCTTATTAGAGAATAGCCTGGCAGTGACAGAAGTTGTGCTCTTACTGTAAATGAAAAGAACTGTGTATCACAGCATGCACAGCACCAACCATTAAAGACTGAAACAAACTTCTACACCAGCAATCAGAAGTCGCAGTAAAATCTGCAACTGAGAACAAGATTATAATGCCAAACGTTTTCAAAATACCCTGCTGTCATCTCCTTTTTCCACTTCGAACACAAGCCTTTGCTTTCCATACAGGTTCTTTTCCTTAAATGCTGCATGTGAGTCATCAGCACAACACACTGCCAAGTACTGCAAGGTACTGCTAGCCTGACCCTTTTTTGCCCAGCACTCAGATGCACAAAGTTGCTTATGATTCAAATTATATGCAAATTACAATATGGTCAACAAAACCACTCTGTCTTGCTAGCTAAATAATTAAAAACCAGATGATTTCATAACAACTTGATAGCAGCTTCAGAAAGAGCAGCCTACCAACTTAATGACACTTTCTCTCCCTGTCTTTACATCAAAGGGAACTCTATTAAAGGCTAGTGCTTTTTTAGCTGGTGTTAGATCACACAGAAAACAAACCGTAATTAAACAGAATCCTCCACAACTTTCACAGCATATATCAAGGGCCAAACAATGGTAATCACACAACTGCTGAACAAACTTGTTCAACATGCTAGATTAAAATCCTCTGAACTGTTGAGTGAAACCAAGTGCACAAGTGTGGAATAGTATCATAGTTTCAATCTCAAACCACAAGCAAGTTAAAATTGGAAACTCCTGGATAGCTTCAAAGGCCTAAAATAATAATGTTGCAGCAGAAAACAAAACACTTGGCATCGAAGATATACCACAGGAAATATGTAAATCTTGATAATGTATACTTGGCAGATTTGTGTTTATTCTCAGCTCAGAAATGTATGTTAAGTAGAGGACAGCTTTAATTTACCACAGTCCAGAAATACTAGACATTAGAAGCAGCTGATTTGAATTCAAACCAACACCAAAATCAGACTGGGGGAACTTGTGTCATATCTGTGCCTTGTGCTAACAGTAATGTTACAGAATATACTTATGCGTTTCTGTCATTTTTTAACCCCCAGGTAGCTGATATCAGTAACCACCCACATGTTTTTAGGTCTTCATTCCTTCAAAACATCTCATAGTTACAACCTGCACAAAATTTGCAGTACTGCAAAGCACTAACTAGAAACAATAATCTATGAAAAAATTAAAACTGACATTTTATCTGATTAAAATTACAGAGTGAATTACAGCTGCTCTAACATTGACAGTGGAAATTGTAACAAGTGTTAGAAGCTGTACCTGTCTCCCTTTAGGACCCTTTTTTCCACGAAAGCCTGGGATGCCCTGAGAAAGAAATAATCCACCATAAATAGGTTTTCTTTCTTTAGCAGCTTAAATTCAATTAATTAAACGTGTCTTTGATTGGAAAGGACAGTGTGAGAAGCACCACAATACAATAAAAAAAAAAAAAAAGTTTTGAGTAAAGAATCACACATAAAACATACTCTAACAGGAGGGCAAACACAAACTTTGCATGTCTTTACTGTGGCCATATGAGAACAACTATGAAGTAGGGACATATCCTGCCTCCATCAAAGTACGTGGCCAGACATCCTTTGTGCTCAAGAGAAGCAAGAAAAAGCTCAAGCAGAGAGAGAAGAGATTCAGGTTTCCATGACTAGTTTTATTGCAAACAGCATTTGACAACTGACAAATATTAATTATTGACTGAACACAACTGTATCAATAAAAAATACTTATTAGGGACCTTGGTGGTAAGAAGTACCCCTAATCCTTGCAACTCTAGACTAATATCATAATTTGCAGCTGTTCCCCATTCAGCTTTAGCACCAATGCATTTCATTGATTACACTAATTAGATACAACCTATTTGTTTAAATTTCCTCCACATCAGTTTTGCTTTTAGACAAAGACTGGAATTGTTATACGTTTTACATTTTTCCACATTCTAACATATATGGCATTATCACTCAAACAACAATACTTCATTGACATTCCACTAAACCTACCCTTTCTCCTTCAGGTCCTGGCTGTCCTGCTACACCTGGAGGTCCAATGAAACCCTAAAATCATAAGAACAATTCTTGGTTAGAAGGTTGCTTCTAACTAACACTGCTTGTCTCTTAGTACTGGCCAGATGTGGGTTCCAGATCCAGGGACTAAATTCAGGCTCATTTGAAATTACTGGTGAAGGACAATCACCTTCAATTTGACAAGGATTAACTCTCCAATCAACAACAGCAATTTCCTACTACAAGGGTACAGAATCAATTGACAGAAAGTACTAAGAAAGTGTTCCAATAAGACCAAGTTGCAGCAGAGACCTTGTTTATTAAGCTGCTGAAGTTAAATTTACTCATGAAATAATCAGAAAAGACATAATATTTAATATCACTGTGATCATTGTTATATGCAAGAGTCCTACCAAATTTACCTTGTCATAAGCAGAATCTTTTTCTTAAAGTTCATTCACAATTCATTTCTCTCCCACTTTCCCCTCAGAAAATCAGAAATAGATCTTCTCATATAATCTGTCGTCAGGACACAGAGTCATGGTGTTGACTCAGCAAAAATGATGGTACCATTTATAAAGTTAGTAATAGAGATGGATTGTACATTACCAGATTAAAACTCAAATTGGAACAGAGCCATTAGTCATCTCTTTCTCCCGTCATCCAATTCTAATCATCTGGGGCAGTTGAGTCACCTTGTATTTTTGGGGTTTTCTTGTTTGGTTTTGTGTTTGTTTGAGGTTTGTTTTTTGATGAAAGATAGAGCACATCTTGTCATCCAGCCCTAATAACACTCAGTAAAACAAAGGCACTTTTTTTTTTCCTATGGTTTTGTTGAACAGTTGAGAAGCAGAGTATAGTTTGATTGCAGGAATGTTCTAAACTTAAAGCTCTAAAAATACTTAATATCATGTCACTATACACGTCCATGGCACAGTAATATGTCTCAACAGGGTTGCATCATCATTTTTATTGGAAGTTGCTTGTAGAACCCATATACAAGACTTAGCCTTAAGAACTGACAAGTGTTCTTCCCTAAAATTATACACACCTTGGCCGTTTTTAGCTTTGTGTAAACTTTTCAGGAAGTGACTTGGTTCCCTTCATATATCGTTAGTTGAGAGGAGAGTGAAACAAAACAATTTGAGAATGTAAAAGATACAATCCCTGAGGGTGCAATATCTGTTGGTACTTGATCCTGACAAACTAAGTTTCCCCATCACTGTAACGAAGACTGACACAAAAAAAAATCCCCCCAAAAAACAGGCACACATTTAAAGAATCTGCTGCAGTTAAAGGCTTTTAGTAACTACATTTAGAAAAAAAAGAAACAGGAAAAAAACAAATCTAGCAACACGATAGGATTATTTTAATAAATACTTGAGAACTCAGCACGCTGCTCAGCAACCTGTACAACATCAGCTGAGGGCTTGAAAAGACTTAGCAAAAGGCTCCTTTCAAATCCTAGGTGCAACCAGCAAAATTCAAGTTTCTGGAAACCCATGTCTACTGCATGGTCATAGAGCCAATCTGAAAAAATGCACACACCAGCATGTGTAGGCATGCGCATGTGCCTATTAGAAAACCCCAAACCACAAGACAACCTAACTGAAAAAGAGCCAACATATTTTACCCTCCAACAACAATCAAAAGCAAGCTTTGAATCAGCAGAAGAGCCTTCGCTCCTAGGATCTACAGGACTACAACTAAACGGTTCTAAAATCTCAAGATGAGTTTTATGGATTTTATGTGACAACACAGTTTTCCTTTTATCAAGTCCCGTATCTGTTCCACATTGCCAATGCCAGATACGCCTCCTTTCTTGACAGCTCCCATTATGGAAATAATGCTTCAGGCAGGAAACATCCGCTCCTCTTCACTTCCAGCTCTCCCACACCCACATTCAGTATTGCTTTCCTTCTCTTGCCTGCGTGCATTCCAAGTGAGAGGAAGGGCAGCAGTGGAAGACTGGTCTATGCTGCTCAGCATGGTAAAAAAATAATAAAATCCCTACATGTATTTTGACAGAAACACTGTGTTTGCTCATTTGTGAGTTCTGTAAAGACAGTGTGGTTTAGCAGGCATAAAATCAGCAGAGCTACATCCAATTCATCAGCTCCTTTTACTGTATGGGTAAATTAGACATGCATGCTAAAATGGTTAAAATGCTTACTTACTCTTACACCTTTAGGACCTGGGTTACCTTCTGGTCCAGCTAAGCCCTATTACAAAAAGACATGAGTTGTACTTCATTTTAAACAATGAGATGTGCTCTATTTAAAAGAACTGTAACAGCATTTTTTAACTATAAACTGGCAATACATTCTTAAAATGAATAGGATTGAAGAATGTGTCATCAAGCAGACCCCTGGGACCTTGTTCAGAAAGATCTCCCATTACTTTGCAGTTGAAACTTAGACAGTGACTGAATTTTCCTTTACATTAAAACTATTTATTCTGAAAGGAGATTTTTTTTTTCCCCAGACTCAGTGATCTGGCATTACAGTGACATAATTTGACACGATATTTCATAGTCTATTATATTTAGACATGTTTTCCAATTATTTTCAAGCAAATGTCACAATAGCATATGTAGTCCAAATGCTCTAAACGTGTTATATATTTAACACAAACACATTACCATATATTGCTATATAAAATATCGTAATGGAAAGTTTCAATATATAGCCATTACAAACCTACCCAATAAAACACAGAAGTATTAGTCAAATTTCCCTTTAAGCAGACACTAAACCGCAAAGCCAATTGTTGGATTTGGCTCATATATATTTATATGTGGAAAAAAAATGACTATTTCCACTTTTATGTTTTATTTGTATTACCGGTTTGAGGTATGTGTTCACTAATATGTAAACTAAAAATGAAAATCAGTATTTATATAAATCCTTGTGCTTTTAGAAAGCTACTTTCTGGTTTTATTCTTTTTCCTGCTCAAATATCTGAATGAGGAAAAAGATCTTTTCATGTTCCATTTCCCTAAGTGTCTGAAGAAATAGTTTCAGCAGTGAAGTAAATACATTAGTGAGAATCAAGAGGAACAATGCTAAAACAGGCAGTTTCATATAGCTCCGGACTTGAAATATGAAGAATATAATACATATAGAACCACAAGAGGCTTATGAAGTGTAAAGTATGTAGACATTTGGTACTTTGGTTATGCCATTTATGTATTCCAGAAAGATACAGCATTACTGCATCTAATATCCAAGTTTAAAAGCTACAAGACTCAACAGTATCTAAGGGGCACTAAGTGTAAGAGAGGTTTATTTCAAGGATAAAGGACAGGAGGTAAACAAATACATTTATACTATTAGTAGTTCTAAAAGAGTTAGATGTGGTGCTTTGAAAAGGACAAGTGAGAAAACACCCAAAACTGCAATGACATTAGTATAGTTACTGCACCTGCCTGCCAGGGTAACCAATTGCCCCAAGAGTGCCAGCCATTCCTGGAATTCCCTAAGTAGAAAAAGAAGTAGGGAAAAAGAAAAAAAAAGGGAACAAATAAAAAAAGAGGAAAAAACCCAACAAACCAGTTCAATATCAGGTTGTGGTGTTTATCATTTATCTTTTAACACGCAATCACATGAAACAGCTTAAGCTCATGGAAAAATTGTTTTTTGAGGAAGTTTCACAGCAACACCTTGAAATATACTCATTGTACTTAGGTAACTCCACCAATTTCAGTCACATATCATTTAAAAAGCATTACAAAAAGAGTAGTTTAAAATTTTATGAAACACAAAATTCCTTATTTCCATAAGAAAATTGTGGATGCTACAGGAGACAGGTCCGTATAATGAAGTAACTGCCCTGGTCTTAGCTGTATTTGAACACAAGTGTTTCATTTAGGATTCCTTTAATTATTTTTGTTTCTTCCAGAATCAGGTCAATATAGCAGTGGATTAGTCATGAATGTATAGAAATATCTTCTTCCTCCTAATCAAATATATATAGTTGTTGTTTTAATACTTGTCATTAGCACATCTGACACTTTATTTCCAGAGAAATGTCCCCTTCTGAAAGGGAGTCAAATGCTGTGGGCCCATCCCCGAGACATGGGAAGCTCCACTTATCTCTCTTCAGTTTATTTTACTTTAAACAAGCCAAGTCCATAAACTGGACACTGTCTCAGCCTGAACCTTCCACCCACTGTCATATGTCAGTGTTACCACAGCAACAGATCAGGACTTCCTCTCTGGGCTGTTCACATCTGATTCATAGTGAGACAGTAGCCTTAAGTAGCTGAACTCAGAAGTACAATGTAAAAAAAAGGTTTGCAGTATTTTTTTATTTAGAGGAGCTGCCATTGAGATAATTCTGTCACCTGCTTTGAACCAGTAATGATTCATTTTCAGACTGATATTCTGATAAATTATAGTCATCACAGAAAAATGCCTGTGGACCTAAACACTTAACCAGTTAAGATTTGTGTATAAAACTCATTCAAAGTCATTAATGATGTTCATCAGTTTTCATCTCTGAATCTATCAACTGTTAACATCACCACTTCTCTTTCAGTGTCATCCAAAAGGAGACTCCTGCTTCCATTTACTTTGCCATGACCAGAATTTTACACCAACCTCTGCTGAGCCAGTGTGGTGACTGAAGGAAAACAAGCTGGTCTTTTCCATTTTATTTAGACCATTTATCTCTAAATAATCTGAATTCTTGATCAATAACTACGAAGTATTTCCTTAAGCAGTCAGTAATTTCGACTGATTGCTTATATTGAACACTTACATTGGATTATGCATTCTTCTATCCTCAATTGTTCACCTGTATAGTGTACTGTTCTTTCATCGCTTACCTGCTCACCTCGTGACCCTCGCAGTCCCAGATAACCCTTAAGACCCTGCACATAGAGAATGAGGTGCAATAAATACAGTTAAACACACAGAATGGATATTTTTTCCTACTTCAATCTCTCTTTATCAAGCAAAGTAGTGTGGTTTACATTTAGCAGCCCAGCCGAGTTAGAGAAAAGGAATAAGAAATCTTCATGGCATTTAGATAATTTCAAGGTATCAGCATGCTTAAAGACAGTTTAATACAGACTTGTATTCTTTTAAACAAATAAGCATATAGGATCTTGTCATCATTTATTGCTGAAACTGAAGAAATGGATGTAGTACAGTGCATTTCCCCATTTCAAATGCTTGTCACAATGACCTTTCTAAACAAGGTACTACAGAGGGCTGATATAAGTAGAGGGTTATCTCAGATTATTCCAGGATGTCTTTAAGACAGACTTTCCTTCATATGTCTTTTTAAAATTAACACAGAACAAATTCCTTATACTACAGAATTTATATCAGTAGGGAGAGTAGACTGTTCCTCATCCCAGAAATCTTCCCTGGGGTGCTGGAACCATGAATCTTCAAACTTTACTCCCTGTGCATTGACTATTTCACGCCTATTTTAGCTCTAAGAGAAAAAAAAGGAAAGAATAAAAAATTGAAGCAGGAATCTACCATCTGCATCAGTACACATGAAAGGGGAAACCTCCTTCTTGGATGTCTTTAAACTGTAGTAAACATACCCAGACAAGGTGGCCTAAGAGGAAGGCTGTAACGGTTGCATGATTGATGCAGAAGCCAAGTGTCTGGTTTCCACATCCGTTACAAGAGGTACTGGGAATATGCAAGTTCCACAAGCTGCAGCTTGAAAGAGAAAGGCCAGAACAGTCCTTATTCTGGATAAAAATCTATCATAAAATTGGCCTCAAATACATTGAGAAGTGGGAGTGTCTTGGCTGTTGTCAAACATCTGGCTGCCTTGCAGCATGATGATACTCATTAGTTGGTAGAGTCTTGAGGCCCACTGTAATAACAAGGAATTCTGCAACTGATTTCAGCAGATCAGGTATCCCAAAATGTTGGATAAGCTTCTGTACGACAGGAGTATTTCTGCACAAAATTAATTTTATTATGATATCCCAAATTAAAAGGCAGCATGATTTTGCTTGTTCATAATTTTAGATAAGAGAATGCCATCTGTAAGCCTTCAACATTTAGGATTTTGTTATTATAGGCTTGCTTGAGGAATCTTGATCCAAAAGACATGTACTCATTAAGAAACCCAAAGGCTTAATTTTCTCAAAACCCAACAGAGCAGGTGTGTCCTTTAATTTTGCTGATCACACAGAGGGCATTGCCAGTTTGCAAAATTACAATGTATTCTGCCTTCAATCCTCTGCTGTAGCATAACATAAATAAGTCATTTAAGACTTATCATGTACCTAAAGAAGCAGCTCTGCATTGCTGTTGGGGGGAAAAAAAATACTATAACAAAGGTAGCCAGAAGTTGATCTTGGACAAATTAATTCACAGAAATTTTCCTTGTGTTTCTTTGGAACTTCTTATGTTCCAGCTTGTACCCATTGTCCCTTGTTCTATCATTGGACATCATCGAGAAGAGTCAGGCTCCATCCTCCTGACACCTGCTCTTTACATATTTGTAAACATTAATGAGATCACCCCTCAATCTTCTCCAAGATAAAGAGCCCCAGCTCCCTCAGCCTTTCATCATAAGGGAGATGCTCCACTCCCTTAATCATCATTGTTGCCCTGCACTGAATTCTTTCCAGCAGCTCCCTGTCCTTCATGAACTGAGGGGCCCAGAACGGGACACAGTATTCCAGATGCAATCTCACAGAATCTCAAGGGCCAGAAGGGACCTTGAAAGATTATCCAGTTCAAGCCTCCCTGCCTGAGCAGGACCACCTAGAGTAGGTCACACAGGAACTCATTCAGGTGGGTTTTGAATGTCTCCAGATAAGGAGACTCAAAAGCCCGTCTGGGCAGACTGTTGCAGTGCTCTGTCACCCTCACAGTGAAGAAGTTCTTCCTTGTGTTTCTTTGGAACCTCTCACGTTCCAGCTTGTACCCGTTGCTCCTTTGTCCTATCACTGGACACCATTGAGAAGAGCCTGGCTCCATCCTCCTGACACCCATCCTTTAAATATCTGTAAACATTGATGATGTCACCCCTTAGTCTCCTCCAAGCTAAAGAGCCCCAGCTCCCTCAGCCTTTCATCATAAGGCACAGTTGATACGAAATAGCCTAATTTACTATATTAATGCATACTCAAACCATTTTTTAAAAATTGAATTGCTAACATGAAACTAAGAATGCCAGCATAAGCCACTAACTCATCTTTACCTTTCAAAAGGTGCCTCAGAAAGCTGTATAGTCATTTTTACAGTCACAGCCCACTCTGTATTTCATGAGATATATCCATTTCAGAATTTTATCCTCGCTCTATAATTAAATGATCAACTAAAGTATGTGTTTCCAGAAGAGATCTCTCAGTAGTTTATTATTTCTGTTCAAGGAGAAAAGGAAAGCCAATGCTCACTCAAAGAGAAGTTTATCACAATTTAGTTACAAAGCACATCTGTTTAGGTGATTAATATCTGCATAGATAGTCTCAAAAGAAAGCACATAGGAATTGTGACATGAAAGAGGACTGATTACTGGTGTGCATGTTTCTACACAACAGCACCTTACTTTTGCCAGAGGAAAATGGCTCTGAACTCATATTTTAAAATCTTATGCCCATATTCTCATTCAGAGTTAATATGGCCTTAGGTAATGTTAACTCAATTTTGGTTGGGAATGAAGCTAAACCATACTAAAATGAATGTCATTCCAAAGAGATAGTTTTTATATAGGAGTTTTCTTTCCTGTGACTTAGCTAATCCTCTAAAAATTATTACTTTTTCTTAGTTTGATTTCATATTCTTGAGCATACCCATATAAATAAGATCCAGTTTGCTAAGAGAAAAGTAAACAAGACAAATACAAGTTCACGTGCACTGGTTAGCAAGATAAAATAGCTCCCAATTTCTAATGAAGATTAATGCTCTGATTTAAAGACTCAATGTGGAAGAGAAGGGTTTGAAGCTTAAAACTACAACAATATAGACTTCGAACACATTACAAAAACTCAGCAGTTGGAAGAATATTTTGGTCTGCGTGAGAGAAAAATCTTTACCACCAGCTAATACAACTCAGAAAAGACTTCATAGCAAGCTTAAGTGTCTGACTTCTACCATATGCTTAGCACAGTGGGACACAGACTGAGAGAAGTCTGTACATAGCAAAATGTAGACGTTAAATCGTAACAGCAAGGATCGTTAAAGCCAAGTCTTTCCATCTTACTGGTGCCCACTGTGTTTTATTAGAATTTCTATCCATTTGTTATTAAAATACATCTGGGCATTACACCAGCAACTTTGCTAGAGAGTCAAGAAGCTTCTAGAATCTCTAAAAGTCTGCAGGTGAGATGTTATACCTAGCCTTTCAAAAGGACCGGATTTTTTTTTTCTGGGCATGAGGCAAATGCAGTATATAAATGGATTTCAATGCACTGTCAGATAAGCCTTTGTTATGCTTGCTTATCAGCTCCATGTTGCCACCATACAGCATCAATTCTGAAAAACTTCATCAGAAAATAGTTTGGTTTCTTTAATTTAATTCATAGCTCCATTTTACCTTGTTTGCTAATGTTTATTTAATAAGATTTCACTCAGTATCTCTTAGCCTGAATATCCTGAGGAATGCAAATATCTCTTTAAAAAACTTGATGTATATAGAGAAGATGGACCTTTTCTCCAACTGATTTAATTGAGGAATTTATCTCACTGAGTTCAGTTTCCTCCTGTTCAAGGAAGATTACACTCTCTAGTAGAAGCAGTAGGAGACACTTGGAAGTACCATTTTGACCACCACAGGTACTGCTTTGAAATGTATCCATCTGCTTTACCCTTTATAGGATGCAGAAGTGAAAAAAAAGGAAATAAGGAGCCCTTGTCAGGTTGTAATCAAGTTTTTTCCCTTAATGTATCTTACTACGTTATACTTTAGTATGTGAATTCTGTCAGGATTTTATAGATCCATCTTTCTGTGATTTCGGTTACACACAGATATAGATGAGGAGTAAAGCTAGCCCAAATATCATAGCAAATACTTTTAAAAATCTTTTACAATGTCAGTGTAAAGTATCTGCAACCACACGATCACTGTAGCCATTCTAACGTACTGGCATGATCCCAGGCAAGTTAATGTCCAGGAGTTCTATCCTTTGGCTGACAGTACCCTTTGACCCCTCAGTACTCTGGCTAGCAGAGACAAATACTTGCCTATCTGTACAGTGAAGTAGGCCCTTTTTGGTGAAAGTGGGGAGGAGGCTTCCACTCTGTGAGGTCTCTAGACTGATGTAAGGAAAGTTTTGAGTGCTGATTTCAAGACAGCTCCAGATATGAGATCATGCAATTGCTCTGGAAACAGTGCTCTCCTCAAACTAACCCTTGTCTCCCACCATTGCTTCTCTGCTTCAAAAGATATCTGAAAGAAAAAGCCCTCAAAACACTTCATAAACTATATTCTGTTCTTACTAGAGCCAATCTGGATCCTTACCCAGAGCAGAACTTTATAGTGTGTTACAGGCATGAGAAATAGGTCATACTTTATGTGAAACCACAAAGACACATACTCCGACACATGGCATGTAATGAAAAATAAAGTCAATCACAATAGTCTGTTCCCAGAGTGCTGATTATTAACATACATTTACCCTACTATCTTACTTAAAACCTTTGTACATTCTCAGCTTTATAAAAAAGAAACACATCATTCTATTATTCTAATCCAAAACAGTAGTTTACAGATACTATGATGTTGCATTGAGGGCTTCAAAATCTTTTTTTGAGGGGGTAAAATTAATCTTTCCAATAAACTCTCCTAACATGATCTCAGATATTCAGGATAATACAACCAAAACCACATGGACGGACTATGGCTTCTCAAAGTCGTTCTTGTCAAAAAAAGCAAAAATAATACACACCTTTGCCTCAAACTTCCACATGCTTTTGTGTAAGCACTAAGTAATATTGCATGGGAAGTTCAGAATCAGGCAAATTCTGATTAGAAAAGATGTTAAACGCAGCTTCCTCCACAGCCACTCTGGAGTGTGGTGATCATGCTCAATGGAGAGCAGCAGACATTGCAGCATACCTTCCACTTCAGCTCTGGGAAATGGATCATGAATTCCATAAAGAAAAAAAACCTCAGATTTCTAGGTCTTTCAGGAAAACACTGACAAAAAGCAACTGTGCCAAAATCCATTGCCACAAAATTAATGTAGATTGGTATCAAAGTGTTAAAAAAATCTGGAAGAACATTAGAGCTTTTATTTATATAGAAACTATTTAGTTAACACATCTACAAAAATCAAATCTAATTTGGGACAGTATTGATTCATATGTAGGAATTGTTTATCAGCTGTTTTACCTAAGTGAGAAAGAATTCCAGAAATACATTATTTATCCAGGATTACAGTAGTTATACAGTATATATAGTACTGTATGCCAGTAGTACTGGGATACAAAACAAAAGCAGAAGTACTTTATTTTTCTGCATTTTTTTCTTGCAGATGGTTTACTTCACAGCTACTCTGTTCACATTCTTTTGAAAATAATTTCTGAGATCACCACAAGCTAACAGCATGTTTACCTATTTATGTATATTGAAAAGCAATTACTAAAAATTGATTATTTAAAGCACAAAAAATGATGGGCTTGTCATTAAAAAAAATCAGAATGAAATACTTTTAATTATTTACAGATGTAGTGCTGTTCAACAGCTGGTATTCTTGAATTTGAATAAGGCAAAAATTACCTTAAACATGGTTCTAATAAGTATCTGATGTGTTCAACATGGAAGGAGAGTAAAATTTCCAGTGATGAAGGGAGTATGATTCTCCAGAGAGTCTCTAACTGTCAGGTAAGGAGTAAATTCTTGGGGCAAGAAGAAAGCATGACGGACACGGGACTGTAATATTCTTGCCCCTCAATGTCAGTCTCATAATCCAAAATGAGTGACAGCTGCTTCCCGTCTAAAAAGCTTTAAAACAAAAAAAATCCTCTCTTTTTGGTGCAAAACAATACATTTTCAAGAAGGAAATCTTAAAGGTGCAGGATCAAGCTGTCCTCACGTGCAAGATGAGCCAGCAGGGCAAAAGACCACTCTGGCTGAACAGGGAGCTTCTATTGGAGCTCAGGAAGAAAAAGAGAATTTATGAACTTCAGAAGAATGATCAGGCAGATCAAGAAAACTACAAGGATGTTGTGAGGTCATGTAGGGGAAAAAATTAGAAGGGTTAAGACTCAACTAGAACTTAAGCCGGCCACTGCTGTAATAGACAGAACACTTTCTGCAAGTGTATTAGAAACAAAAGGAAGACTAAAGAGAATCTTCACCCTTTAATGGATGAAGGGGGAAACTTAGTGAACGAGGATGAGGAAAAGGGCTGAGGTACTTAATGCCTTCTTTGCCTCAGTCTTCAATGGTAATGATTCTGTGATTCTTCTTCCACAAAAACTATATTCAGTCCCTCAGTTTTATGTGCTTTTTTAGGGTTGTCTCATTTGCTCTACTGATCTCCTTCATGTTCTCTTCCTAAAATTACCTGTCTGCTTTACGCTTTCCTGTATAAATAGGACTAGCCTATTTGGATACACACAGCATGTGGTACCTGACATTTCTCATATTAAAAAAAACACATTATGTCACATCTAAAATTGGAACTTACTCCACCTGAGCTCTATATTTAGCAATTCCAGCACACATTTGGAAAAAAAAAGTCAAAATTCCATGTAGAAATACTGAGCACATGATCCCCTGGAGCTTTTTCTCTACTATCAAAAACAAAATATGGAAAAATAAATGAATAAGCTATTACCTAAAATGTAATATAATAGATTTTTAAATGGTTGTATCTCACAAGCAAGTCTATCTTCTCCAGTACCTATTCTGTTTGAGTAGGGGCACGCCATGAAGAACTCCAATCTATGCTGTGATTTACATTGTCTTGCAATGATCTCACATATTTTAGTTGTAGGGGAAGGTTTTGCACTGTTGGCCCTGGAGCCTAACACAGCAGACAGTCACATTACCAACAGTGTGCCTAAGCCTTTCTGTGGCCACATAATCACCAGACATCCAGCTGATGGCCACTGATTTAAGCCTGGAAGGATAACATGAAAATGAAACAAAGAATCTTACCTTCTGGCCTTTGATCCCAGGTGGGCCTGGAAAGCCTATAGGGCCTGGATCACCCTGTACAACAAAACATCTAGGATCATTATGTTTCCCTGGAAACTGACATAAACCTATAAACATGCAGAACTTCATATCTTCCCTGCACTCTTGGACATTTGTTATGAAGAAGTAGCTAATGCTTTATCAGGCATAGGCTACGAAAGGGCAATAGTTCCTCAGTTGCAGCCACCTGGTGCAATGTGCATGCTTTGGCAACGTGGCCAAATCATGGCTGAAAAAGATTTAGTTCACAACATTTGCTATAATTAAGAAAATATTACCTTTTGTCCACGTTTTGCCTGTCCTGGAGACAATCCTGGGTCTCCTTTAGGGCCCTGTCAAGGAGAAATTAAGCTTATTAATATCAGGGAAGGGAGTTTTTAATAACACATGTTAAAACAAATATTTTCAACTCTTACAGCAAGAGGAGGGAGGAGGTTCATATAATATGCACTTGTTATTTCAGGTGTTTTTCCTCATTAAAGAACTACAACAAAGTATTATACTGTGAGTTCACATCAAAATGAGATTTACATGTTGCAAATTTCATAATGTACCAAAAAAATTGCCAAACAAAGCACCAGACACTGCAGGCAGAGAGGTCATGGGAGACCCTGGCCTGCCTTGGATTGGGAGCTGGGTCTGGTCAGCAGCAGCCAGGGCTGGCAGCTGGCCCTGCAGAGCTATCGGCCACAAGCAGCTCTGCCACCATAAACCCTCACCCCTCAGATTTGCTGCCCTTAATACAGGAGCTGCCAGAAAATGGCACTGAGTGAACTGCTGCACACTTACCCAAAGTCATCTGAGAGTTCCCAGAGACAGAGGCTGAAGCCACATTAATGCTCTAACAACAGAAAATACTCTAATTGAAGAGGAAATGGGGAACACCTTGGTCTAACTTATATTAAAAGCTGCATACAGTAGGCACTGTAACATTTCAGTGATCTGTTTATAAAAATGGCACAGACTACAACAATGCCTTTGAATTCAAAGCTGTAGAGTAATACTGGGTGTAATCATACGTATCAAAATCAACCCTTCTCATTCAAAAATACATTTTATCTGGCCAAGGAAGTCAATGATACTATTAAAGTTTTCACATAGTGGTGCTAGATTAAAGATATGTGCCCTACATTGAAAGGCAAAGTTAGGAAAAACAGCTCTTTAGATATTATTGGCACCATCCTACTCTGAGGGGCAACACTAAGATGCACAAATATAAAAGGTGAGCAGCAGGAGGCTTCCCAACAGTCAGCCATTTTACATCTGTAACATACAGGGCTTTCACTGGAAATGCTAGGGGATCTGATCTGATCTCTTGCATACAGTACTGGGGATCAGGGATTATGCTTCCCTCTGCAGTTAAGATTTGCACATGTGAGGCCACTTGAGAAACTAAGCTTGTTGAAACTAAGTTAAACTGATGTGTCTGGTCACAGAGAGCACAGTTCCTCAGCATGGCAGGGATTATCTGAGTATTTTCCAGTTGATTTCCATGTTGAAAGGTAAATAGTTGTATTCCTTTAACAATTCCAATCTGTCTTCCGCTTCTATTTTCCAGTGCAGGCATATTAAACCAAGAGTTACACAGGCCTTCTAATAACTTACCCATTACCTTTCCTTTCCCTTATCATAGAATCATAGAATGGTAAGGTTGGAAGGGACCTCTAGAGATCATCAAGTCCAACCCCCATTATTTTTATTCTAAAAAACAAGCATCCATTGTTATACACGGCCTTCAGTTGTGGATTAACAACACGACACCACAGCTCAAGATGTGTGGATAAAGTGAAGCACTTCATTAATCTATGTAACATTACAGTGTAGTTACAACAGTGCAAGAATCCATGAACTAGATTTTCCTAATTAATCCATTTTTCAGAAGCAGGAATACAGCCAGACCTCATGAATACTTTTAAATGACTTTAAAAACAACCATCAACTGTTTAAACATTTTATTTAAATGCTGGAGCCATCAGATAATGGTTGGAACTGCTAGCACAGGCTCAGGGTTGGATACTATAATGTGAGAGGTTTAGCTAATGTTGTCCCATGTTTCAAAAGCAAGTACATAAGGGATGCTTCAATGCAGAATGGGAAAATGGGAAAATGCTCAAAGGCATTAACTAAAATTCTGCATTAATTTAATGCCAGAAAATTGTTGCAACTCATCCTTGATGTTTTAAAATCCAACAAAAAAGTGTACTTCATTTCAGCTTACATAGTGTGAGTCAACTGAATCTTCATAGTCAAAACTTGGTGAGCACCTAGCTAATTTTTTATTTAAAAAGGATTGTTTCAGAGATACTTTTATTGAAAGGATAATTTACAGTTAACAGAAATGAAAGTGATCATTAAGTACCTAGTAATATGTATATTTTTAATAGATAAAATAAATGTTCACACACATTCAATACATTCTGTTCTTAAAATCATAGGGACAGCTACAGAACTGATAAGAATTATAGTCCAGAGGAGGAGGAAAATACATTGTGAAACAAATCTTCAGAGTAATTAGTTACAGTTATTTTCCTAGGGAGGCACTCTATTATACATGCAGCATAAATATGGTAAAAATTAATTATGAACTTTTAAGATTAACTGTTCCTATAGAACTAGATAATAACAAAAGCACATACACAAAAATTAGACACTTGGTTTTACAGTGTTTGACACTGAAAGCTTTATTAAATTTCTTTTTATGACCTCAAGCAGTTTTTAACACCTGTCACAACAGGTCAGATTCCTGCCATTAGGAATCATACTAAAACAAATCATGGTTGCTCCTGCTTTTTTCCTAACATATCTATCAAATTGTTCAGACTAAATATGATTTGAAGGCATTTTGCAACTGCACAAATAATGTCAAATCAGTTTAAAGGGCCTACATTGCACAGGTTTGAAGGGTTTCATTTTAGTTTCCAGTCTAGTATTTTGTCTTTGGTTTCAAATATCAGACCCATAAGACTTCATAAAATTATTCTAGCAGATTAACCAAGTGATGTCTGAAATATTATTTAAATATCAAAGGTCATTGACAGAAAAGTGGAATTTATAGAGAACAACAGTTTTTCCTCTCTCTTTTTTTTTTTTGGTTCTTCAAAAAAGCAAAGGTTACAGCAATTAAATGCTTATTGTAACTTAAATTCCAGTTTATCAGAGAGGCCAAGCTGATTTACAGGAACTCTTTTGGAAAGCACAGGCAACTTGCATGGATGATAGCCTCCAAATCATCATTCTGTACACACAAGGTTGGGGTTTTCTTTTTTCCGACGAATGAACTCTGTTTTGTTTTGAAGTTAATGTGATTGATTACATTTAATTAAAATATGTTTATAGTAACAGCCTCCATCTGTAAACCAAAGAACGCCAATTGCTTCTATTATAGGAAACAGTTCTGGGGCTTCCAAAAAGTCATTACGAAGTTCATCCGTTTACATGGTAACATGGATAAATTAGCTCACCTTTGGACCTGGCAATCCTGGCAAACCTGGATTACCATGTGGTCCTGGAATACCCTATAAAAATAAAAACAAACAATAAAAAAGGAGTAGAATTATTCGGTATTCCACTGAAAAAGTGTGAACAGTTTGCAGAGAAGCATTTGCTTTTAGAAGCACTGGTTAGTATTTTCAAATGATTCTCAAGAAATGAAACACGCACATCATCCTAAAAATTTAGAAGTGAAGTTAGGTACTTCCCTTTCTTTCAAAAATCTCAGTCTTGTCTTGTCTTCCCAACTTATTTTTAACAGGTATTTGGCACAACCACTGCAATGCTGCTCTCCAGCTACAAAACTTGGAAGCATGGGATAAAAGTCAGAAACATCACATTCTGAAATACTCAGCTACACACTGCAAAGAGAAGGAAGTGGATCAGTTCCCACTGACTTAAAAGGATTCAAAGTAACGTATTCTGCCTTCTCTAACCAAATCTCAGACAAACACCCTTCACCAACCTGATTCTCTCACAGTCTGTATAGAAAATGGGCTTACCAACAAAGGAGTTGGACTTCAATTTCATCTCATCGTTAATTCTGAAATTGCTGAAATTTAATTATTGAGAAATTCAGAACAAGCCAAGACACTTGGAAAACCTGTCAGATATGAACTTCTCCATCATAGAATTTTAGAGATCAAAATCCTTTTTAATTGAAAACTCTAACCATTAATCAGGCACAGATACCAGACTAATGCCCAAAGTGTTCAACCCATGTGACTCTGTCAGGATCAGGTTTGGACACACCCTCTGGAGAGGCACTGAAGAAGGTCCAGGCAATGAGGCTCTGTACTCTGCTGCTTCCCTCTGACACCTCAAGTGACATTCCAGGATCACAAATGGCAGCTCATGTGAAGGAAGACAGAAATCACAGGCCAGAATGGTGGATGTGGACAGGAACTTTGTATCAAGTTTTAACAAGCTTTTTGGGCAAAAAAAATAAAAAATAAATTATCCTCAACATGTATCTTCCCTAACTGTATTTGCTTAGACTTATCAGTGTTGTCTGAAGAACACTGAGATTTCAAAAACATGTATTTCTTCAATCAAATAGTTTCGAAGACAGTCTTGGCCCATATAAATATGTATTTTTTACTCAGAACTACTGGTAAATATTCATCTTGGCCTTTTCCATATATTTCCAGGCATCTTATTGTAAGCTGCTTTCTCACATTGGAAAGCATGTCCTACTCAATAATTAATCCAGAAAACTCATAAATTAGAGCACTGTGCTCTTAAGTACTCTATACCTATAAAAGCAGACCTACAGGAAAAGAAAAAAACACCCTAAATGGAAATAAACAAGAATGATGTCACAACCAAAGATAATTTTGTGATTGGGTATGTGGGATCCTGCCTCTGATGCCAGACATCCTTCAGAGAGGCACTATGCAACATCAAAAGGTGAGTTGCAAGAATTTCCAAGCCTTATGTAGAAGGATCGTTTGAAAAAAAAAATCTACAAAGTCAGGAAGACGTGGATTTGAAGGAATGCTTTTCATTTTATACTTTTAAGCATGTTTCATCCACTCCCTTGCCTCCAACTGCTCTGTAGCATCAGTTTGGTTTTCAGCCACTTCCACCAGTGCATTTTCCTACCCAGTCAGACCAAGTTTTGAAAGCCAGGAAAGCACAGGATGTTCAACACACTGTTGAGCAGCAGCAGCTTGTTTAAACGTTCCTCAAAGGCTGAGTCAAAACTCCTCCCACACATCTGCTGAGCCTCTGTATAAAGTACTCCCTTATCTCCCACTTGCAATTTGCCTAGATGACTGCACTCCATAATCAGTTACATCCCCAAATACCATAGCCAAAAATCAAAGCAACAAATTGTCACCCTCCAGCTGCCCTTCCCCTAAAGCTCCCCAAATCAACCATGAGCTCAGGGGCTTCTCAAGCAGCAAACACAAGTTTACTGTCTTTTGCCCTGTGAACCCATCCCTGCAGCAGCACAAGCCTCTCACACTTTTGGCAGCTGGGGCATGGGTTCCTGCACACTCCAGCAAAGCCTGTGCTCAGTCCCCTGCACCGGGCAAGGCTGCTGCTCACACAAAATCAACGTTTGCTACAGTAGCTCATCCCTTGGGCAAAATACCCTGATCACTATCTCACCTCTAATCAAGCTGTAACACAATAGACAAACAGATTTTTAGGGGGGTCTCTCTCTCTCCCCATCCCTGTCCCCCCCAACTCTGTGGTTAATTTTGTATCCACTGCCTGCACATCTGTGACTGTGGCATGCATTGCTCACTGCCCCTCACTCCAAAAACAAATGAGCATGGTGTTAGACTGCAGCAAACACGAGCAGCTTGGAAAAACTAAAGGTAATGTTGCGAGCAACAAAAGCCAGGTAAAAATGTAACAATGCCTGTGTATGACCCAATACACAGAACTAGCTATGCTGGAAGCTTGCAGCAGAACAAGAAACGGTTTGCCTTGCAGTCTTACTTTAACCTATCTGCCAAATGTTAAGAATTGTACCCTTTCATAGTCTCCAAGCATATGAATTAAGCTGATATATGAATTAAGCTGATAAATCAAAATGATGCAAACTCATTTGATTATTGGGGACCTGTCAAGAGCTGCAGAAGAACGTAGCCATTTTACTCACCCGAGGACCTCTCTTTCCCGGTGGACCAGGTAAACCTGGAGGACCTAGAGGACCCTGGTGATAGAAAATCAAAACAATTGAGGCTAAAACCCAATACAAGGACAACACCCTGAGTCTGAATCACACCAGTTCTAACTGATGTCTTTCTGCTCATGCAAACTTTCTCATCTTTAAAACCAATTCCCAAACTGCAAGCATGTGTGTTTTTAATCTGTCTCTAAATCAGATTTGTTTAGAAAGTATCTTATGTCAGAGAAATTTGAGACATATTAACTTAAGTGTACTTGTATTAAAGGAAGAAAAGATCAGTTCAAAGATTAGAAACAAGCAAGCACGGTGTACTTCAAAATAAAGAATAGAGAATTATTAAGCATTTTTAGTAAGGACGCTGGCATGCCAAATACACTTTAGAAAAGTCAGAAGTAGCTGAAAAAATGAAATACCATCTAACAGAAAAGATAGACATGAACCAGAAGAAAATAAACAAATGGATGTTCAGCTTCCTACTAAAAGCTTCTGATGAGAATTGGTAGCATGTTCATCCTTATATCTAATGAATTATCAATCTATAAAGAAAATGTAGATTTTTTAAAAAGATGCTAATATATAATCAGATGTATCTTTTGCAAACAAATAAGATTATTAGTCACTATAAGAATATTAGCCAGTGCATCTCCCCTCTGTATATCCAGTTGTTTTGACAATAGAAACTGTTCCTTTTCTGTATGTCATTGCTGTTGACATTCAAAACCTCAGGATTTACTTCATTAGACTCAAATATGAATGAGAGCTCTGGACTAAAATCGACATGACTTTGTATTATATTTCATCTATTACACTTGCATCCTAAGGAGGCATGGGATATTCTTAAGGAGTAACTCAGCTCCTGTCCAAATGTCAGCACAGCAAATCCTGGCTTTGATAGAAATCAAGTACTCCCACCACAAGGGTACACAGACATCAAGAAAGTCAGACCTCATGAAGGAGGTCAGTCCATGATAGCAGATAGGGATTCAGCTTGCTCTTTCACCCAGCTTTCCATGCACTCTTGTGTTCTGTTATACACTACAGCCTGTCAGCTGAGGCATTAGGCAAAACACCAAATATCATGCTATCCATCACCAAACAATCCTGCAGAAAGCTAGCACAGGAGGGAGGGTAATCAGAAGGGCAACTATGGCAGTTGAAATGGCCAACTTGCAGCCTTTGACAAAAAAAAAAAAAAAAAAAAGAAAAAGAGAAGGAAGAACAAACAGCCTTTTGGGGTTTTATTTGCAACCAATGAATCATTTTATGAAGATAAAAGTTGCATTTTTAATAAAATTAAGTTTTGTGAAAGAGATTTCTTCTTCTCCTTGGAAAGATAATGTCACTGGCAGAGAAGACACTGCTGATTACAGACTTTAGTCATGGTCAAGCCAAATACATTCATTTGGTCAAAATGCAGACCACTTAGTACATTTTTCCCAGAACTGTCCAGAGGAAGGATAAAGTTTTCCTCTCCAATTAATCCTAATAATTCTACGAGTCTACTTCTAGTGCAACTGCCTGTTTATAGCTGGGAATACTTGTACACACTGCATTAAGTCATGCTGAAACCCATACTCTGCACTTGCCTCTCTGTGTAACATAGGAAATGCAGATCTGTGCAAGTCCTGGTGTTTAGGTCAAACTGTAACATGTTGTACTTTTAGCATAAGAGGTTTACTATTCCTCTTAATTGCATCAATACTCACTACTATTCTCCTACCTTTCGAAAGCAGAAACATCATGTGTTTAACAACACACACAAAGTAGCATACACATGGAAAGCTCTTGACCTGTCATTCTTGTTCAAGTCCAAAAATGCACCTGAAGCAGCCCAGATAGCTCCTACCCTGCCAGTGCTAAAGCAGTATGCTAATACCTCCTCTCCAATTGTAAGTTAGGACATGCACTCTGCTTAGAAAAATTCCCAGACACTTTCTGTATTTTCTTAAAAATACATTAATAGCCAAACTCCATAGTTTTCCTGATAGAAATCTTAATAAGTATTTAAGATCCCTATCTTTGCTAACTAGCTATTGAATAAGGACAGTGAAAACATTTTTCCCTATGTGACTTCTAATTTGTTTTTAATAGTACTTGCTTCCTTTGGGAAAACAAACAAACAATCTAAATCAAAACTTCCTTTACCTTGATTACACTAATTAATAAGTAATTATCTATTTATATCTAAAAAATACAAAAGGAGTAAATCTAATCACAACCAAGCTTTCAGCAACTCCTAAAAGATGTAGTAAATATATTTCAAACTATGCAGCCTGAGATGAATAATGTCCTCAAGGCTTTCTAAAACAAAGTCAAACAATTGTAGATGAAGTCTCTGGTTGACAATAATATGCAATTGGCATCAGCAATCGAGGTGTGTGTTAGAAGTATTAAAGATTCTCCTTAACTAGAGTACATTACTCCTTAACCTCCACCTCAGACTCCTTGCTGCAACTCAAGCAACTTCTCTGCTGACAGCAGACTTAGTAGAGCACACATAAGTCTTTCTGGAAGTGCTTTTCTGACTAGTTTTAAGAGGTTATTCCACCCTGTGTACTTCAACCTGTGAAAGCAACTACAACTTCAAATCGGCATGACTGTTTCTATACTAGCTAGGAAGCTAGTTATACCTCAGACATCCATGCAGACCACAGAAGTCAACATCTGAGAGTGAGCCAATCTCTCTTCAACCATAGAATCAGTAATTAGTTTGAAGAGTTTTTCCTCCAACTACTGGAAATACCAATAAAACAAACCTGAAGCAATTAAGTGTTAATGTCTCTTTGCTAACAACAACAAAAAAATAGTGACTTTGTGTACTGAAGCAAATTTAAAATCTATTTAATAAGATCAGTTTGCTCAAAACAGATCATATGTACCTTAAGAAATGTACTACAACTTACTGTTATTCAGGACTGTGAATATTTCATTTAAGCTATTGAGGAGAGAAGCCTAAGTTCCAAAAGATCATGGCTTGAATCTGAAACAGTAAGTAGATGATACTTTTCCAGAAATTTTCACTACCTTTCAAATGGTTATTGCTGCGAATGGAAAGGTAAACTTTCACACAGGTTTTCTACTGAATCTCTTCTATGGATACATGTGTTTTAAACTTGCCCTAAGACAGAGGTAGTAGGAAGCATTTCATTTATATGTAACAAGCTCCTAAGATTTCAGATGTACAGAAGTAAATTGTTCATTAAGTAGTTAAAACCTCTGCACAGGCCTATGATGATCCTGTTGCCTTTCAATACTTAAGTCATATTCATTTAAGCTTCTCTTGCTAATCAGCTATTAAGTTTCTCTTTAAAAGCCATTTGGCTACACCACAACCACTGAACTTCAGCTCAAACACTTTTTTTAAAGACTACATTAAAGAAACATGTGAGTTTAATGCCCAATGCATTAATAATTAAGGCAGGCAGTCCTTCAGCAGAACAAACACATCATGAAGCTGTCCACACATCACCAATAGGTAAAGACTGAAACAATCTTAAGTGTGAAAGGGTAGCTGATGCTACCCTTACTGCTGTCTATTTAGCAGCACATTTAGCATCTCTGAATTGCCCTCTCTCATCTCTTGGCGAGAACAAGCGCACCTCATCCAGGACTCAGTTCTGCCTAAGACAGGGCATTTGCAGCTCCTCCTGGCAGTATCTCTGGACTCATTCTCACTAACTAGATAGCCTTAGGAACACCACCTTTTGGTCTTCTACTATTTTTCCTCCAGGACAGGTGTCTTCACATTCAGGAAAACTTTCACAATAGAGGAAACAAATTCCCAGCTCATTTCTCAGGAGAAGACAAATCCTGTGCAGGTGCAATTACCTACCAGCAAGTCACTTAGATCAGACCTTCAACTCACATCAATCCCTTCTTCTACTAGTGTGGGACTGCATACCATGTTACTACAAAGTGCTTTATGAGCAGGCAATGAAGAATATAACTTTGAAAGTTAAATAGTTAAATATACATATCAGATTACTTTTTCTAATCTTTATACAGTGCCAACATGCTCTGCAACACAAAAAGAAGTGGCTTATCAGATCAATGAAGCAGTGTTCCCTCCAAACTAGTGGTTCACAAGACCACACTTTTCCACTTGAAACTCACTTATCTTTTCGTAGGGGATTTTTGTCTTTGCAACTGCTAGACTTTTAATCAGTTTTCATAGTTCTGAAGAAAGAGGTGCCCTTTTTCACATACTATCCATGAATGAAAGCCTGCATTCTGGACCCCTGCTTTGCAGTAGTGTGTTCATTCCACAGCTGTGGGATCATGGAATACAGGAGGCCTAATTATACAAGGCAATAATCAGTTCTGGTAGATGATTAAAAGCTAAAATGAAGCCAAGGAGTTTAAGAACCACAAAAGCTAATTCTTACCTGTCAATTCCAATAGAACGAACCTTATTTCTGTGTTGAAATCTTGAAAGAAGATTCAAATCAACCACAACATAATAAAAGAATTAAAAAAAGGGGAGGGTTTCATGCCTCATCAGGATTTTTTTGCAGCAACGGAAGTCTGCAAGTTCCTCGGTGTTGCTTTTTAAGGCTCCCCATTGAGAAGACTCTGTGGGTACTTGTTATGTATTGAAGTGTTAGAGCCACACATGTAGAAGCAAGATTATCTGTGGTCTTCTCTACATGGGTGTACTAGACTGAGAAAGCAAACCAAGATCACCTCTTCAAGTCTGAGGCCAACAACAGTGGCAGGTATTATGCTACACAGCCTCCATAGAGCACAATTTTTTGCTAAAGCTTGTGTGAACAAGGACATGCACAGGCCTCTTCTCCCATCGGCATTAGCCTCTCTGGCAGAACAATGCTTTAGCTTTGCCTCATTCCAGTAGGTGTTCTTGGCCCGTTCAGCCAAACTACAGCCCATAAAAGTCTAGATTAACTTCCCAGCTCTGCCAAGGACCTCTAAGACCTTGGACATGCTATTTAAATCCTGACCCAAAAAAAGACTTCTGCACAAATGCACCATATATGTTGCTGCAGACTGTATCAAATGCAAGGTCTGCTCTAATGGCCTTCCTAGATGAGACAAACTTCCATATCCTCAGTTTGTAAGACAACTGATAGAAAATGGTACCATAGGCATCTTTGAACTCTCCAAATCAGCTGTCATCTTTGACACTATGTAGAGTGTCTGTATCTAGAAAAAAACAACCAAACATTTGCTTGGAGTTTTAGTAATGCAGGCAACCAACAGCATTATCAGCAGCCAATTCCATGCAATGCGAAAAAGAATGGATTTAACTTCCTTGGCTGTAACTGAAATCACGATGTACAAGCTATGTGCTAAAATTAAAAGCTTCCATTAGCAGTTATTTAAACACCCTAAGCTCCAAAAATGGAAGTTAACCTCATGTCGATGACAGATACATACTTGGTGGTATGTCGCCATAAATACTAATGTAAGGGACAAAAAGAGGAAAGAAAAGACTAACTTCACATTCAAAAAAGATTAAGCAAGAGAACCCCAGATTAACGTGAATTACTTAATACAATTTTAGATTGTGTAACAATCTACTTGCATCTGGATCCTGTTTAGAGTGAAAATTGAACTTTTAAATAGGTTTTCAGTTACTGACTACTTTAAGAAAAAATATTTCCGTGCTGAAGACTACATACAAAAAATTTACAGGCACATTCAAATATATCAGGCATTATAATATTTCTGAGGATAAGCTGAAACTACTGTTCTTTCTTCTCTGTAGCTTCATATAATTGCTCACATTTTTATGCATTAAAGTGAGCCTAGTGCATACAATAAGAAGGGATTAATAGGTTTCTATTAAAAGTACTAACATGCACTTGAAGTTGTTTTAGGGATCACTTACCCTGCAAACTGAAAGAGTGCCCCAAAACCTCATAAGACTATTCTAAAAATCATTTTACAGGCAGGTTTACATGACCCCATATCCTTGGGTTACAAATGGCTTTAACAGTCCTGATTCTGCAACTAGTCTCTTCCTAAAATTATCAATTTTGATAGCACTGCTCAACTGATAAAACTATTACAGTCTTCCAAATAGCCTGGCTAATCTTTTCATGTCTACATTTGTGTACTGTATGAATTTATCCTGCAATTTTATTAAGTGAGCATTCTTCCTAATTAGCAGTTGCAAACATCTGTCTGCATTTAAAATTTTAAACAAGCCTGGGTTGCCTACCACTTCACCAGAATGTGAATGTCTTTGTGTTCTGTCAGTAAATAAAAATATACATCAAAATTACATGCAGGAAAGAGACATACTTAAGACAGACAAACATTTGTACAGTACAGCTGGGAGAAGTTGCAGTCACAGCTTTGGCATGCTGGTGAGGTTTATTTCAAAGCCTCTGTTAAATGTATGCTGCTGTATTATAGTAAAAAGAGTAGTAAAGATAACTTACAGGAGGTCCAGGTTCCCCCTTTGGACCTCTGACACTTCCCATTTCAAACATTTTGTCAAGATCTTCATAGTCATAAGCATAATTATCAATACCAATTTCATAACTGTTTTCCATGTGATAAGTCTCATCAGCATCAAATGCATCTCCCTGCCCTGGTCTGAGTTGATTATCCAGAGAGACATCAGGCGGCAAACTGCGCAGGCTTGCGTTGAAGACTTGCTGATTTTCGCTTGGTTTTGCTTTGTCTGTTCCCTTGCTTTTAGTTTTACTCTGTTTTACAGGGGAGATCAGAGAAGGCTCACGTTGCACGCCTGCACCTTCCATGGTATTATTGAAAGTACTTGGATAGGACATAGTGGAGGGTTTAGTGACAATTCTTTTTTTGCTCATCTCCTGCTGATGAAAAGGCAGACTGACATTGTCCTGGAGCTCTGTGTCAGGCCAAGCTTTCAGCAACAGCAGTTTGGCCTCTGCAAAACCCGATGCTGACACATTTCTTGACTCAAGGTATTCTGGTAGGAAATGAATCTGAGCAACATTGGTAACATGACTGTTTGATACTTCTCTCCTTCTATAAGCCATTACACCTTCTGATGGGTTGTTCTTATCAATCATCATCTTTGAAAAAACATCCAGACCGTCTAACACACGTGGAGCTCCTCGCAGAGATCGGTACGTTTCAGCCTGACGACACTGCTGTTTCACATATTTACAATAGTTTGCAGAGGCTTCTGCAGATGGAATAATATCTAGCTGACATATAACTCCTTCAAAGCTGGCAGAGTGAGATTTCATCCTTCCCAGGGTAAACAGACCATCCAAATCAAACGTCTCCACTTCAGAAAGCATTTCCCTGCTATAGTGTTTCTTTCCACACTCAGCAAATATTGAGACAGTCCTGTCTCTAATGTCAATGGCAAATAAATGCCATTGTTCATTATGAACACTATAATCAAAGTGTACAGACTGCTTCCCTCCAGTGTGCACCACTACCTTCCTTGGTAGCAGCTGGACACCAAACTGCAGTCTACCTTTCTTCCAAATACTGAAAAGGAAAGCATTATTTACTCTGTAAGAGTATAGCCCAACCAATATGGTGAACTGATGCCCTAGATTTGATGGTATGACTTGAATGACAGGGGACTCAACATGTGCATCACTAGTTAGAACAACTCCTGCTACAGTTTGAATAACACCCTGAGGAAACAGCGATGATGTTGAGGGCACTGTCGTCTCTGAGCGCTGGTGAACATCTTTCATAAGGCCTAGTCGATGAAGAACATCTATTGCTGTAAAAAGAAATAAAAATATACTGTTGATTTTACTTACAAACTTATAAATTCAGATCCATATAAACAAATGTACGCCCATCTTTACACGTCTGTACTTCCCAGAGCATATATACTGCACAGACCAAGGCCACCAAATATCTACCGTGGGATAAAATCATACATTTCCTCTTTATTGGGAAAGTTTAAATGAAAGCATTTGAGGGAAGAGTTGTCCTTTTATTTTTCCATTTTTTTAAGAAGGATTAAACCATTTATAACAGTAACACCTCAGTAGAGCACCAAAAGATAGTCACTGGCTCAAAGCAAAATGCAAGGGCAAGCCTTGCTGAGGAGTTATAAGCTGTGGAGGAAATTCAGCTGGCACCTGGGAAGAATTGCAGTGCTTCCAGCAGAGAGCTCTCCTCCCAGCAAGCATGATCTGGTGCCATTACAGAGCTAGTTTCAAAGGGAATTGTTTTCCCAGTGGGATCACCCTTGATTGTATGCATCTGTGCCAAAGTTAGACCAAAAAAACCCCAAAAAAGTGCTTCCAAGTGGACATGTGACAGAGTGAATCAACCACCTCCTTCTCTCCTCCACACAGTTTGCTAGGGCCATGGATGAGGTGAACACTGTGGAAACAGAAGTGGTGAGGAGCAAGGAAAGAAAAGTCACGACCCAAGGGGTATTATTCACATCTTCTGGCTCATCTGTCCTCCCAGAGAATGCAAGGCTGCAGCTACCCAGTCAGGAATAGATGACAGTGAACATTAAGGAGACAGACAAATCAACCCTCCCATAGATTTGGCTTTGGTTTATAGGAGAGGAGATCTTCCTGTAGGGTGGAATGGCAGTGGCGTCTCCACTGTTGGATTCTCTAGGGTCTTACATAAACGTGAGGTCTGTGCTATAGCCCTTAAGCTGGATCTTACAGTATCTTCATCTTTTACTTGGATAAATATCTTCACCTAATGGGTAGAAAACTCAATTACCTAGCCTTCTGATAAATTGAAATAACATCTGATCATATCTTGTAAGAAATCAAACTCACTTCCCTCCTAAAGGGTAAACCAAGTCAAATAAGATCACCAAATTCATTTGGCATTGCCTAAATTGGACTTAGGCACGTTGGAGTTGGTGGCCTTCTTCCTTCAGGATGAATATAAAGACACTGTTAGATCCCTTACAATGCAGTTGAAACACAAACAGTACAAATGCTTGTATATGAGATAAACCACACATTCCCAACAGTCTTCTTATAGGGCCATAAAATAAGACAGAACTTATGGCATTGATTGGTACAACTGCTTGCCTGAGTGTTTGTGAAAGGTGCTACAGAGACCAAGACAGAACACAATTATGGAAATAAGAGACAAGAATGTTGGGGGCTAAAACATACAACATGCTAAAAGGCTGAAGAAGCTACATTTGCTTGGACTAGAGAGGTGTGACTATTTGGGAGCATCTGGTTACAATTGTCAGTTACCTGAATTGAGGTTATGGGGAAAATGAAGAAAAGCTAAGGAGTAACATCCACAAACTACAACACAAGAAATTGCAGCTCCACACCAAGAAAAAGCATTCACACCACAAAAGTGGTTAAGTGTTGGACCAGAGAGCCAGAGACATAGTGTAATCTTCATTCTTGGAGATTTTCAAAGCCTACCTGGACAGAGCCCAACAACCTGAACCAACTTCAACACTGATCTTGATCTCAGTAAGAGGTAGGACCAGATGAGCTCAAGGTCCCTTTAACCTAAATTTTCCATTTTTCTGCAGAAGGGGAAACTGAACATTGTAGTTTTCATAAACAGCACTGCACAGAAGCATGAGATCACCTTTTTCCCCCCTTAATGGAACAACTGGCTTGACCTAAGCTTCAGCAAACTGTCTATACTGAAAATGACTAGTATTATCTAAAAGTTATACTGATCTAATGAGCCTGACTGGGAAGAGACTGGCACTTTCTATGTCATTTAGCTGAGTGCAGTTTTACTGTGTACATTGTACTGTGTACAATTTGTACTTCGTACAATGTGGATTAACCAAGAAAGTTAAGGACTCTGCTATATTAAGAGGAAAAAGCAACAGAAGAAAGAATGGATGTTTGCTCTTAGTGGAAAAAAGATCTCCTTTCCCAGTATTCCCCTTCTCTGTTTACTGAATGTATTCATAGCAAACTTTAAGAATAGACAGATGTTGGCTTAGTTTCAGTGGTAAGTTATGAAAAGAGGCTGAGATTTCCTTGAGTGTGGTTTATAAATTGGAACCAAAAGTATCAACCTGAATGCACTGTACATCTTGAAAATTAATTACACACCTTGCAGTGTTTCAAGTCATGTTTGAGATTCATGGACACGCCAAGATTATCCTGGCAGGTAGCCAGTGCAGACAGAGGTATGGAGAAAGAGAATCTTTGCAAGAAGTCATGTATATGCCAATTTCTCAAGATGTTTTGCCTCAGAGCAATTAATTTACTGCGGCTGTATTTTTATCTGTCAAACTGATAACAGAGGTCAGGTTATAGCAGGGCTTTGAAGCACAACACATCTGTAAAAGGAAACATCACACTTTCTCAGGACCCCAGTCTTGTGTGGACTGCATGTAGTTATGGAAGAGGAGGCTGTACTTGTATTGCCCTTGTGAAAGATAGGAAGAAACACAGGTCCTGGGCTGTGAGCAATGCAGAGGTCTGACACATGCAAACTATAACCCAAAGCTTGAGACACAGCTCCATCACTCTGGTTCAGTGTCTGGGCCAGCTAACAGCACAGCAGAGAACAACAATGCATGTGATCTGTCCAAAACTTTTCAAGTTGAAATAAAAACCAAAAAGCTTTAACAAACTGGCTTAAAATAGTAAATTTTAAAAATTACATTCAAGAACACTGCTACTAAATCTCAAACTGCAAGCAAAATTGCCAAAACTTCAGCAGTTCTGATTTGAAAACATCACATTGCTTAAAAGTTCTTAAAAAAAAAGGAAAAATTGTCTGAGAGCACAATGAGAAGACACATTCTCCACATCCTGCAAACAGGTCTTGAGAAAGCTAAACAAATGCTGTGTAAAAAATGACAGCAAAAGATTAAGTATCAACTAATTATTCCTTGCTGATTTGCTGCCTGTTAATCCACTGTCAAGCCAAAAGGCTGTTCCAAACTTTTTTGGCCAGTCATTTCATTTCTGGCCCAACATGTATTTTTATTTTATTTTAAAGGCTTTCAGAAGCTCTTGGCAGTACACAAGGTTTTGGGAGCAAGCAACCCTCTCAAATCTTCCTCTCAGCATGACAACCATATTATTTTCTTTACCTATCAGTAGTCCCTTTTTTTGTTTACTCATGTCTGCACAACATCTGTCTTAGCTGTTTACTCATTAGTCCCCCAAATTGTAACAGCTCCTTGAGGAGGAAATTGTTTGGGGTTTTTAGTCTCATGAGCTTTTCTTACACTTTCTAGGAGGACTTGAAAAAGTCACCACCTTGCTGTACCATGAAGGTACAGTACCATGAGGGGAGAGAAAACCCAACACAGGCTTTGGGAGGGAAAAAAAAAAAAATCTTCTGATCCTCTTGTGGCACTAACAAAAAAAAAAATTCCAAAAATGAATTGGGGCTGGACAAAGGATTTGTCTATTTAATCATTCCACACCCCTATTCTTTTCAGTCTCTCATTCCGTAATACTCAGAACTGCTCATAGCATGATTTGGGGTGCTTTCTCCATTTCATTAGTCCTAGGTAAGGGAAAGATGAGAGTTATCCATTAGCCATCTCTACCAGAACTGAGAATAATTACTCATCAGGTTGCCCTTTCCTAGGTGATGCTGCAGCTACAATTGAGTAAATTAAGATCCTCGTCTACAATTAGTGCTCTGCCAGATACCACCTGGATGTATGCATATTCATACTAATGAACACATCTTTATATTCATCCTAAAGGATGGGGCTGTATCTTTTATTTTACCGAACATCCTTTACAGCAGCCTTGCAAAATGAAGAAGATATAGCTTCTCAGATAAAGCATGCAAAGTCTGTCCCATCAGCTCAGGAGAGAAGCAATGTTAATTAATTACTCTAGACAGGATCTTCATATTTGGCAGAATACTTTTTTTTGAAGGTAAAGCTGCCAAGAAAGTTATAACAACAACTTAAGTGTTAACATATTCTTGAAGGGCAGACAATCCCTGTTCCTGAACAAACTCTAAGCACTGCAAATGGAGTAATGCTAGCTTTGAAACTCATATACTGAGAACAAGAGATACACTTGAGCTGCTCTTTTTTTTGAGGAAATTTCAGCCTACTGGTCTCTGAACTGCTTTCTGCAACTTGTTGACACGCTGTGCAAGTAAAGTGCATGCAGGATCAAATTCCCCCACAGGCAGAAAGTTGCATCAAGGTTCAATGCACTATCCCATCACCACAAAGGCATTTGTGGCCCATTGAGATGAACATGAAAAAACAACAATCTTACCAGGCAAGCAACGAGCAACTCATGGAAGGTAAAACTACAAAGAGAACATGAGGAAACAAACAAAAAACCAAACCAACCCATAACTAAAGGAAAACCTGAACTTTGTCAGTTTCAGGGAATGAGAATGAAAAAGGCTCTGGTGAGAAAAATGGTGGGAGACTGCTGTCATATCCCAATGTTATCTGGAATGAGTCTTGTCTCAACTATGCAACCCAGTTGTTAGTGTTCTGCTGAGTATTCACAGTTAACACCCTTACCAGACAAAGATGACCTATTTCTTGCTTCACCTGTACAGTGAAGGAACATGGCAGAATACTAATGCTGCCATTCTTCTGGCAGATAAGAAATGACCAAGTGCCATGTTAGCATCCACTACTTTGGGACATTAACATTCCCACAGCAATCTCTACTGCAAACTGCACATCTGGTAGAGTTACAACAACTGGCAGATTAAAAAAAATCCCTAAAAACAATACAACTCTATTTCCTCACTAACATCTGCATCTGAATTCAAAACCAAATGAATACACAATTTTGCTCTTTGCTTTAATGATGCCAGCCTAGACTAAGCCTTTATTATATGCAGTGGTTTGCTTGCACAGTCCTAAGTGCAAAGGTAACTCAGTCATAGCTTTCCACCCCCAAGGACACCCACTTGCAGTGAAGACACAATTAAAGCCTTTTCACTGTACAAGGCTTCTCTTTTATGAAGAACTTGCTTAATTATGTAAGCAATTTCCTAGACAGAAAATCTGAGTAATTTTCAAAAGGTCATCTTTTCTAAACTGGTTGCTTTAAACTTTTGCTCTCATTATGCTGCAGCCGGTATTTTCTTGAAGTTACTATGAAGGAAATGAACTTCAAGTCACTAGTAACAACAGCCATCTGCTCTTTTCATCTAGTAACAGATTATACAAATGTCCTGCTATAAGAAAAGAGTTCTTACCTTGATTTGGTACTTGTGCAACACCCACAGCTATACATACTGCAATCAAAAGAAGAGTTTTCCTAAAAGAGAAAGACACAAAAGAACACATGAGAAAACATCTGCAGTTTCACAACTCTGAGAAATTAGAAGCTTGGTTCAACATCCAAAGTTGATGGCAGGATACCACTGACTTCAGCAAGTTCTGAATCAAAGCCATCACATTGTACAACTTTCCACTGATGCCGAAGGCATTTTACACAAAGATTGAGGATTATGTGTGCCCTAATATATAGCATATATACTTTACACTGGTCTTTATTAATAAATTAAGGGCATCTGGTTTATATTTTCTTAAGGCAGCTTATATTTTATATTTTCTTGAATTTACTAACAGTAAATTTCTCCCTGGTAAAAAAAAGTAACTGTAAAGAAACGGTAACACAAACAAGTTCATGCCTGTAAAGATCATTACTTTGCACTTGCTGTCAGTCTTGTTGCTGTACCACATCATTTTACCATAAATGAACATGTCACAATTTCGTTCCTCTATTAGAAAATGTTTCATGTTGCAAACAAAACATGTTCCTCACAAATTAAAGAAAACCCATCACATTTTGACTTAAAACTTTATGCTCAGATAGAAGGATACAATATCGATGGGTATCACAGGCTCACTGATAGCAACAAACATAAATAATGTCATAAACTCAAAATTTGCTTTACATGAAAAGTATTAGGCAAAGGCTATTTTTTAGCTATGGTTAAAACCAGATTGTCTGCTGTTTTTTACTCGATTATCATATTAACCAGATTAACATCTAATCATACCTTTATCAGTGACTGAATCTAATTATATGATTAGAAATATATTTGTTGAACATCCAGGCCCAGGAACAGGTGTATGTAACAATTATAATAACCTGTATCTATTTATTCTAGTTCTATTTACAAAATTATTTCTAAAATATCAGAAACACAATTCTGATACTAACTACTCAGCTCACTCGACTGTCTTGATCATTGACTTACATGACTTCATTGATTTTTCATAACATTAAATGCCATATCAGCTGGAAGTGTTTGCAGGACCAGGCCAGAGAGCACTTGAGTATCTGGAATAAGTAGCTGAAAGTATCACAGGTTCAACTAATCACCTGTAACTTCGTGTGACATAACTTCGCCAGCTAATTAGTCATGTTTGCACAGCAAAAAAAAAAAAAGAAGTGCAGGGAGAAACCCTACCACTTTCTACAGGAACACATGGCAATAACAGCCTTAAGTTCTTTCCACTGAGTGTTCAGGTTGTCTTCAGCTCAGAGGATAATGTATGCATAAACCAAGTAGCAGTAATGCTACAAGGACAAGAAATTGTGCTATGATTTAAATATTTTTTAATATATGTATGTATACACATGCAGTATTTAGTGAAAAAACTTAGTTTTCCTTTCAAGGGTTTGCAATTCAAACACTGCAGAAACAATGAAATTCACAGAGCAAAAATCTGGTTTTATTAACTTTCTCAGCCAAAAAAAAGAAAAAAAAGAAGTCCAAATTCATTGGTCTAGCAGAGGATGGCTTTGATTACTTAAGTCTTTTCAAACCAAGTGCCCCTTAGGGGAAGCAGGTACTTCTCAGTATGTGCTACTGCTTTTTACAGCTCCCTCCCCCCCCACCCCAGCCCAGTCCAACCCAGGCAGCAGGGCCTTCTCGAGCCCCCTCCCCAAACCCAGCCAACCAATGCCCACCTCCAGTTCTTGTTATGAGGAAAAACACTCATGGCAACTGTTAGGAGGAGAAAGGAAGCATTATAGATCCAACCAATTCCCATTCCTCACAGCTCTTTTGTTCAGACACTAATTTTAAAAGTGCACCAGGCACCACCATCTACTCTCCAGCGGTTATTATTCAATTATTAATGTGCTCTGATTGCTCAAACTTAAGCTGTACGCTTAAGTTGTAGCAGGAAAAATGTTTCGTTTACTTTTATAAAACTTCTATCACCTGCCCCATGTAACTTGAAATCCTGTTTCAGTAGGTGCTTTACCTGAAAATAAGTCTATTGGTTATACACCTACATGTGGACCTGCACACTGTGACAGCTTAAGTTTCAGCAATCAGAATGCATTAATAATTTAAGGTGATATGTCATTGCCTATGTAGATATATCGTGTTTTTTAGACGAAAATGCACAGGATGTACAGGATATACAGGATGTTCAGAAATACGCATCACTGCTCTAGTTCTGATCACAGAAGGGGAATAGGGTGGAAACAACACCTTACAAATCTCAACATGTTTGTAAGGGCCCATTTGTTAATTAATCACTCCAGTCTCTAGCTATTTCTCTCTTCAGGCTTTCTCCTGCTACAGTCATGAAATGTCTACTGCAAAAGACTTAATATTGACTGTTGTCTAAACAGCAGCTGATAGTTTCTGTGGCACATATCATCTTTTGATGTAACGAGAAGCTCTGTGAGAGGAGACAGCTGTGTTAGGAAGAATGTCCACACATTACACTGTATCAGCTAAAACTCAGAACAACTCTTCATTTAATTATTTGACTTTCATGGGCACAAAATGAACTTGCAATTAAAAATGGCATAAGACATTTTTGTTAACTCCAAAGAACCCCAGAGCCCAAAATACAATTACAACAGCTTCTTCCACAACATCAGGCCATGACAAGCTGTATGTCAGGTATCTGCCTGTATCACCTCCCAGCAAATGTTGTAGGAAGGCAAGAAATTCCAAAATTCTCCCAGGGCTGTAAATTACACAGATGTAACTAGATCTACAGAAACATTTAGTGAGAGGCAAAGACAAATGTTTGGCTTATATAGTGCTCTCCAGCTAATGTCAAGAACAGATGAGTGATCAACTAAGAGAAAAACCAGGGATCAGAGACAACTACAGGGCTGGAGGTCCTCTAATGCATGGGAAAAGTTACTCCTCTTTCTACTTTTTCCCCCCCGCCAAGTAAAACCTTCTGTAAATAAAATCATGTACAAAGTAAAGTGGAATTTTACAAAGAAACCCTCCACAGCTGAAGATGAAAAAAAAAATATATATTCTGTCTTTCTGAGAGTATCCATTCATGCAAACCCTCCCTTCTTGGTCAAGATCACCGTTGTATGTATTTGTGGCTTTTAAGCTCCAGAGAAGCCATGTCTCAGTCTCACACCAGCACTGCCACTAAGCCACCATTGCCTGCTGTGTTACATAGCTGGATCTGTTACGTGTCATAGCTGCAAGGAGCAAAGCAAGCAGCATGGGGAAGCCCTGGACAGCATACCTGAGCTGAGCCCATGGCTCATGGCAACAGAAAAACGCCAAAGCATGTGGCAGGGCAGACTCCAGCTGACAGAGAGGCTGGCTTTTTTCCCTATTTAGCATCCCACATTGTGGTGGTTTAGCCCTAACTGAAAAATAACCAAACCACCCAGTTACTCCTCCCCAACTCAGCAAGATGTCTACTACCCAGGACACCTGGCCAAACCCAGGACACACATGAAGCTGTTGCAATACCACTTGACTATGTCCTGTCCTAGACTCCAAGAACCTTTTGAGCTTACTCCTCTCCTCCTCCCTTTTTATCCTATTCTAACATGCAAGCACAAGCTGAGGACAACTATATTGTTTGGAGAAAGACATTATCAAAAGTGGTTGAGCTATTCTACCACTTAAAAGAGAGTTTATCTTCCTCAGTATCTTTGCCATCTTGTGGCTGCTTATCACTTCCTATGACTGGACAGCGACTATCCATGTTTATTTTTTTCCCCTTCTTAGGACAGAGCTTCAAAGCAAGTTGTGGGAAGCAACCATGAACAATTCCACCCTCTGATGACTGCTCAGCAGCATACAGAACTCACGCTTGGTCTATGCACAGCAGTATGCTCTTCACACTAGTTTCCTAAACCTCAAGTCTAAAGGAAGAAATATCACTAGCTGGCTGCTGGAGAAGACAGGAAAACCTGTTTCCAGTGCACCTGGCACAGATTCATTCAACCCTGCGCTCATTAGTGATGATAGTTTAAACACCTGTCCCATGTGCATTGATTCACTGGATCTCCTCTGAGAACTGCTGAGAACAGACAAGTTTGTGTCCATCAAGCCTGAGAAGAGCTTTGAGAAAGGTAATAGCACCTTGTTGACAGAGATGCCCTAGGCCTCTCAGAGACTCCAAGCCGTTAAAAACCTTGTCTTTCAAGATCTGTAAAGAAAAATACTTTCCTTTGCTGCTATAATGAAACTAGTTAGCAGGCCCAATGCTGCTTCCCAAGTTTTAAGAAACCTACTATCAACATGGCCCAAGGAGACACAATGGCCTCCAAGGTGTCACCTCTCCCAGGAGACAGTTGAATGCCCTTTGGGCAAGGATGCCACCTGTACACCTAAACAGGGATAAGGAAGCTCCCAAATCCATTGACCTCAAGTTCACAATTTGAATAAGGGAAACAGAGACACATAAGTCAACTCTTAATACTTCTAAAAGGAGAAAAAATAAAGAAAAAATGTGAACTTCACACTGTTTTATAAGCACGTCTCTGATTTCTTACACTAGTTCTAACGGCTAGATAGTGCATACTGTTTTCCTCTGTACTAGGGCAAAAACATACAGCTCAAGCCCCCACTGCTTTGGGGATGGAATACCATCTTCTTTAGGGGTTTGTCTCTGTACAGTTTGTAGGTTACTCTTCAAGTGTTCTACAACACAATGCTTGCAAGAGACAAGAGTAACAGAAAGCTGTCCATATTTTGAAATTAAATATTCCATCAACAACTTGGTAAGAGATTTAGGAGTCATGGGGCTGTTGGAGTTTCAGTTAATTAGCATACAGAGACATCCCTGTACAAGCAGCAGGTCTGACCTTAATGGTGTTTCCACAAGAAGGTGGTTTAGTTTGCAAAGGATTGACTAGTTTGATATATGCTGAGGAAACCTAACCCTTTTTCGAAGAGATCTAGTTTCTTAACACAAGCAAGTAACTAAGTTGCTTTCAACTCAAGTAAGTTAGGTAAACAGGCATACAGATGTACACTCTGAAGATAACTCTGATTTAAATTACATTTAGGTAAACTACATCTTTGCTAGTGTACTAAATGTCTCCCTATCAGCAATATCCATTTACAGATATCAAACCAAACCTTTTTTATTGCACTCAGTTCCTGAAGAAGTTCCCCAGACACAGCTATTAGACACAGATCTCCCGGGAGGGCCGCCTTCAGGCAGCCATGTAGCTGCTCATGAGCACTCAAGCGCACCCAGATTATAACCAGGCACACTTTAGCAGCATAATCCACACCACAATGCAAGACAAATCCTTTTCTGTCTCAGCTAAATATCTTGCTAATCTTAATTTAAAACACACCCAGAGTAAAATAAGCACTGGCAATCTGTACAATACCTTTACAGCTATCAACAGGTCACAATCATCTTATTTGAGCTGTGTATAGGCAATTTACAGAGAGTAGAATTCTATCTTGCCTCGCAGATAATGATGCATTAGAAATATCTCAGTTTGTTGAAGACCCATAAATACAGGGCTCCTCATCTAGTCATCCCTGTTACTAAAGTAGTCTCAGCTCTTCAAGGTAAAATCTGCAAGTTTTGCTTCTTTGCTGTGTTTTAGCAGCCAGGTACCCAGAGAAAGGACGAACAAGCCTGTTACTTGTGAGCGCAGAAGCACATCCTGCCCCAGGATCCCTGTTCTCCCCTCGGTCAGCGGGTCTGCGCTGGCTCCCAGGCCACACACCCGCCTGACCCTCCCCGGGCCGAGCTCCCCGGAGCCAGGCTGCTGCATGAGGCACGAGGTTAGACGAGGGAAACAGTGAACGGTAGTGCGGAACGACACCGGGGGCGTCCAGGAAAGCAAGACGGCGAGAGACCAGAGACGAGGGAGAGCGCGGAGGAGAGAGACGCACACCCAACAGCACCGGCGGGCTCCGTCCGTAGAGCCAGCACCCCGCTGCCCTCAATCCGTCCTCCGGGAGCAGCCGGGACCTCGCGGAGTTACGGCTGGAGCTCGGCGGACAGGGGCTGGGGGACAGCCCACCGGGGCCGCTGTGCTGTGCCCCCAGGAGCCGCAGCCCGCGCCCCCGTCCCCTGCCCGTCCGCGCTGCAGCCCCGCGGCTAAAGCCTCGGCGAGTGCGGGGCGCGCGGTGGCCGCCAGCCGGGGCAGCGGGGCCCGCCGTCACGCCTCCCCGGCTCCCGCTTACGTGTGTGCCGCGGGAGAGATGCGTCCTCGCCTTATCCTCTCGGCTCCCAAATGCATTTGTATGCATTTGCCCGGGCAGCGGGGATCCGAGGGAAAGCCGGAGCCGAACGCCGCGCTGCCGCCGGGTCAGGTCCTGTCCATGAAACCCCGCCGGCCCCGTGCTCTCCGCCGAGCTCCGCACAAGCCCGAGGGCGACGCGCGTACGGCCCGCGGGGGCGGGGACGGGCGGGAGGATGGATGGATGGATGGATGAATGGATGGATGGAGGGGGGGCGCCGGGGGCCG
>WBNH01005918.1:231651-281498 GCA_013401255.1 Urocolius indicus
GGGCCGCGGCCGCGCATGGTGCTCGCTGTCCCGCGTAGGGTGCCCCCGGCGCGGAGCCGAGACGGGAGCCGGACCCGCCGCGGCTGCCGGCGCCCAGAGCCGCGCGGAGCCCAGCCAGGCGCCGGGGCGGGGAGAGAGGCGCTGCGGCCCCAGGTGCTCCCGGGCCGGCTGGCAGCGACGGCGACGGGCAGAGGCGAGCGGGCAGGTGATGCAGTTCAGCGCATTCGAAGAGCCAGGAGAGCCTTCGATTCCGTCAGGGCTTCAGCTGGGCAGGAAGCTGCAAGTTAAATGAAGAAGTGGGCACGGAGAAAGGGGGAAGGGAGACGATGAAATGGTATAAAGAGAAAAAGCTGACTGTACTGGAGGTTTTGCATCGTGAAAATAACTGGAGTAGGGTCCAGCAATCATCCCTCTGGAAAAATGCTTGAAGAGCACATGTAATTTGATAGCATTGCAATGCCAAAAGAAATATGACACCATATGCTATCATCTTCCTAAAGAGACAAAGGTTTTTCTAGCTTTAATTTGCAGTTTTCTTTACTTTAGCTCAGTAACACAGACTACTGTCATTTTATCCCATGAAACATTTTTATGAAAGTCATCTCTCAAAACAAAGAAAGTAGAGTTAAACAATACCAGACCTTGCAGTGTTATACAACAAACCTGTGCTCAGATCCTGCTGCCTCAATTAGGCGAAACTTCCATTGACCTAAGCAGAAATTTAATGTGAGTTAGGATTGTGGTATATGGTTCTTACTGGATGTTACAAGGAGGGAGATTTCACACCAGATCTGCAGCAAAGACCTTCAGGTTGTAGGTAAGATGGGAAAGGTGACATCAAATAAAACCGAACGTTCCCACATAGCAGAAAAAAGAAGTGATAAGGCACAAAGAGAGGTTGTAAAAGACAATTTTTAATTGTTACAACCAAGGATGCTCCACTCAGCTGAAAATGACTTTTCTGGGTGATCCAGGTAGCTGTGAATGGGCAGAAAAATGGTTTGTGGGGGGGAATTATTATGAGAGAACCAAGAGCAAACCTAAATGGGTGAATTTATTTGGGTATGACAGAAGCCAAAGGGGAAAAATACTCACAGGCAACACATCAGAGTGTTTTAGTGTTTGATTTCACACTAAAATGCGTTTTCAATACTTTGAATCATTCATAATACATTTGGTCTCACTGACTACCATGGGATTTCGTATTTACTTCACTTTTTGAAAGCCAAAAGCAAAAGCCAGCAACATTTTGTCTTTCTGTTTCTGTACCTTGCATTAAACAAAGTGACAACAAAACATGAAAATGTATTTGTTCATGAAAGAGAACCTGGTGCTTGCCCAGGGAGGTATTGGAACACTGCTGCAATAGTCTTTGTCAGCATTTATGTTTTAAACCACACTTGAACAGCTTCCAACAATTGTGGTGTTATATTTCATTTACTTTTTGTTTATTAGCATTAAGATGAACCGTGTACATTATGCATTGGAATGATTTGATGCCATTCCATGAAATCTATCAGTCATCACGCATGCAGTAGACATGTCATTGACTTATTAACCCTGTAGCATCAGCATTAGGGCTATTATGGAGAGAATTCTGCCCTCAGAGTAACCCTGGGTAAATTCTGCCCTCATTTCATTGACAAGCCATTTGTTGCTTGTGAGATCGGCTGGAGACATGTCGAGATCTCCCTTTCTAGCAGTATTTGCACTGAAGATGACAGACATTCTTGCCAGCTGCACATTCAGGGTGTAAATAAAGCTTTGCTGACCCTGATTATGCAGTGACTTTTTTAAAAAAATGGAAATTCTCAGTTTTCTGTATTCAAATTACAAAATGAAGTTCACAAAAGTAAGAGATTTTTTTGCCATTTGTTGCTTTGCCGTTTAGAGCCACTGCTGTGGTTTGAACCCTGCCTTTGGGCTATTTGGGCAGGGTCCTTGGCAATTCTCATGTAAACAGCCCAGGGGCTGCTCAGGCTGTGGAGAGCCTTGGGCAAGGGGAAGGATTACCTGTTCCCTTTCATTTCCTCACCACAAATAGGCTGGGAAGGTATGAAGGAAACCTCCTTGTTCTCTCTCTTCTGTCTCTGCCTGGCAGCTTTTGCACTTACTCTGCAGCTTAGTTGCTTTTCTTTGATATTAACAGCCTTCAGAGCTGCTGAAGCTCTTAACTGGAAGAAATGAACACCATCTAATGCCAAAGAAAGGAAAAGAAAAGGCACAAACAAATTGAATTATTTCCCTGACATCAGGCAGTGAGTGTGTGGCACTGCTAGAAACAGCCCAGCAGTCCCTAACCCTGTTGCCTATCATCTTGTGTTTTCAATTAGCTCCAAATCTCTTCTAAGCTTCATGGCAAAAATCACTATCAGTTTTATTCTTACACTTGCCTATTGCAAGTGTTCTTACAGCTTAACAAGCAAAACCTACGATGTTTAAAGCTATCAGATTACATGTGTTTATTTCCAAAGCTATATATAGCCATTTGTATACTTAAATACACCAAAAGACATGGTTAAGCTCCAAACTTGCTAGCTCTCATTATAACACAGTGTTGCTGGAGTTTCATTTCCTATAGTGAATGTCCCAAGATTTAATTTTTCCATGTCTGCTATCTCCTGCTTGGCCACAGCCATTCTCTGATTTCTTCTATCTCTCCAAGTAAACCACAGGATTACCATTACAAAATTCATTCTTTTGAGATGTTACTTCTTGCCTGTCTGACATGATTATGAGCTCTTCTTCTGTTTGTTTTCTCCTTTTCCATCAGTATTTTTTCCTTCTTTCATGATTTGACTTGCTCACCTGTCACTCTGGATTACAGCTGCTGAGTTCCAGCCATGCTTTGGGGCACACAGCAGGAGCTACTCTTAAACAGTGTAAGAGGCAAGGAAAATGGTTCCTCTTGGTAGCTCCTTCTATAAAGTGTACAGGAGAGCACAATCGTCAATATATCACTAGAGCCCAAAGACAACAAAAAAAACCAAATAAGAGTTTGAAGGAAAATGCATGAGATGGGAATGTGAGGACTGAGTGTTGGAGCCTGTACTCACCACAGTCTGTAGAAGCTTTGCCTTTGACTTGGGTAGGAGCAGAACAGGACCCACACAAGTTTCCTGGTACAGTCCCAGAATTAGGAATTTTTGGCAGAAGATCCACACTGTTATTAAGTTCCCTTTGGAGAACTGATTTTTTCCTGCACACAATATATGGTGTTAGGCTACGTACCAAAACTACTGGAACCTAGTTCAGCAAAATTATTTAGAATTCTCTCTGTGGCAGCCAAAAAAAAGTTTAACACAGTGCTCTGGTTAAAGGAAGTTACTAAGCTATCAAATACAATTAAGAAATACAAGGAATGGAAAGGATTACAGCATGTCTTCAACAAGCAGTGGCTAAAACTGAAGAGAGGAGCACTCCAGGTCTGAAACCATGTGGACACATCTATTCTTTGTAGAAAGTGAAAGAAATTCTCATGACCAGTGTGCCTGCCTTCTCTCTCTAATTGTACCTGCTACCTTCTGATGGAAGGAATTGGTGAGAAGCAGTGTTTTGAATATGCCAGAAAATCTGGAAATGCCTTTACAGAACACAGTTGGTGACTTTCTAGGTGAATCTTATCCCTTCGAATATTCTGCTTGCAAACTAAAGAGATTTATTACATAAATTTACATTCCGAAGAATTCTGAGTTGAGAGCATTTTACTGCCTTACAAGACCAACACACAAAACCCTGTGAGGGGAAGAGGCTGAGAGAGGAAAGGAGAGATACTGTGGGTACAGAGGACCAAACTTGAGAGGTCTTGGCCCACAGAGTGGAACACCATCACGACAGAGTCAGGACTGACAAAAAAGCCAAGCCACAAATGACCGTATAGACTGAGTAAGATTCCTTAAGATGCTTAGTTAAAGCAAACAAGAGAATATATCCAGCCAGGAGCAAGAAATAGAAGAGAAACTCAGTGAACCACAAGACAGAGTAGAGGCTCCAGACCACAAGGCTTCAGCAGCTCCAACAGAGAAAGGTGTCTCACTGAAGCCAAGATACTTGGAATTGTTTACAAAAGCAGGTATCATCCATTTTAAAAAGCCACTGCCATAGCAGACACTCACCATAGATCTGAGTCAAAACGCTTGTCGAGAGTGATAAAACGGGTGACTGAAGCAAAGCCCACACTCAGCAGCTGAAAAGCTGTGACATCTTGTTCCAGTGATGGCACACCATATGCCACATCAAGAATGCAGAGGAGCCTAGCCAAACACACAAGAAAATATAGAGAGAAGCCTTAGAAGCAGTTATTAAGAAAGTAATAAGGGAATGGAAAATAAGAGAGCAAGAATGAGTGCAACATGGGAACCATGGGAACAGCTCACCAAACAAGATGACTTCAATTATCAAATAGGCCAAACTGCCAAGAGAGAAGTATGATAAATTTTCATCTCAAAGAGGGGCTCTGGAGCCTAAGAACAAGTGGTGAAAGAAAAAAACAGAGAAGGAGCTAGAGAAAACCCAATGACTTTCATTTTTACTTCATTCTATCCCATCATAAATGGAGTGTTTTGCCATCCAGGCAAGAAGTGGAGACGCTCACAGACAGAAAGATGTATTGGACATAAAGTATTTTCTGGGATACTCATTGAACTGAAGACCCCCTTGTAGGTGAAGTCCATAAATATGACTAAGTCCATATTCCTAAAACCAAATTACTACCTTTACAAAGGTGTACTGAGAGAGACACCTGAGCAAGACAGACCTCAGTGGGTGTTACAGGAGTGTTCCTCCAACAAGGTGATGTCTGTGACCTCCTGCCACTGGCATTCACCAAACACAGTGGGATCCCCTGCACCTGGACTTCCCCAGCAAGTCTCCTCAAAGCCTCCTGCCTATGGCAGGAGTCCTCCTTAAAAGGTCCTAGTTCTCTGTCATTGTATAGAACTTTCCCTCTGTTCATGAGTAAAAGGAAACAAAGCCTATTTTTGCAAAAAATTAAAAGCTATGCTTGTCCTATGTGGAAAAAAAAAAAAAAACATTCTAGCTCATAGCATTCAAGGACACTTACTTAACCTCCTCAGTAGTGCTCCCCAGCACCCTTCCATGTTGCAAGGATAGATCAAAAAACCCTTAGAGACATCTTAAAGGACATCTTTCTGCAGGTATTTCCTGAAAACCACTCTGTATAACAATAAAAATGGAGCTCATTTGGAGTGAAGCTGTCCACACTCATATGGTGCTTTCAGCCCACTAGCAAAATCTCATTGGCATTAAAAATTGTTCACACATCTGGAAGAACCAATGCAGTCATCTGAGAAGTATTTCATACCCGAGCCATGGAGAGCTCTGCTTTAGGACAGTCCTTTTTAAAGACGTTCCCTTTCTTTCCTCCACAACTGTGTTCAATCCAACCGTTCATCAATCCTAGAAAAGTCTTGACCATCTCCACTTCCAGCCCTGTAGATGTGCAGGTTTTCATAGTGCTGCCCTACAGCCAAAAAATGTGTGTTCCCAGGTATTCCTTTTGTAGTAACTGAAACAGAGTTTTGGCTTCTTTCTGAAAATTAGCTTCTGGAAACAGCAAAAAGAGTTTGCAGAGGCCTCAGTCCTCTACTTTCACACCTCATGAGGGGTGAGCTAACTAAGCTCAGTAGCTAACACCACATTAAATCTCTGCCTTGGAGTACAAAGACTTGTTCCTCACATTAACAATCTCATCAGCGTGTTCTCCACAATTAAAGAAGGAGAAAATTCCATGACAGTCCAGTTTGTGACCTTCAAAATGATGCAAAATACAGTTGAGGCAGCCACAAGGACTCCATTTTCCCTGCCCAAACTTTGAAAGAGAAAGAAAAATAATATCATAATACTAAGAATACTTATGAGTTCTGCCTTTGGGAAGAGAGACGTTTAATTGCAAATAAATAAATAAATAATTGGACCACAGTGAGATATTGACATTACCTCAACCATCAACAATAAATGATTACTCTGACTTGTCAAAAAGTTTCCTCCAACTTCCCACTCGTTGTCTCCACTGAGTTTTAAATATCCTGAGTCTCTTAACACAGAGCAGAACTGTGTTAATGATGCAGAACAACAGAGTAAGTTAAACCTGACAACATTTGTTGTTGGTGTTCATAAAAACAGAAGTTTCTAGATTGTTTAGGTACTTAACAATATCGATGAAACTGTACTGTTTCCCACTTTTATTTTTTAGAAAGCCACCCTCAGTTTCTTCAATACTCTTTAACTCTCGGTAAAGGAAAAAAAATGGGGCTTATTGCTGTTTATTTTTTTGGAATCTCTGAGTTTGAGAGAAAAGACAGAAATATTGTCAAGTACAACATGATATTTTTGTATGACGATCATTTAATTTCCAAATTAAGAAGTCTACATCAGACATGTATAATGTCAGGAAAACATTTCTATAGAGAAATAGACTTGAAGTGGATTGCTTTTTCTGAAAATACCAGACAGATGAATACTTGGAATCCAAGACCAAAATACATTGGCACTAACTTCAATGCTGATATTTTTACAATAGTAATATAATTAATTTTTGTAAATCCCTTACAGCTGTGCCACCAATATAGTATGGTATTTTTAATAGACAACACTCATCACCTTATTTTTAGAGTTGAAATTTTGATCCTGTTCTTCAGTTATTTAAAAATCACTAGAAATGTGAGCAAAAACTGCTGTTGCAGGAAAGTGAAGAATTGGATTTCTCACAAGGCACAGTTTTTTCCCAGCAATCTTTCCCTCCTTCCCACTCATGTAAAAAAAAGTAAAACTGAATTAAAACTTCATATAAATATTGATAAAAAGATAAAGAGAAACTATGAATACATAGATAACTTTTTCTGCTTTGATCAAATGAGTTCAAATGTGGAGTCTAGCCAGATATGCCTAGATTATTATTACAAAGAGACACGAGTATCTAGTCTTCTAGTTACCTTCTATGCAGTCAAAAGTTGAACAGATGCCATGAGTAAGTGCACCATGTTGACTCAGACACACACAAAACAGTTTAATGAATAAACATCATCTAGGCTGAGAATTCCAGAACTTGTCAAAGTACCAGCATTAACTTTTGTTTGCAACCTTGCATTGTGCATTAGAGTCATTATAGAATGCTGGCTTATTTTTCCACAGGGTCCAACCTGCTGGTGATCTAGAAACAGAGAAGGATTGCACCCCAGGACACCTGGGAAGCATAAGGGTGAAAACTGCAGCATCTCTCCTGGACACAAGTGAAGGACTGCATTTTGAGAGGCTCACAGCCTGTGTGAATTGTTATGGCGAGGCAGGAGAGACATCAGACTGACATAACAATATTCAACAATGACAGACTTTAGCCATTGTTTTTTGAAGCAGGAGATGCCAAACCTTGCTTCAGTCTCCACCTTGAAACACAGACACAACCACATGCTTTTTACCTCCCTTCAGAAACTACTGAGGCTGTTTAAAGTTTTCTGAAGCCATCCAGCAGAGACAGAGGTTCATACAGACCAAAATGTGGACACCTCTAAACCAGTGAAAGAAAAAAGTTAAATAAAATGTATCTCCAGTTTTTTCTTTTTTTGGTTTATAGTTTGGAGATCATTTTGTCTTAAGTACTTGGGGAATTAGAACGGGCATATGAAGAAAAGCATTTAAGATTATCAGATGGTTAACTTGGCTTTAAATTGGTCACCCAACACATGTAAGCTAACTGCTCTTTACAAGGTATTCTCTCTTCACAGCTTATTTGCAGTGGTTTCAAGGTTACATATGTAACTCTAACAGCATTCTTACTTGTCTGTTGGAACAAAATGCATTTGAATAAAAATTTTCAACAAGATTTTGCGATTTTACTTTTAGTCATTCACTGGGATAGCTGGGCAGTATGAGGCTGCCTGTAACAGCCTTCCTGTTAAACTCTGGGCAGGTGATTTGGAGCATTGGCAAACCACCATGTTTGTCAAAGCAGACTCCTGAGGAACAGTGATAACCAAAAGGTGTTAAATTTTCCAGACACAAAAGCCTTCAAATCCGCATTGATGTTCAGTGTCACACACTTCTTTATATGAATACAACCTTCATTTTTGGCAATATCTCTACCATGTCCAGTTTACCTTTGCCAAACCCCAGTAACTGTCAAACACACCTATGGGGTTTGTGGAATAACTCCAGATTTTATGAACTTAGGGAAGGGGAATATTTTACATGTGCCTCTGACAGTCAGTAGCAACTCTGTGCCTTCACTCAACACCATTTTTTGCTCTTTGCAAGCTGGAAGAGATTTGTATGACCTTTGATTTTGTGGATTTGTGGATAGGGAACTTTTGGGCTTTGTACTGATTAACAGAAGAAATGTATACTAGCAACACTCAAGCAAGCATGCCCTTGTCCTACAATGCAGAACTGGAGGCAAACAATCCATGGAGGTGAAGCCATGCATCTAACTTAAGAAAAAGATAATTTTAATATCTTAATGATCCTTTTGATTAAACGCTGGTGCCTGCAGGACTGCTAAAAGGACTGATCACTGCTGTCAGACCATCATCAAGTACTGGGAAGGACCTTAGCAGCATCGAAGCTGCTGGTTCTGCGCTATGGGATTTTACTCACTGAAGTTACTTCACTGAGCAGTCTGATGGGATTACAAAAAGGAGCAAATCTTCATTTTGCATAGCAGCAGGTAGCATACTACTAAACTTCTAAATTTAACAGAATAGTTACCAGAGAAGTGTTTGGTAACACTGACACTTACTTCCTTGTTGATGTTAAGGTATTTATTTTCCATTCTTTCCTATGCCTCTCCAGTTCAGCTGCTTCCCTCATTTGATCTTCCATAAAGATGCTGAAGAAAATGATGCTACAAAGCACTTGGAAGAGAGTCTGTTTACAAAGTGTATAAATAGACTGTGCTGTATCCAGAGTAATTAGTTTTAAGCAAAGTAATAAAAAATGTTAAGAACTTACAAGTATGCCAGATGACAAAAGAGACAGGATTTATTCAGAAATTAGGAATAGGTTTCATACTATATGCATATAGGATTAGTATCACTGTGTAATCTGAGGGCAAAAAATAAGCAAAGGGCTACATGCAGACCAAGTGTGTGCAATACAGATGAAACTTCAAACAGGCCCAGTTTTAATTTAGCTTATTACCCTAAAAATACCTTTCTGCAATCTTACACACATTGTGCAAAGCACAACATGTTTTTCCAGGCTATTTACTGAAAATTGAATTATCTGAAAGAAGAGCCTTAAAAACCTTGGAATTCTTCAGAACTTTGCCATTGCCATTGCAAATACAGGGAGAATTATTTAGCAAAAGAACAGGAAGCATTGAAAATACACCTCTTTCCTATTGTGTAAGCAACTAGTTTGCAGTGAAAAACCCTGGCCCTCCTTGCCCCCTGCTGTTATGTTTTAAAAATTAATGCAGAAGTCCATCAGATCAATGTTTATTTCAGACAGGGAGATTTTGGCTGAGCTGTAGCTAATGTCCTTGGCATGTTTTAAGTAGCATATCTGAATGAATCATCTACTTTGGTAATACTGTGTTGTGTTTCTGTCTCTTTTTAAGAGAAGTAATGTGTAGCAAGGGAATCTTTAAGGATTTAGTCTCTAGTTTGGGAGACCTGTACACATGCTGCAATATATGACTACAGTCCATTTAACAGCAACAGCTTTGAATTCACACCTCTGTTGATTTACCTTCTGTAGTCTAAAATAATAACTAATCCTCCCTTCATGTATGTCCCAGAAGAATAACACTAGAAAATAAGTCCTTATATCATTCAAACCATTTTGGTTTTCTAAGGGTCTAAATGCATGATACAGGTGCCTTCAGTTTTTTCTAGCTGCAGCCACAGGAGCTGGTTTAAAAGGGAAGCCTGTGCAGTGAAGGAGTTGCCTTGCCCTCCAGCCCACCACACCACTTGGTTATTTCTAAGCAGAGTATCAAACACATGCAGAACACAACAAAATGCTGACAGTAGTTATAATATATGGTGATGACCTCAAGCTCAGTGGGTTTTTTTTGAGGTCCCTTTTTGCTCTCAGAAACGCCCATTGTGCAGAGGCACCTTCAGAGCCTAAGGTAAATCTGGGAACTGGAGACAGATGCTAGCTGTGCTGTCAGTCTCTCCCTTGAATTGCTGACTTCAGTTAAACATTTTCAGCAACACTGTGGTTCTTGTTTCACCTTATTCAGTGTCTTCTTCATCTCACCCAGGAACTGCTCTCAACAGTAGCAATATCAGACAAATACACCATAGCAGACCATCTCTTTGTAACCATACATCTGTATTGTCTCTCTACCATGGTGCTGTAGCATAGACTTTAACATAAGACCCAAGACCTTCCTTCCCAGTCTGTTGCTTAGTTCCAAGTGCTGTAAATGCAAAAAGCTTGATGAATGGTGGCACTTCAAATTTTATTTGGTTCATTTTCTTCTTTCTGAAGAGATTATCTGAAGGGGCAAACCTGAAGAGATTATCGTCCAAAACATTACCAGTTGTATTTTAACTTTTTTAGCCCTCAGTTGTTGGGATTGACATTCTACCACCACACTAGGCTCTACAGCATAGGCTTGTTATTGTCTGCCTGGGTTCACACATCTGAAAGAATTGCAAACACACTATACTGTACCCTGATGATATTCCTGCTCCTAAAACCAGGAATAGTCTAATAATAATAAGTTTAGTTTTCCCATTTAACTCTGCTTCACCTCCTGATCCTGTCCCAAGAATCACTGGGAACCTCATTTGTTTATAATTTGCTTCTCCTGCGTGGAGCTTGGACCTTGTGCCTCTTTCTTCTTTTTCTCCATTTCATAGAATCATAGATTCATTTAGCTTGGAAAGGGCTTTTAAGATCGTCAAGTCCAATTGTTAATGTCCTCTACTAAACCAAGTCCCTAAGCCACTCATCTACACTACCCCTCTAGAGATGTGACTTCACCACTTCCCTGGGCAGTCTGTTCCAACGCTTGACAACCTTTTCAGGGAACATTTTTTTCCTAACATCTAATTTAAACCTCCACAGTGCAACTTGAGGCCATTTCCCTTTTGCTATCATTTGTTACTTGGGAGAAGAGATTTACATCCACCTCACTGCAACCTCTTCTCAGACGGTTGTAGAGTGATAAGGTATTCCCTCAACCTCCTCTTCTGCAGGCTGAACTACCCCAGCTCCCTCAGCTGCTCCTCATCACACTAGTTCTCCAAATCCTTCACCAGCTCTGTTGCCCGTCTTTGGACAAGCTCCAGCACCTCAATGTCCTCCTTGCAATGAGAGGCCCAGAACTGAACACAGTATTTGAGGTGTGGCCACAGCACCTGTGAGTATAGAGGGACAATCACTTCCCTAGCCCTGCTGGTGATGCTATTTCTGACACAAGTCAGGATGCCATTGACCTTCCTGACCACCTGGGCACACTGCTGGCTTATGTTTAGCAGGTTGTCAATTGACACCCCAAGGTCCTTTTCCTCTGAACAGCTTTCCAATCACTGTGCCCCAGCCTGAAGCATTGCATGGGGTTGCTGTGCTGTATGAAGCTGTTAACCCATGTTGTTTAGCCTCTTTGGTGTTCTGCTTTCATCAGCAGCTGATCTTTCCTGTGTTCCCTGTAAGTGGAACTACATACAGAGGTGGTTATGTGAGCCAAACAATGCTACAGCAATCCATATTTGGTTTTAAGTTATGTGGACCTTGTGCAATTGCCTTATTGGAGTACTTTGATAACCTCCTTTGATATCTCCTGTTTGTATGCAAGCACAGACTTCATCTTTTTCACACTCTAATGACGTGAAAATTTTCCCCTTAATTCTTAAACTATCCATCTACCTTAAAGTTTCTCAAGGTACTAGGCCATAGCACTGTATAGATATATAGTTTTAAAATAGAAGGGAAAAAATATCTTCAGTAATTTATAAAAGTACTAATTTTACTAAAAATTGCTAGGTTGCATGTGAGCTCAGTAGTGTCATTCAGAGGCTGAAACACGCTGTGACTAACTGAAAGGGAACTATGACAACATTATTTAAACTCTCTCCACTCTCCCACGCCCCTATATTAGGGAGAAAAAAATCAATAACAATAATCTTTTTATCCCCTTTCATCAGCCAGCATGTATATATATGTTACCTTAGCCAGCTGGATTCCAGCTGCCCAAGTGGCTTTCTAAGTGTTGGAAACACCTCTCCAGTTGCTGGTTCCCATAACAGATCATACAATGGCTTTGTACTGGTCCTTGTACTTATGTGGGTTGGCTTTTTTATTTTTTTTCCACAAGATGTTCCAATATTTGTTAAATTATTTTTATGCAGTTTGTTCACAGTATAATTTAGGTCACAAAATGTTTCAGTCAAATACATGAAAACCTTGAACTGCTTTCCCAATGACAGGTAATGACATCTCACACAGGGTTTGGTTTTGTCTGCTTCCCTTTGTCATGTTTTCAGTTTTATTTTTGCTTGTGACAGTCCTCAAGTGTGCTAGAGTGGGAATTCAGTCAGATAGGAAGAACAAATCACAAGTTTTTCCACCAGTCAACTTACGTTTTCTGGATACTATTTCATATGTAAATAAGTAAAATTTAAGTACTTACAAAAGTAGTAAGTTCTAGGGGGTTGATTTTAGTCTCTCAGTAGAGCAAGTCAAGCCATGCTTTGGAATGACAGTCAAAAATATCACTCATACTTTGCAAGTCTTCAAAAAGAGAGGTTAGGAAAGCTTTGGTTTTGGATAAACACGATATATTAATGCGTCCCTTGCTTCAACAATGAAAGGCCAGGTTTAAGTTGGCTTACTTCAGAGACTCCTTTCCAGAGAAAAACCTACTGCAAAATAGATTAGGATAGGCAGTGGGAGAGTAAAATTCTGTGCTTTGATACATCAGCAAGGAGTCTGGATATGCTGTGGAGCCAGAGGCACCACATGCTGTCCCTGCCTTGCCATCCCCAGGCACAGGATGTTGTGGGGTACACAGCTGTCTCTCCAAGCAAGGAGCCAAGACAGACAGCCATCACTCCTCATGTTTACTGCCTATCCCTGAACTCTTGTGGCACCCTTCAGCAAACCCCTGCAGCAGCTCAGACAGGAGATGCAAATCAAGGGACTAGCATATAGTATTCTAGCATCCTAAGCTGACAGTAAAAATAATTCAAAACTGCAGACTTATTAACACCTCCAGCTCCTTGTAAGCAGCTACCCTGAAACATATTATCCTATTTTACTTGAAATTTAACCAAGCTGGGAAACACATTCTCTTTTCTCTGCTACTTCTATGTGCAAAAATCTGCCCACTGCTTTCACCTGTACAAATATTAAAGGAGAAAGTTGCAGTCTGTGATGTTGTTTCCAAGGGACAGGTTCAAACTTGTGTTCTGCAGAGCTAGTTCACAGTTGTTCAAATGTTTAGTACAAGTATTTACAATAAACAGCAAATATCCATGAGAGAAGTGAAGGTCAGTGTTTGTTTCCCAATTGTGTTTTGGATTTAACCTCAATAAAACCAAACAGTCTTAACTATTGCTTTTTCTTTGTGCCATCATGACTGAACCAATAGCTCTCTACGTGTTATCAACAGCCATGGAACGACATCTAAAACTGAACACATTTCAGAGTAAGAAGATTCATAGGCAGTTTTGGTGAAATATTAGTGTGCCTGTGATGGGAACAGGAAAAAAAATCCTAAAAAAAATTATAAATCCTAAGAAACCATGAGGTGGGGCAGGAAATAACATGTAAAAGTGACCACAGGCGGGACCAAATCCTTCCACACCTCAAGTACTGCAGCAGGGCTGCAATGGCATCCCTTTGGACAACAGAGTCAAAGGCAAATGTCATCAAGCATGCAGTCAGTTCAAATGTTTATATTTTTCACATGCATTCAATCAATTCTGTCCTCACTTAAATCAGGTTTCCACCAGTTGCACTGATTTCCATGATGGTATCTTAGATTCACAGTAATTAGAACAACAAAATCGGACGTTTTGAATTCCCTGGTAGTTGTCATTTTTGAGGGTTTTTTTCAGCTCATCCAGTAACATTTACTCAGGAACACTTCTTTGGCCAATGAGTGACATTAACAAGGGAAAAAAAAAAAAGACAGTATTATCATTTACAATGCATTTGTAAATCAGTAAAAATTCTTTGCATCTGGTCATTCTTCTTTAACCAGCAAGTACTTTTCATCATTTGCTAGGATATCTTGTCCGTAATAGGACAATAAATGATCCAACAAAAACAGTTGACACCTATAAAGCATATTAAACTTTGATGTCTGGCTTGGGACTTGGACAGAACCAAGTGACAAAGCAAAGGAACCATCTCCCAGAATGTTACATCGTAAAACACACCAGAAAGTATCTACATAAATTGCTTTTCCATTTCATTTCCTGATTAAAGAACTTTTTTAAAATGAGTTAAAGCATCTTCTTGATGACTTTTCCAGCCTTGTTTTAGAAGAGGAAATGGAATAGACTGTGGTTGGTGCATTAAAAGCGTGGAGAGGGCTGTGTAAGCTTTGTCATATTTCCTCTTCATCCTAGATAAAGTTGAACTCTGGCTTTCCTGTAGGAAGCTTATTGGAATAGGCAAATGTTACCCTGAAAACAGCTTCAGTTTGCAGCTGTTGAACTTTGCACAGATTACTTGGGGGGAAAAAATGAAGAGAGAAAAGTATTTGTGCGGATACTATAAGTAACTCCAGGAAACATGTCCTGTTTGAGAAGGATATGAAGAAACGATGTGTGATTAACAAGAAAGAAGATTCTAAGCCACATCTTATTGTGCTGCTTTTTGCATGGTCCAAGACTGCCAGGTACAGTAGAAAGTTTGTAATTAACAGTGATGAACAATGAATAAATACTGTACAGCAAGGAACTTCTACTGGTGTGTGGTTTGGGGAGGTGGGTTGTCTTTATCCCTCTTAAAACCAGGATAAGCGTGATGTCTTCACTGTTATAGATGTGACTTCTGTGAGAAGCACATCTGAGCACCCCACACAGGGAAAGTGAAGATGGTTCCAGTGGCCATATCTCAGAAGAGGGCCATTTCACTTGGATTTTCCCATTTCTGCCAATCCCCTATCATCGCTTTAGCAGAAAACACCATTATTCAAGCTTCAAACTCCCTTTTTTATTCATTTAAAGCAGATTTACCATAAATGAGAATTAGCCCCAGATGTTTTCTCAGGAAATACTACATGGGAAAAAAATACATAGCCCTACAAATATAGAAGACTTTCCCCTCTCTATCCATTTTCAAACCTGAAATTTTCCTTAGACATATAAAGATACGTATAATTAAGGACACTGAGCTGGCTGTAGGGATGCAAATTTGTAGCCCTGCTCTAAGTTAGGCCCTTGAAACAGAAGTGGTGAGGCAGACCACTAATCAAGGAGAAAACTGTTTACAGAAGGAAGGAAGGAGAGGGTAGAGCATGTCTGCCCACAGATAACGCAGTGGCCTTGCACCTGCAACAGGCCTTGTTGCAGAAGTGACACATTTTCCCCCTACCAGCATCCTCAGTCTTTATCCAGTCAGGTGCCCTTGGCAAGGGTCAGAAGACAGGAAGAAACACCTTTTGCATTGGGAGAGGATGATTAGGGGCTTAAGTATTCCTGAAACACTATATCCACAGGTTCCCAGAATTATACAGAGAGATTACAGACAGGATCTAGGCTCAAGTGCAAGGTTTCCAAAGTTCATACAGTAGTTTGGAGGGAGGATCACTGGTATGTATATTTTCACTGTGATACAAGCTAGTATAGTTGCATAATAACTGCCATATGTGGCTAGAAAGCACGTATGCAGTCCATCTGACATACCTGGCAAACCAGTGAGCTGGAGGGAATTGTAGATATCTACCATTTTTCTCCTTCACATAGGTGTCCATGTAGATTGGCAGGACCAGTAGAAAACAAAGCTAAGACAGCTTTCAGCAATTTCTTTTACCTAAAAACCTGTATTATGTAGTCATCTCAAAGTTTGCAATGTTACAAGGAAATGCATTTGGATGAAAGAGAAGCTCTGTGCAGGTCAGTCATTGCTGCAAGTCTTGGTTCTGCTCCAGGAGTTAGATACCTGTAGTGAACACCAGGTGACACATCAGGCAGCTCCAGTTTGCTACTTGATACTGGTTTCAGCACACTGCAGCTTCTGGGAGAGCTTCCACCAAAGGCACAAGAGGCATGGGAATATTTGTCCTCTCATCAATTTTTAAACTGGTTAGATGTGAAAAAGTATCCCCAGGTAAATAGGGATGGAGGCACACTCCTGAATTGCACGTAAAACCTCTTTCTCTCTTCTGTAAACATTTTGCTTCCTCCTGAAGGCCTCTGCTTTCTCAAAACACTGAAATCAGTTCAAATGAAATCAAAAGCAAATAAGAGCTGGGTTTCCTCCCTGCCTGAAGCCTTATGGGGAACAGGAAACACCCCCATGGTGTTTCATGCCTGGTCAGGGGAGCAACAGGGTCACCTCCTGCCCCCATAACCTCCCTACTCCCAAGGCACATTCCCACAGCTCTGTGCCCCTGCCCACCCACAGCTGCCCCCTTGCCTAGGTACCACTACTGCTCAACATGGCAGGGGAAACACAGAGCAAGGCTGAAACCCCAGCATTTCCCTCAGTTCTTCCTATGCCTGGGATAGGTAACACCAGGTCAGCCCTACACAATTCCCTGTGCTGCAGGAGGAATAAAATAGAGTGCTTAGATGCCTTCATGGCAAGTAAATAGAAGGCATGCATTATTTACCAGGAGAAGCCATCTTTAGGTAAACTTTTTATGATGCAAGTTACCTTTAGGATAAAGCCTCCTTTCACCAAAACACAACATTTGTAATCTCTCTCCTTCCCTTAGAGTTCCTTTTCCTCCAAAGATCACACTCCTCCATTCTTATGTTACTAAAATGATACTCCCACAACAAGCAATACAGCAGTTGTGCCAAAACAGTGGGAATGCTTTCCTACAACAGCTTCTTGATGAGTGATGAATCCAAATGAGGACAAGGTAAACACACCCTTGTTTTATTACTTGCAGTCAGAGAAAGTTGCTACTCCACAGTAAGTGCATTAGTTACTTTGCACTTCTTCATTAAGTATTTTCCTGTCCTCTTCAGATCATGACAGCTCTTTTTCTTATCAGCTCAGCAAAAGGAATGAAAGGGATGGAAGTTCACATTATTTGGTGAGCAGTCCCAAGATCATCTTAATGCACCTACATGCCAGTGTTTCAGTCATCTGCTACAGATTCGGTAGGGCAAGTCTCATTACACTGTCAGTGAATGCTGCCTACACTGTTGCAAGAGAATGAAAGAAAATTAAAGATATGGTGTAGGTCTGTCTACCCCTTCACAGTGACCATGGTGTCATGAGAGTACTCTGCAACGTGTCATACTCTCACCAGCTGCTCTCAGAGAAGTTTCTGGCCTAAAACCTAGACATGACCCCCAGAGTTTCTTACGGAAAGCTGTAAAAGCTCATTATTATTTTTATGAATTTACAGGATGAAGTTTGCACCTTCAAAAAGGGAGCAAAATTGCATTAGGTGAAACACAAATGTCTCTGTCTCAGCAGCAGATTTGGCCCCGTGTGCCTATCAGTTTTCTGAAAAACAAACAACAAAAAAACAAGAACACTTTGCCTTTCAACACAAAATAAAGGTGATTTTTTTTTTCCTAATACTGCATTCATTCAAATATATTCCATATTTTTAACATGGAAAAGAAAGTTCTTAATATATCAAGATGCTCTTGGCTCCCAACACTCTGAGCAGTTCAGCACCCAGAAATGTAGCTGAGATAGTAAGACACATGTGGAGAAAGCTTTAAATTTATTTCTCCTAATGATGCAGATCAAGGCAAAGGCACTTCAGACATAAAAAATGAGAACTTATTTCAGCAGGCAGAAGTACAAATGCTTTGCATGCTCACACAAAGCTAAATCACTCAGACATAGGATGATGTGGGGGAATGAGTCTGACCCCCACACCTCCCCCTCAGAACAGAGAATCTGGTCTGGAGACAGACACACCTTGATTTCTCCCATCTGAGATGAGTTTCAAGATAGATTGCTGGGATTTAGTTACAATGCAGAACCTCAACCCTGTGCAGTGTAGCATGAGTGATTTGAGTCAAAACTCAGAGAACAAAGCTGCCCACTGCCAGAACAGTTCTTCCCTTTCATCTAACAGTCATTTGTTATGTGCCAAGGTAGTTATTGGGAAGGATTTGGTAATAACACCATACATGGTGTATTTTACCTATTAGGCTTTTTTTTTTTTGCTTTTCACCAGCAATAGAAACTAAACTTTATGCTTGGATTTTCTTTCACAAATATCCTATAACTGTCAGAGAGAAGCAGGTAGTGCACCATACAAATAGTGACACAGCATATGTGATATAAACAACCCGCTCTTGCAAAGCGCAAGCACACGTCTGCAATCACAAGTCTACGCACAAACGTTTTGCAGTATTCACAGATGCAATCACAGCTGCAGTCACGTACAGTGGCAGAGCCTGGAGAGAGCAAGACAACCCATTTAACTGCATAAACATTTACTTGTGTACATCATAGTAGAGAAAGAAAATAGTAGAGAGGAACCAAATGAGAACTCAAAACCCCCAACCACACGTCAGATCTGCATTAGCAACTGCAGTCAACCAACCAACAGAAACTAGAGGATGAAACATATCCCTTTGTCCCCAAAAAGAAAAATAATCCCAATATCATTCTAGAAAGAATCAAGTTTGTTAAAACATTTGACTCAGTTACTAAGCATGAACTCCAGCCACAACATATAATAACAGTCTCACTTCCATAGTGCTTCTTATAGAAATACCCAAAATAACTGCCTGTGGGCCAACACTCACCCAGCTGAAGAGCAACACTTCCACACAGGAACATCTTGGTAGTCTTTCTCAGTTAGAAAGAGGAAGTGGTCTAGGACCTGGGGGGTATATAGTGAATCCAGCTGATTGTTTGAGACTGATTATTGCAATTGCAGACAATACATCTCAGCTGGAGCTTTACTTAGGGCTTCTGCTGAGGCTGTTTCTCATACAGAAGGCCATAATGTGTTTAATCATCAGTCTGTAATTTACATCTTATTCATATCTGTGTTTTCTACATTGTTCAGGCTTATTGAAAGGCAGCCTACATGCAAGGACGATGAGGGAAGACAGCCCTATCTCATCAAAACCATAGTTAACATAGGGTTAAAACCTAGGGGGAATGTAGAAATTTACTTTTTTTTAACTTCGAAATCAAGCCGAAAGGGATTCAAGTGCCCAAGAGTAATTTATTGTAGCTGCTGGGAGATGGGAAATTTGCATTCACATTCCTGTTAATATGATTAAGCAAGAAAAGAAGGCACAAACTCCACTTCTGTATAAAGCACATCCATCTTTATGCTAAACTGATTCATGAGGTAAAGCCATCTGCCTCTAAACACCTTTTAAAGTAGAATCAACAATTGCTAATACAGATGCCATTTAGTGAGATGGATAAGCACTTTGGCAGAAGCAGGTGCAGCTCTGTTTCAGTCTACAGCACAAATGCACCCCATGGTGAATATGGGTCACTCTGAAGGGCAAGTTTCAAAGTACGCTCAGCATTACAGCAGACCTTGGGTATCATTACAGCTTCTTCCAATGTGATATATGTTGTGGTACTGGTGGTTTTCTGGGACCTGCAAAACCAAAAAAGCTTCTCCTGACCAAGGTGCACTGCACCAAGCTGAATGTCAGCAAACAGAGGTCCTGCTGCATGTCCTGGGTTTGCAAAGCTAAACCAAATCCAGGGCCAAAGTAGGACAATTTGTTGATAACCCAGGTTATCCACCACTAAAGGTGGTATTGTTGCTCAAAACATAACTTACTGAGGAGATTCCTCTACTGACAAGCCACTGTGCAGTAAAACCTGAAACACACCCTGTACAAAAGATCTTTTCTGCACCTGTGCCTTGAAAGAACATGAGGCTAGTTCATGCAGGGATGTTCCCACCTTCACTGTGTTGTGTCTCTGTGTGAGTCTTCCTCCTCGTGCCACCCACTCTCAGGGACTGATGGCCCTAATCACACACAGGTATCTGCTCTCTGCTCCCAGGGGGTGCTTTTCCAAGCCAGGTGCCTCTGGCGTGAGGGGATTTACACCATACATATAGGACTGCCAGCCACAGATCTGATAATATCTGAACACCTACTTTTCACCTCTTTAGCTGAAATAGGCTCAGTCTGTATCTTTAACTTTTACTTTCCACATTCTAGAGCACATAAATACATACCAGATGTATGAGAGGAGATGAATTCCTGTCAGACAGACAACTTAAGTCAGAGCCTGCCTTTACATTTCCAGCTGTTTCTGAGGATACTTTTCAGTTGCTGGTACCAGCACAGCGGCTCCCATTCACGTGGCTGTGTCAACACCTGGTCAGGGGTGGACTGCCCTCTTCATATTTCACCATCAGCGATTTGAGAGCATCTGTGTGACACCCCAAAGATGTACTTCACTGCAAGTTGCCCATTTGGGACCCAGGCTCCTAAAACTAAAACACAAGTACATTTAAAAAGTCAAATACAGGAGATAGAAGCAATACAAACATTTTAACCAATGTGAAGAAGAGATCACAGTCATGCTTTGGCAAGATGTGCTTGGTAATTTCATACATCATTCTGCTGTCACTAACTATTAATGAAAGGTGTGAATCGTGAAACTTTCACTCATTTTCTCATAGTCTTATATTTCTTTTCAGTTACTTACAGTCTGTCTAGTGAAATTAACTTTGTACTCCATATCAGAGGACTTGGCTCATTTACAGTCATTAATCTCTGCTTGGAGATTAAAATTTTAGATAAAGTTTTTAGATTTTTAGATAAAGTTTTTCAGTATCTGAAGATTGTAGCCTCTTTTTTCTTAAACATTTTTAAAACTTTTTTGCACCTCAGAAATGAAATATTTCCCTCTGTTTACCTTTTGCAGGGTACAAAACTCTTCAGGGAGCCCTTAAGAGTAATTAAAAAATTACTTTTAAGTAGGTTTTTTTAGTCAAGAAAATGTGTCTCATTTTCAGAACACTGTATAGAGGTGTTATGCCATGCACAGGATTTTTCTTCACAGTAATAGTTAATAGAGAAAAAAAGTGTTCTAAACACAAAATGAAATCATTCAAGTCAGTAAGAGCATCAACAGAAGCTGGTTTGTGCTGTTGATTGAAGAGCTGTTACAAAGTGATCTGCAAAGATCGCACAGAAAATTTTTCACTGATTCTTTTTTAAATTTTAATTTTATTGATGATTTAGCTGAAAGTGGAATGTGTTTAGATATATCACACTGTGCAGGTAATCAAAAGCACCATCAGAGTGTCTTTATTAGACTGAGTCCTGCTGGGAACTCCACAAATATTAGGAATAAAATTTGCAATTAATTGGCAACAGCTTAAAAGATTTGAGAAAGGTTCCTCTGCACAGAAGAATATAATCTATGCCCACAGAAAGTGATATTTGTCTCACAGATGCAGCTCCATCTTTAAGACAATATTGACTGTTTCTGTCAGAACTGGAGCTGAGGCATCTTCTACTGCCAGACAGCCACCAGTTTGCTGAAGCCTTTCAGGGCAGAAACCAGGCTGGCTGTTCCTCCTGCACGTGAGGACATGCAAGTAATGTCACCCTTGAGGAGACTCTCACCAGAACCGAGTCACTTTTCTTACATAAAACTTCTTAGGAAAATAAACTGTCGTTGTACATTAACATTTACTGGAGCCATTCAGCTTACGCCACATGGCACAAGGTTGCTAAGAAGGTCTAACCCAAGAGGATGTTTACAGTTTAAGATTTATTTAGTGCTTATGGTATAATTTGTGCCGTATGTTCTCTTCTTTAAATTTTTCCATGCAAACCATTTTCTATTAGACATAGAACACAAGAAGGTTTCTAGCTCTGCCCCTTCCCCCTTCGTTACTGCTGGATTTCTCCTTTTGTGGCAATTCATAACAAAGTAACATCAATTTTTTTATCGGGTTGCCAGCAGTGGAGAATATTTGGAGCTGATGAGCCTATTTACTGAAACCTAATCTGACAGAACAGAACACACATGGAATACGGAACATTAACTTGGTTTTCCGATGATCTTCTGTATGCAGCTTGGTAGAAAACCTCCTTTGCGGGCTGTTTCCAGCTGATAGCCTGGCACATGCTGAGTGAGTCTTCTCTATCAAAAGAAGCATAGTTTGTGCTGTTAATCATACTGACACTGCAGCAGCAGCAGTATCAGTGGAATGTGATGATTTTAATGTGATACTTTTATTTCAAGTACCACCGAACATAATTGGTTGGCAGGAGAGAGCACCCTTAGTAAAATGAAGTTGGTGACGCTCAGCTTAAAGTGCAGTGCAGCAGCAGACTTCACTGTCATTCCTTTTCAGTTTGTCACAGCCTATTCTTGACTCCCTCTTGCAAATGTACATGTTTTTTTTAAGGATCCTCATTTAAAAATAGACCAATCATGCTAATTTAGCTATAAACATAATCCATCTGGCATCTTTGATGTTCTATAATGATTTCACTGAAATCAACACCGCTCACAAACTGTTAATTAAGCATCTTCATCTGCTGGACCACAGCTTATATAATTAAAACTGTGAATAATAAAATAAAGGAAACATAAAAAGAGATTCATTTGAACTGGAGTTTTTCCCCACCAGAATGAGATCATAAATGCTCCATTATGCTTTATAGACTGACACAAGTTCAAAGCTAACATGTGACAGAAATTGGTTGTCAACACTGGATTAAATATCTATGACTCAATCAGATATGGTTGTTGGTTATGGTAATTCCAGAAAGAGCACATCCATGAATGAAAACAGCACATATGGTAATCATATATAGTCACAAGCATATCTAGGCTTCCCTAGGAGCATCATATACTGCCTGTGGGAACAAGAATCAGTGTTTTACTATGGAATTCTAGAAACAAAATAAGAAGCAAGACACTGGGGACTTATAAAAAGATGCAAGTTTCATCTACTATGCAGTTGTCCTCAGCTGATTGCCAAAGCACCAAGGACAAGCCTCCACGTTGGTTGCATGTAGAAAAAGAAGTCCACTGTCAACTGTATTTCCAGTCAACCACCACTGCAAAAGCTGCTTGCAGAGAGGAGCTAGGGAGCCATCAACAAACCAAAGCACTGGTACAGAACCAGATGTGTGACAGCCACTTGCTCTGAATGCAACAATCCCCCATTGCTGAGGTCCTGCTGTCATGCTGCTCAGACTCCAAGATCTGAGAGAAAGGACTAAATAGTAATCATCTGGTCAGGAATATATTTAATTTCCAAATAATTTTTTTCAATAATATATTTTTGTTGTTCACACGTCAAAAATTGTGTGCTGCTGAAAACACCTGCAAGATTTGTAGTAGGAACTGTGTAAAAGCTCTTAAAAATATGACATATTGTGAACACTTGCTTTGAATACTAATCATAAACAGAGAGCTTACACTTTTTTTGAAACCTGCTTAATGTAGTTACATCTTCTGCACTTCTTGGAAGCATTTTTTTTCACATCAATTCATTCTTTGCTTTATATTGTAAAACACATGAATGAGCTCTGAATATATATATACACACATATACATGAAAAGATGTGTAATTGCAAGTGATGGCTAAAGGAAGTCTACAGGAATCACTTTTTGATGTTAATCACAGAGGTATTACCTCCATCATTAATTGGCCAGGCCTTGGTCAGCAGTGGGTTTAAATCAGAGGTGACTGGCACTGGCCCTATCAGCTTCACTGGCTCGATCAGGAAGCTTCTGGCAGCTTTACAAATGAGACAGACCTATAGCCCTCCCCCACTACCAAAACCTGCCCACACAAACCTTTCACAACTAAGAGATGTTGTGGTCATTTTTGGTACCACTATTATCACAAATTATTAATATGGAATTCTAATTGATTATTATAGTTATATGTAATTAGAATATCTGTTATAGATACAATTATATAGCAGTGCCTTACAGAGAGCTTTGCTGTTCAATGTGCGAGTAGAATTTTCATCTAATTTTATCAACTTCAATCATTACCTCCTTTCAAGATTAATATACTCTTTAAGAATGAGGTCAACGTAATAGAGAAGCTGTTTGACATCCTTTTCAATGACCTCCAATTTATCATTTGGTTTCACAGAGTTTAAGACTGTTAAGAACTACAAAAAAAAACCCACCCTGATTATTTATTCAAAGAAATTTAAATGTAACTTCTTTTCATGTTAAGGTACCTAGTGAATAAACCATGTCAGCAGTATGTCCTTCTGAGAGGTGTTCATATGAACACTAGGTCTGTTGTTTCTAAGCTCAAAAATATGTCCATAGTCAAGAGTCACCCACAGACAGGTGTGCAGTCCAAACATGAATTTTATATTTGACAGCACATATGCACATTAAATATGAAGATGGAAATATTAAGGTTTACACAGTGGAACAATAAGAGCTCTAAAATTAATACCAAATGCCTTGACACAATCAGATGGTTACCAGATGCCTTACCCTGTGAATTTTACATCATTAAGGACATACTTAAGAAACATGATTTTTGGTATAGTGTGTCACTGAAATTGCCAAATTCAAATGCTGAATTATGCTGGGTAAAATAAATTCCCACATTTGACAGATTTAAATAGGTTAGTGTGTGGAAGTTATTTTTGTCCTATGGTCTCTGTGAGCACTTAATACAGATGTTTTCAAGTGAGCAAGATAAGGGTCTAGAACATGACTAAAAAGGTGCTGCACTTGTTTATGTCCAGGTTCAATCAGTTCTGTATAGCTCAGAATAAAACAAAAATCCCAGCTTCAGACTTCTTCATGCACAGTGAGTAGAAAAGTATATGAGAAAATCCTGGCCACGTGGATGGCCAGAAAGTTTTACTTGGATGTCTTATGGAGTTTTACTAAAACTCTGGCCATGGACTCTAACAGGTACTATTAAAATTAATTAGTTAGAGACTGAGAACAGGAGTAGGAGTTGCTTCATTTAATATAACATGAGTGAAGTAATTGTCTTTTTCTTCTCAACTAACAACAATAGCAGGTCTGCAGATCTGTGGAAAAAGTGTATACAATCTCAGTAAAGATACTGAAGTTTACAAATTTGTGAGTTTCTTGTCCCACAAAACTGTGCACAGGTATTATTTTTAAAGAAGAAAGGGAGGAGAAGTAGAGGAATGAAACCAAGCACTGTAAGACACTTCTGTATGAGAGTGTTCTTTCATTTAATATTTTGAAGTGAGAGCACAATAGCTGCAGCCACAGACATTTGTGTTTCTACTTTGCTCACACAACTTTTTTTTTTATCTTTATGGGCATGCCTGAAATACGTTTCTTGTCCATAAATTTTTCACACAGGTGTGAGACTGTGAATCACTACCATCTATGTCTTTGAGTGCTGGAAGCACTCTTGGCTGACAGTGGTCAAGAGCACCTTCCACAAGCCAACAAAAAACATCAAAAGCCATTGCAGAACCAGAATAAACAGAGTAGTTTACTGCTAGCTGTCTAATGCTTTGAAGGAAATGCCTGAGTCTGGTGCTAACCCTGAAAATACTTTACTGATGGCCTATGGATTTTCATTTAATAACGTTTTGATAATTTGAAGTTAATCTTGAGTAATGTATCAGTATGGAAACAATCTAGTTCAAACAATGATTAATCTGTTTCACTGTGATAAACATTAAACAAGGATAATTAATTGCAGGTTTTAGGTTCAAGAATTTAAGCTTCTGAATGTCTAATCGAATACTTACAATGGTAAGGTAACTCAGTAAGTCTGATCACATCTCACATGCTCTACTAAGGGCCTCATCTATCATAAAAGAAAATCTCTTTCTCAGAGCAACTTGATAGCACAAACAGGCATTGTACCTAAAACGATACATCTCACATCTAGCCAAGCATCCAAAGCAAACTGCTTGAACGTTCTCCTTGGAAAGATTTCTGCGATCCACATGCTCTTTTACATAACTTTGCAAGTGTATATGACTCTTCTTCAGGGTCTTCTCTTGGAAGCACCCAATTTATATAATCTCAGGCCAAAGTGGATGTTAAATCATCAAAATCTGAAATCAAATCTGGCAACCTTGACCATACCTTTAAATAGTTCATCCACGTGTACAGTTCTGAAGAGCATCTCTTCACACTTTGGTAATTGAAGTCTAACATGCAAAATCAAATATGAGGTTCACTACTGTAAGCCAGTATTTATCCAGGAGGTAATAGCTGTAATAAAATACACTTTTTCCTCTACTTACGTGAATCTGGTGGTTTAGCCTGATGTCCATCCAGTCATAAAATCACTCCCCCTCCTAAGCTGAACAGGAGAGAGAGAGAAATACAATAAATGGCTCCTGAGTTGAGATAAGGACGGAGAGATCACTCAGCAATTAACTTCACAGTCAAAACAGACTCAGCTTAGCGAGGAAAAAGGCTTGATTTATTAAAAAACCAATAAGAGCAGGGAGATGAGAAATAAAACCATCTTAACACCTCTCCTCTTTCTGAGACTCCCTCTCCTTCCCCTCACCGGGGCAGGGGATGGGGGTTGCGGTCACTTCATTACAGATGGACTTTGCCGCTTCTGCTTCCCAAGGGGAGGCCTCCTCACTCTTCCCACTGCTACACTGTGGGGTCCCTCCCCACGGGAGACAGTCCCTCGTGAACTTCTCCAGCATGGGTCCTTCCCATGGGCCGCAGCTCCTCACGGACTGCTCTGGTATGGGCTCTCCCACGGGGCAGCTCCTCACACACTGCCCAGCATTGGTCATCCACTGGGAGAGACAGTCCTTCAGGGACAGACTGCTCCAGCCTGGGTCCCTTCATGGGATCACAAGTCCCGATAGCAAACCTGCTCCGGCATGGGCACCTTCCCCATGGACTCCCAGGTCCCACCAGGAACTTGCTCCAGGATGAACTTCTTACGGAGTCACGGCCTCCTTCAGGCATCCACCCGCTGCGGCGTGAGCAGCTCCCCCACGGGCTGCAAGTGGGTCTCTGATTCCTGGGGTCCTCTGTGGACTGCAGGGGGACAACCTGCTTCACCATGGTCCTCACCACCAGTAGAACAACCTTTTAAAAAAAAATCCTTGCTCCCATGAAAGCTGTTTGTGGCCAGTTCAGGACGCATACTATCCCAGAATCTCAGTGTGACCTGATCTAGGCACTGGAACAGGGTGACCAAGAGGTGTTGTGGAGGCTCCTTCCTCGGAGGTCTTCAAGACCCACATGAACATGTTCCCGTGTGACCTGATCTAGGTGAACCTGGAACCTGCTTCTGCAAGGGAGTAAATGATATGGTGAGAGTAATAACTGTAAGATTTTAAAACATCCGTTTTTTGCTAAGAAAAACCGAGAATATTAGGTAGTGAGTACGGAGATTAGCAGAGACTATATCGGGGAGAGCAATTGTTGTTATAACTTTCCTGAAAGAGCTACTTCTGCTAGAGGCAAACAGAAAAAAGTAACACCAGAGAATAATTACTGACTTTATGATGAGGTCTTTTTGGCATGATGATGTGATTAGTCAAATTACAGCTGGCACTGAAATGTGCCATTTGTGAGAAAAAATGAAATGGCTATTCAAAACAAAGTTTTTACTGTAGAATCATGTAATCCCTGGGAAGTACATCATCTAGAGTTTCTGAAACTTCCACAGCTAATGTAAATAGCAAGATGTAAAGCAAAGACAAAATGGAAATGAGTAACAAGTCTTGGGGTTAAATGATATCTTCACTTGGACTGTTGCAGCTGCAGTGAATAAAAAACTCAGGCATTAGACTCTAAGGTGTGCAAGGGTATTTGTAATGTAACTCTGACTTGTAAAATAGTTTTTGGAAACTTACTAAAAACTGTGTTTTTTCTGTCTGGAAAAAAGAGTTTGAAGGAAGGAGGTCACTTGAAGAGTTTTAATATTGTTCAAAGAAAAGATAAAGCATCAAGGTGAACTAGGTACTGTGAGCTTGCAAAAAGGCAAAGTGAGAAAGGATGCTCAGGGGACTAGTGAAAAAACTGGGTGTTTGGGCACTTGAAGTTTTCATATTTTGTATGACTCTTCAAATAAAGTGACCTCCCAAAAGACAACTTCACAGAAAGATGCTGTGATTCAGCTTTGTGACACTGAAAAGTGCTCCAAAGGGGGAAGAATTACTGGATAGAGCAAAGTTCCTGTTTTAAAAAAGATTTTTATTTCATTAAATACAGTGAGAAGACAGAAGGGGAAGGAAATTCTTGATAGTCACCATTCAATGACACACATGATACCAAGGACTGAGAAATTATCAGAAAGTAATCAAGACTTACCATATAAAAACCAAAAAGTCATCCTGTTTCCAGACATTAGGTTGATAACCAAAGCCAAAAGAGATGAATCCTAGCAAGCAGTATTTTAGAAAGTATAGGAGTTGCAGTTGATAGCACTGTTCTCAATACCCCCAGCAGATGTGAGTATTGCTTAAGCATGCTAAGTTCAGTAGTGGAACCATGCCAAAAATACTATCAACAAGAAGTACCTAGCAGGATTCAAAGGACGTCTTCTGCAAAACAACAGCATGGGATTTTTGTTTCTGTTACTGGGATTTACTTCATTCCAAGGAACTTGTTTTTGTTTCAGATCCTGGGGTGATGGGTCTACTAAAAACATGCCATTAGAAGACAACCACATTTCCCCACCATTATTATGTGCACACACTAAAAGACGAATCAGCAAGATTCCCACCTCTGAATGCTTCTGTCTCAGGAAATCTCCCATGAAACACAAGTATTTAAATGTCTATTTCTGTGTCACACATGTTTCATAAAATGTCAATGCTTGTGTACAACTGCATTGAATTACTAAGGGTTAGAATGCCATCAGTAAATGTCAGAACTCTCCATTTATAGAACTTGAACTCCATTTTTCTCTATATAGACACCACAGCATTATATCTCTTCAGAAATACCCATGTGTAATTTCCTCTAAAACATAACTTCAGTAAAACAAGACTTAATAAAACTGGAAGATGTATATGAAATGAAAACTGGGGTTTTAATATATTTAGAGTTGAAGTTCTTACAAGATAAAACAGATCATTCAGTTTACACCTTATTTCAGAGAAATGCAGACATCTCATTTTATATTATTTGAAGGCACTCTCCTCTCTCTTGATGCTATCAACAGCAGGCTGCCATCTACAGAGATATTCTCTTCTATTAATTCCAGGATGTTCTGATCCTGGTGAACCTCTTCCAGAGTCACCGTCCTTTTTTTCCAAAACCATCTGGGGTGTGATAAAAAGTTGGAGGCTAGAACTTAATGAAGAAATGTAAATGTATCAATCCTAGACCTCTTTGTATGCCTGTAACAGTTCTCAAGTCTCCAAGCAGAGTCTCACAGGAGTTTAATGGTATTCAAGAATATAATAAGAAAAGATCAGATCCTTTGTCATAGTTTATCTGGTTCTGAAATTTTGTTATGACACGATTTGTCTGTCATGTAACTGGTTTGCAAAACTGAAGTACACTACATTGTGGACAGACAATGAGCACCAAGGATAGAAGAGAAACAGGCTATTTAAATCTTATGTGACATGCTTCTGGTACTTAATGGTTTTAAAAGATTACACAGCCTTAACACATAAAAAAATTAAACCAGCACTTAGGATTCAGTACAGTTCATAGCTCTGATGGGGTAATGCAGACATGAGGTGGATTTTGTGTTATATAATATAATACAGTAAAAATTATCAAATATGGCAGCTCATGAGGTATGTTACTTTCTACAAAGTAATCTATAAGAAAATAAGTTTGCTTCGGAAACACTGACTGTCTCAAGGGGCTTACTTGTTTGCTTCAAGCTAAGTACACATAATTGACTACCAGTTCATGGGTGAAATTTGCTACAGCAAACTCCACTTAAATTCAAATGTCATCTCTCTTACAAGATAACCCAGTTTCAAGAAAAGCCCCAGTGGCACATGAACATCGATGTCATCACCACCATATTTTATGTGGTTCATAGAGCACAGGACCTCATATTCTATTGCACAGTAAGAAATTCAGAAACAAGTTTGAAATAAAAGCTAGGAGAGAATCAGGAAAGTTTGCAGCACTCTGGCTCAGAATTTGCACAAAGAGTGAAAGCTCCTGCATTGGACTCTTTCTTCAGATTTCTTGTGATTTTTCCCTCTAAAAAGGGAATAAAATGTTTGTACAAAAAAAGTTAGACTCTTGCAGCATATTGATATACTGATTTTCTCAAGAAGAGAAGAAAACCTTGGTATGGAGAAGCACAGAGTGTCCTGAGAATAGCCTGAAATGCCAACTTAGCAGTTTTACACTTCAAAAATGTCTTTGACTTTCATAAACAGGCATGATGGTAAAATTGAGGCTGTTAAAAATACATGGTTTACTTTGGTAGTTTATAATTCACAGTAGCATTTAGTGGGTGGAGTTGTAAATTAGTAAGTGGACTGCTGCCACAGCAGAGTAGGCTGCTGCTCTGCAAAGGAGAATCTCTGCTAAGAATAGGAATGTGGTCATGGTGATAATGAACAAGGGCTGAGCCTGCCTGAAATATTGATGAGAGATCCGGTGATGGTTGTTGGATGTGTAACTGCTGCTCTAGAAATTAGATGTTAACAAATATTGATAACAAATTGTTAACAGATATATTGATAAATTGGAAGTTTTTACAGCCAACAAAATTTTATGTTTATTCTGCCATAAGAATGAGGGAAGGCTGCAGCAAGATCTCTACACATAAAAACATCCTTTCCCTATGGCTTTTAAATTAAGCAGATTAATCTGCCATACAGGTATTACAATGTGTTCATTGTGTATTTGATCTCTTCTGCCAAGCCCTCAAAACAAAAAAAGGCCTGTATGTGTTAGTTTCTTCCAGCTTCCCTGTTCCTCAAAACATTATTGTTCTCAAGAAAAGTGGCATTCTTAAGACACTAGATTTCTCTGAGTGAGAATAATTGACTTATTAGTAGGATGATATTCCTTTGGACTGTTAGTAGCTGTAAAAACTTTAACCAAATGTTGCAAGCTAATAGGATTACATCAAGAATTCTGAGTGAAGGATGCATATTGATGTGGATAGCAATACAAACCACACTCCACCTTCAAATGTTTGGAAGCTTTTCTAGTGAGCGATAGCTGTTATATAATCACTATTCATCTGTAAGTACACAAGACAATTCTGAACTCAAATGCATAGAATCATAAAATCATAGAATGGTAGGGTTGGAAGGGACCTTTAGAGATCATCTAGTCCAACTCACCTGAAGAAGCAGGTTCACCTAGATCAGGTCACACAGGAACATGTCCAGGCGGGTCTTGAAGACCTCCAAGGAAGGAGACTCCACACCCTCCCTGGGCAGCCTGTGCCAGGGCTCCCTCACCTGAACAGTAAATAGTTTTTTCTTATGTTTAAATAGAACTTTTTGTGTCCCAGCTTCATCCCATTACCCCTTGTCTTGTTGCTAGATACCATAGAAAAAAATGCATAACAGGCTGACTTGTGTGACTGCAATAAATTCAAGGTTTTAACTGCTTGAAGTCTCCATTAGCAGATATCAACACAGTGCCCTTACTTCTCCGGCCTTAAGCAACATGCTTGAGTTACGCCAGACTTAAAACGATCCACAGGAAACTTTTGTTGAAAAAGCAAAACCAAATCTGTATGAAATCATCTACTTCACACCCCACACAACCCTCTCCTACCAGGCTCTGCTTTGATCCCTGTTTGTGCTGGCCCGCTCCAGGCTTCCCAGCGCACTAAGGGTTGGACGCAGATGTTGTGCTGCTGAACAACTCACCAGCAGAGGAACACAGGTTGCTTTTCCTGCAGGAAAATTACTGACTGTGCTTTTGTCACAAAAAGTCTTGTCTGTCTCTTCTCTGAGGCAGGATGCTGGACACAATTCTGGCAGAAGATATTTTGAGCTGCATGATAACAGCCCCTTCTTCAACTTTTCACAAATATACAAATACTGATTTCATAAAAAGACTAGTTAAAATAAATGCTGTGCTAGTAACAATAAAATAATTCAGCTAGCATCAGCATTCTCTGTAGTCAGATCACAGAATCACAAAATCATTTTGCTTGGAAAAGACCTTTATAATCAAGTCCAACCACTAACCTCACACTGCCAAGCCCTTCACCTATGTGTCTTTTAAATATCTCCAGAGATGAGGACTCCACCACCTCCCTGGGCAGCCCATTTCAGAAATTAACTACCCTCTTGGTGAAAAAGTTCTTCCTAATCTCCAATCTGGTGCAATCTGAGGCCATTTCATCAAATCCTGTCATTCATTACTTTGGAGAAGAGATCAATTCCCACCTCTATACAATGTCTCCTCTCAGCCTCCTCAGTTAGATTAGTGATCTAACACCCTCGACTGAGAAGTCATCCCTATGGAGCTAAATGATCACTATGTCTTCTATAAAGGCAACTTTCAAGGAGGCAGGTGTCCAGAGAGAAATTACTGAGTTTCTGTGCTCTTACTGGAACAACTCCATCTTGCAATAGGTTGATCACAGTTTTTGTGTCATAAATAGGAAACAGATATTTGATCAACCTTAAGCTGCTAATAACAAGCCTCTTGGCAGACAGGAAAAAAGGGAGCAAGGCCCCAAGTAGCCCTGAGACTTAAGATGCTTTAAATTCTCTCTTCCTATACATTATTATATGCTTTAGATTTATTAATGATCTATTTTAAATCCTTTCTCAAAGCTAGAAAGAAATGAGGCACTGATGTGTTACAGTGTATTTTATCACAGATAAAGAATTGCAGGGCTAAGGAGCTCAGGTCAGCTCTTCAAGGTCTGCTAATTTCAGAACTTTTCATGCTTAAAATTTAACATAATTAAAGCTCTGAAATTATGATTGAATATGGAAATACACTGGTTAGAAAGTGAATCTGCCAACCTCAAAGCATTTCATTTTTCATAACCCATTAACATGTGCAGCGGTATATACCACACTGACAAGAAACACCGTACAGGTTTAAATGCACTGTGATCTCTGAATTGAATTTTAAAACATAGTTTTGAAAGCAGCAAGGCCAGAGCTGGCGGCTAAGGGGAAATCAGTGCCAGTGCCCCAGGGCCCAGCTCCTCCTGCCTGCCTGGGCAGCCAAGGCCTCTCACAGCACATGGTGTGCGAGGGCTGGAGAGCACACTTGGGCTCAGCATAACAGCTCATTAGATCCTGGCTATCTTCTGCATATGACTAGTCAGTAACTGGTGTATGCTTTCAAATTGAATCTCCCTGCACCCAGCTATACATGACAGAACAAGCTAACCCAAAAGCAGGGAAATAGCAATCACACTCAAGCCACTCCTGCAAAATTGTACAGAAAAAAAAAAAAAGTCTAATTAATTCACCTGAGTAGCAAATAAAGCAAACATTGAGGGGAAATGGTATCATTATAAATGGCTTTGATTTAGAAGAAGAACACCAGTACCAGCTTAGCCATGGGCTCTCTTGTCTGTCTTGGTTCATATTGAGTCAGCTTTTGTGAAACTCACCACAAAATCTTACCAAACCCCAAAAAAGCCTACAACACATAGGGTGTTTAACATTCAGCTATACACCTTAGTAGTCTATGGTAAAAATGTCATCTTACTTGGAAATTTAAATACAGTGGGATAGAGATTAATAATGTTTATATCTTTTTCTCTAAAAATCTCTTTAAGACTTTCCATTGGGAAAGCTTGGCATTGAAAGCATGGTCTGATTTCTAGTGCTTTTTTGAGCAGCAGAGGAGAAACCTTCCTACTTTCAAAGGGTCCTGTGACTGAATGCTACGAGACTGTAAACAATCACATAAGCAAGTACAGTATAGACCAGTAACTGTTGTTTTGATAGTTTTTCTGTATTTGCAGCAGTGAGATGTTTCATCTGTTTGAAAGATGCAACAGAATACTAGGCATTGTTGGGGGAAACGCTAAGCCAAAATCTCACTTGAAAAAAGGCTGAGAGGTGAGACTATCACTATTAAGGGCTTCTAAAATTGTCTAGAAATGAAAACTGCCAGAAATGTAGGCATAATGAATCTACTTTGTCCTAGAAAATTCAGTGTCACTTTGCTATGTGATGCCGACAGCAAAAATAAATTGCTTTAAAGAAAGGTATTAGAATCCCAAAACAGTTAGTTCTGTGTATCTGTATCCAAGAAATTTGCAGTATGACACATAGTTTTCTATGTTGGAAAATGAACTACTTTTAGCTGCATTTTACACAGTTACTAAAAATACAAGTAGCTATCTAGAGTAAATGCCAAATCCTTAGGTAGTTAGAAAAATAATGTTTTTATTTTTGAAACACCTAAAACACACCAACTTCTGTCTGTCAGCTAAAAAAAACCCAAACCCACAAATAACACGATCAACTAACATTAGTTCAAAAAGGAAGATAATTGATCTTTGTGACTAGTAGCTCTATTTCTACCATGCAAAAAAAAAAAACCAAAAAACACCCAAAACCAAACCATCAACCAAAAAATAACCAGTAATGAAGAGCCATAAAAACATCACTGTCATGTGCAAAATGTGACACGGATGCATGTTCTCCAGTGACTGAAGATGAAGAAAAGGCAAGGACAACTAGATTAATAGAATGGAAACTACAGGTTGAGCTGAAAAATAATACAAATTTTTAATTCTATAAGTTAAATTCACACAAACTTTGATCTATCTTGAATTTATTCTGTTTGTAGACATTTAGAGGCAACAAGGAGGTACCTGAAGCTCTCAGCAACTTTAATAATTCCACATCTATTTCTTGCAAATGACATAGAAAGGAAAAAAACACCACCACTAAAAATATAATCCTCTGCATGGCAAAAGACAGGTTGAAATCAAATTACTGGACATCTTTGTATTACTTATCAATAAAAAAAACATACTATTTTCCATGGTGACTGTTTAAAAACCAGCCACGGACTGGAGTCAACAGTGTATTTCTGAAATCTTTCCTTCATACACGATGATTTTCAAAAACGTTTTGATGTTTTATAAATTGCACAAGCAGAAATAAATGAATGCAACAATGGCAACAAGTGTGTATATAAAGGAAAAAAATCCTAAAATGTATCAGCCAGATTTGCTACTAGCATGTCATATATAATAAATGATAGGTCTATTTTTGAAAAGTACACACAAGCAGATCATTAGCAGATGTTAATATCTTTTAGGATGGATAACCATGTGCCAAAAAAGAAAACACACCACCATTCCACACATTATGAATAACTAACAATGAAATGCTACATTTAACAAACAAGTACTGTCTGTGAATGAACTAACTTGTATTTTCAGTAGAAAATTATTTTATTTAAATCCATATTCTAAATGACACATTTATCTGAACGTCCTGCTTCTTAAAAGAAATTCATCGCAGCATGTATCTAATAAAAACAATGAATTTCTCAATCAGAATTGTTTTTTTTTATATTAGTCCTGCATCAGCTGAATATTTACATCTGTTTAACCTGAGGCACAAGTCAGTCATACTCCAGTGAACAGCAGATCTTGTATTCAAACACAGACAAATGCTTAGATATCTTCCTCGAGTTGAATCACCATGAAAGGATATATCAACATATTCAGAGCTCAATCTGTGTCTAAAATAGTTTCCTACTTAAACCTGTAAACTTTTACTATAGTATACTCCAGATGGTAATGGGATATAGGGAAAAAAGGCTGGATGGGACAGCCTTGTGGTAGCAACTATTTAATGCAGTACAGTAGCATGTGCTGAATCAGGCACTACACTACAGGGAAGAGAAAGGAAGGGAACTTAATGCTATATATTTTTTCCTGTCTTAATGAGATATCATTATCTTGGGTAACTAGATTTGTACTGTAATAGATGTATTATGATTGGTATTACATCATAACTGAAATACAAAAATTACTGTGCAACCAGCTCATGATTGTTCTCCTCCCTCAAGGGAACTGAGGGGTAATCTGTGATCATCTGCATTAACTGTGGACTAAAAGGACATACATAAGGTTTTACAGCACTGGACTCAACACATGATAAATTCACAGACCAGTTTACAAGTTTGTGCACCCCACAGTTTTTCTAGGGAAAAACTAACATTACAGTATTCAATCCTGAAAAATGCTGTAAGGCCTCAACAGCCTCACCTCCAACAAGACTTAGAGACAAATCTTGAGAAATTTTTTTATCATTAAACAAGTTAAAGAATTTGGCCAAGCATTATTACGTATGAAGCTTTCAAAAACTGCACATAATTCTGGATGCTCTGGTTCCTGTTCTCTGACTTCTGTAGGCTGTTTTCCAGCTCTTTCAAACATACTTCATGGTGCTTCTCATTCTAAAGATAAAGAGAAATGCAATGCAACTTAAAAATCAGTTGTCTGACATATTGATTGATTTGTATTTTATTTCTATAAGCCTGATTTACTGGTAAAAGTTCTCAGAAGCTCCAGAGAACAGAAGGCTCCCACAAAGGCTTCAAAATAATGAAGCTTTATTTCAGGTCAGTCAGGACTAAACTGAATATATTTGAATTGGCTCATAATCTTAAAAAAGCCTGGGAATATAAAAACTAACCTGTTGAATTTTTAACAAGAAGGATTCCTAGAATCTTAAATCTATTATGGACTTAATCTCTCACATTGAATTTTCAAGGAAATACCTGTTATTGATCTCTGATACAACATAATTTTTTACGCCTGTAGTTCCTTATCTTAAAGACAGCTGTTACCAATGTTATTTGCTCATAGTTTGGTACCTGCTGCAAGCCACAGATCATTTGTTATATGAATACTACAGATATTCAGGTATTTCCTTTTATGTCTATTATGGGTTTCTGATACTAGCTGGTTAAAATAAATCCAATTTTAAAAAAAAATGGAATGATAGTTGTCAGAGTTAAATCCAGCCTTAGGAAAAATAATCAGGTTAGAACAAGCAACTGAATGAAGTTACCTTCATGGTCCTATTTTGTTTCCATTTTCACTATAGCAACAGGAATAAGATAATTGCATTATGGAAAATAGTCAATTCTCAGTTATACATAAATGTAGTTGGAGTAAAAAGCTCTTAATTTACAACAATTCGTCTCCATACATATATATCTTTCACATTTGTATTTTAACTGTAACTATCAAGTGGAAACCATTTGAAAATATACCTGTGAGAGTTTCTGGGACAAAAGGCAAGAAAATGTTCTTTATTTTCTATTTTACTTTAGCATAGTAAGAAATCTCTATTATAAATATTTGAAATTGAACAAAACACTAGCCAACATCTGATTTCAAAAAGCTTTTATCTTCAGAATTATATCTCTGATGTCTTATTTAAATTTCAAATCAAGTCTGCATGTAGGTTGGTCTGATTTTAAGCTTGAATATTTCAAGTCAGAAATGGAATATTGTTTTTGAAAGTCTAGAGGAGTGACAGTAAATATAGAGGACAGTAAAAAGGTTTAAGGTTTAAAATGCTTTGTAGCTTACTAGCATTGATCATAGGAAAAATATATAACTGCATCAAAACTTTGATTAAAGCAAATTATTTGCATTCATTAGTCTAGAGAATCCAACTATTTGACCTTTCATTAATAGAAAATGTATTGCAATATCATCAGTTAGATAAAACAACAAATGAGACTTCTTTTGCATTTGTTTTCAGAGAACATTACTCATTCAAAATCCCTTCTTAGGCTGTGGCTTTGCAGAATAGGTAAGTATCAACATATCAAAACCTGGGCATTTAAAGGCTTGACACTTTGAAAAATCATAACATTTCTTTTGTTATGAACTACTTATAAAGTGCAACATCAGTATATAAGCTGAAAACTTCTCATAAATTCCAGTAAAAACAGATGTATATCATCAACTCAGGGACAGGAAAAAAAACTCCATCACTAAGTCATTATAGAACTGCATTTATTCAAATCCAGATATGCTTACTGAGCCTGATTATCTGAGAGGGAAATTACAACTTCATCAATGTTTTTTTTAATTTCTACCCTACTGGGACAACTGGATTGAATAAGAAATGCAAACTCAATATTATTCCAGTGATTTAATTAAAGACAGGGCATCTGATAAGTCTATTAGAAGTGTCACTATACAAAGTACCTTGTCAAGTTGAACTAATTTCCTGTCCTCAGTGTGTATCAATTGTATTAGTGGTGTGTAAAAGGAACTTTCACTGTAAACAGTGATGTTGCAAGTAATTTAAGCCACAAACAGTACCATTTACTCACATGGTGAAGTGTGCAGAGGAGTCGTTTTTTCTCTTCTTGCTCTTCTCTCACTTCAGTTTCAAGAAGCAGAATTTTTGCCTGAAGGGCTTGCTCTTTATGTGACATTTTCTCCAGTTCTTCAGCTACCTATGATAGTAATGACAGAGAAATGGTATATATTTACTTTCCCTTAAAATCCAAACTGTATTATTTTCTTACATCTTACCATTAATCACTCTATTTACTATTTTGTCATCTAATACTTCAGTTATTTCCAATGCACAGAAATTAAACAAATCTGGGAAATAATTTGGCTAAATATGAAAGAAATTTCAACCTAGGAAAAAAGGGAGGGACACACTATTTTAACTGAGTGGTAAGTTAAGCCAAACAGTTTTTCAAATCCATATCAGTGTACTCAGATACTATTGAGAAAAATTCAGACAGTTTATTGCAACGTGATTACTCCGAGACAAAAATTACGACTTCATAAGTATTTCCTGACTAAACTAATATAAATCACTGCAATCTGAATTCCTATATTTCCTCTTCTCTTTGATTTACTGTTTTCATCCTTTCTACAAATGATAAATCTCTGCTCAATATTGAAAGTGTGCAAAGTCTTCCTCTAAAATGAGAAGGATTCAACACCAAAGTTCTTGTGGGCTGCCTGTTTTGAAGATTAAACGTTTGGTCAGAAATTTTTTGCCCTGTGTGGGATTTACTATTAGGTGGTTGAAGCATTTTGATTTGTCAACAAAAAAAAATCGTAATTAAATGTTGGTTCACTGAACTTTTTCACTCATTTCAAAAAGCTCTAAATTCCACAAAGAAGTTGAACTACACAATCTCTTTTTAAAATCCAGAAATTCACAGTAACTTTTTAGTATTGCTCTCTAGATGCAAAACAATCTTGTCCCATCTTTCTTCTCAAACACATTGTTTCTAATGTTCTTTCTAAATAGAAAATAACAAACAATGTTATCAATACCATCCTTCTTCCTTCTTCCAAAGCAGATTCCAGTCGTCTGGTTAACCCATTATATTCTGCAATTTTCTCTTCAAGCTGCAATTTACAGCACTGAAGATTCTCATCTTCTTGTTTGAGCTGACAAGCAAGTTCTTCATTTTGAAATTCCAACTTCTCTAACTGCCTTTATGCAAAACAGATAAATGCGTTGTCACTCACTACAGAAAATAGTGTAGGAATTAACTGCACTCAGGCTTTTTAAAAACTACCTTTTAAGATCTTCATACTGCTTCTGAATGTTATATTTTTCTTCTTCTAAGGAATGATTGTCCACAGATGTCTGACTGTCATCCTCCCATGAAAACGGCAACTTGTTTCTTGTTGAAGTGACCTATACACAGGATATTACAATGTAAGTATGCCTAGTAAAACCCAAGCAATTTAACTGTCATTTCAGGTAAACACTATATTCAAGCAAATATTATCTTGTATTTAAAACAAATAAAATATAGCCATAGTAGCAGACTAAAACTTTGTGTGAGTTCAAGACTGAAAATCTGCTATGTAACAAAGTGAACAAAACTCATATGCTGCTCATGCAGTCTTGTGTATCAGGAGTTGTCCAAGCCTATGTCCTTGTGAATTTTGCCTCTTAAGCTTCAGGTTCCAACAAAAATAAGTTCCCTCACACTACACTCACAGGAAGCACAATAATACTGCAAATATATAGTTATTACAGAAGAACAGTGTAGCACTGGCAAAGAATTTCAGAAAGTAGTGAATATCAAAAGAGACAATTAAGTTAACAAAAGGAGGTATATCAGTAGCAGAAGCTGAAGAAAGCAAGCAGCCAAACTGTCTTCTCTGGCCAACATCCAAACTGACAAACTTCTACAAGTTTTGGTTTTTTTTTTTTTGCATTTCACAACAGTAGAGATGAGATTATTGCTCTTGCTACCATCCATCAAGAGCAAATTGGCACATCAGCAGCCTATTGACATCATTATTTAAGGGGCAACCTCCATCATTCACGAGACTGCCTCAAACAGTTCCATCCAGTAAGTGGGTCTGATTTTCTTTCTGTGAATGACAGGCTGTTCAGCTAGCAGACTGGCAGTATCAGAAACCTTCAAAGTGATGTCCTGGTCCAGCTGAACCCAGAGGAAGGCTTCTGCACATGATCTGGTTACTTCAAAAGGAAATTTCCTAAATTCTGGTCATAGGATGAAGGGTCAGAATCTGACCAAGGTTTAATGCTGAAATTTAACTGCTGTTCCACCAGACTAGTGATTTTATGCCCAATCACTTCACAATACTTCAGAGATTCTTCTGCACTTTTTCAGGAAAATATGTAGTGAGATTAAAGTTGCATACGTCATTTTATATATGGACCTTAAAATTAAATGTTGCATAAGTACTTTGCTTAGAAAAGAGGGGTTTATGAACTTATGAGCATTCCTGAAAGGAATGTTTAAAATGAGACAAACAGGAAGAAAATTAGATGCTATAAAGGTCATCTTAACAAGAAATTTAAAACAAAATATATAGCTTTGTTTTATAAACATATAAAGTCTGTAGAGACACAGAGACTCACTATGTTTCAGTTGAAGTTTTCCTCTGACATGGGAAATAGGTTAGACCCCCTTCCCACTTTACTGATTCAAGTACTTTTGTCATTTGTGCTAGCAGAGCATTCCTGTCTTCCAACTCAAAAGCACAGTAAAACCACACACACACAAAAAAAAACACTAAAAAAAAAAGAACACCTCAAACCCCCAAACTTAGTGCTGCCACTGAAACTGATGTCACAGAAAATCAGTTGAGGAATATTCATGCTTAAGAGAAAATACAAGCAGCAATGCTAAAATAGAAATGACCTTATTAAAGCATGTTTTAAAAGTATTTTATGAAACAATAATGTAATTATTAAAATGTTTAAGTTAAATGGTCATAAATCATATTGATGATATATATCTGAGCAATTATTGTCTGGTGTATGATTCAGACATTAAAAACAAAACTAATGTGGAATCAAATTACTTCACTAGATACAAACAATAACTAGATTGCACATTTATTTCCAGGGAAAAATTCTGCAACACATCTCAGCACGTAAGTATTCAAAAGAATCAAGAATATACTCACTTAAAAGATACCAAATCTAAAAGTAATTGGTCTTGCCACATACTGAAGTCATGTAAATAGAGTTGGCAATAGTTTTATTTGCAGCTTTTGGTTTATGAAGCAAATAACAAAGCAAACAGAACAGCTGTCACACATGCTAATATTTCTCATTTATCTTTAAAATACAGCATGCTCTAAGTACCTTAACCTGCAGCTCCCAAAGTGTTTTGCATTTCTGGGCATGAATCATAAGCTTCTCCTGATACTCTTGCTGCTTGTCCTCAGCTGCTTTCAGCAAGTCACAAATATGTTCTAACTCCTTAAACTCAGCCTCAGTTTTGTCCCTCACCTGCATGGTAGCATCACAGGAGAAAAATGTAATTATAAACCCATAAATTAATTGTTGTAATACTTAATAGTTTTCCATTTAAGGAATAAATCTGAAATTCTACAGAAGTTGCATAATATCATTTGCTTTATAAAGTACCGACAAAGTTACAAGTTTACCATTGGAGAAATTTCCATCTCTGACTACAGGTCATTAAAGACTCATTAATACTCACATTGAACATGTGAAAAAAATGATGCAAGTGTTAGCAGTTCATCATGCAGCAGCCAAAGTTTTATTTTATTTTTATTGCAATATATTTTGAGAGGAGGCATAGAGGCACACTAAGCAGCTCATAGGAAAAATTCTGACCATACAGCTATTGCAGTATCTGAACAGAGACATCTGAAGCCATATATAATGTTGTTGGAGCATTATGGGATCAGAAAATAACTTTTCCAATTCTACAACTCAAGCATCGAAAAATAAAGTTAGTATGAAATAAAATTAACATCCACTTGTGAGGACTAATTCTATTCTCTAAAACAGAACATTGCAGGCAATGCGAAACCTGTCATTGCCTCAGCTCTGTCACTTAAAACAATACGCATTTTGATGAACCATGGAACTGAAGAAAGTGATTTTCCTTCTAATTTTGAATTGTTTTCTGATGCTTAAGAACATGCTACCTGTGTTCCAGAATTCAGCTTCATCTGCTGGAAAATTTAAAACTCATCTCTGTATGGATTCTCTGCTTTAAATGCCAGTTAAAACAAACAAAGCAGTCTTACAGTAGCTTTGTTTCCCTGCACAGCTTTTACAGCTGCTCTGTTAAAGAGATCTATTTCCAAATCAACACCAAAATCACACCTTTAAAAAGGACATAACAATTCTCAAATTCTAAAATAGCATCTCAACTCCTCAGTCATTACCATAGGAATCATTCCCCACCAGTATGCAAACATGCAGTATCAAAAAACCCACTGTTATCCAAACAACACTGTTATCCAAAATGTTAGTAAAACAGACAGAGAATTGTAAAACAATTATAGACACAATTAGGTAGGAAAGATCAGTGTCCAACAAAATTGTTTGTAATCATACTTATTAATGCAAAACTTACCTTTTCTACTTCTAAACATTTGTTTTCCATTATCCTTTTGTTTTCATTTAAGACTGTTTTATATCTGGATTTCAATTCTTCTACTGCTGTTTGTAGTTTTTGTACCTAAGACAACATTTATTTTTAACATACGTTTTCAAGGTAACTTTTGTATATCTAAAACAATGATATGTATGAAACATAAGGAAAAAACATTGATTTCTAAGCACAATCTCAAGGGCATTATATGAAGTCATTTATTTTCATTATCCTCCTCAACACAGCACATACAAAAGCATAACCAGGTAAAGAGCCCTCTGCAATCAACATTTTGCCTTCAACAATGGAGAATGAGCTACAGCTGTGCTACAGAAGCAGCCAGTATGACTCACCCTTCTCTCCTCAGATGACAAGAATCACCAATAGCTGCTGTCATGAATCACCATTCATTGCTTAAGGCTGTCTATTTCCTGGAACTACATCTCTCCTCTTAAAGTGGGCAACAACTTTAATTGTGATAATGAATCTGACAGACCAGGTACACTGATAGTACTTAGGTTTTATACCCTGTCTTTTCTCTCATCAGTAATTTTACAAAGAGACAAGTGACGATTGTCAGTGAAAAATGGTGCCTTTACTACAGCAGAAATACATACAACTTTAAATTAATGTTCTAAAATTTCTTCTGTGTGAATAAAACCAAAGAGAAAAAAGGCATTGATTAAAAGACCATTTGAAGTCTGATGTTTATGCTTTGCTGGTATTTTCAACATGAAGCTACCTACATAAATAAAACTCCTATAAAAGTATTCATTGCTGGTTTACTGTTCTTATGAATGTGGAAACAAAGATATGATGAAGGAGAGGTAAAATATTATCAGAGGTAAAAGAAAATAAGACTTCACTTTCATTTTTTAAACAAGGTTTACTGGGTTGCCAACTTGTTTTTTAGGAAGCAAGCAAGCATGCGGTTAACTCTATTGGCTTCAACAAGCATCAACTGGATTTCACACAACCTGGTAAGGATTATGTGTACTAGGAATATACTGGAGACTATTCTTGGGTATGGTTTGTAGTGGCATTCAGTTCTATCATCCTTAATGTCATGACAGTTTACAATCATGACAATAAATCTGTTTTACTACAAATAAAACCTTAATCATTTTCTCAAAATTGCTTACAAATTTAAGACCCTACTTGAACATTTCAAATATGCTGGTCACCTGGTTTTTATACTGTTCAACAACGTTTTCCTGCAGCTTTACCTCTTCTTGTAGACTTAGCAGCTCATTTTCAACAGAAGCAGTAATGGTATCCAGTGTAGCAAGGGAAGCCTTGATTGAAACATAGAAAATATAAAAATTTTAAGTGTTAATAAAATAACATAATCTACAATATAATATTACTAGCAAGTGACCTACAGGCATGCCATGGTTTGACATGAAGCCATTTCTGGTAAAGATGGCTCCTGTAAGAAGTTGCTCAAAACTCCCCAGCTCTGAGCCAGACCCACTTCAGGGGCTGAGCCCATTAGGTGCCTCCACGGTCACTTTTTTAAGAAGCTGGAAGAGGAGGCTTCTTCCTGTTTCTTCCTTTTTCTGTCCCTTCTTTTCAAGCTGGTGATGGTGCAAGGAGTGGGAAGAGAGAGACAAGCAACCATGCAGACTCCAAGGTCATTTATGAAAGAGTGGAGGAGGTGTGCTGGAGCAGACTCCCCTGCATGCCACAGAGAGGACTGGTGAAGCACAGATTTTTTTGCATTTCATTAAAGACCCTGCATTTGGGGCAGTGATTTTCTTCATTAAAGGCCCTGAGCCAGGGGCAGTGTCTGTGGCTGGAGGAGGCTGTGACCCATGTGAGGGACCCAATATTCACAAAAGCTGTAACTGTGGGGAGGAAATCATGCCAAAGAAGCTCGTTGAAATTATGCCCAGAAGAGGCCGTGTCCCGTGGGAGGGACCCTGTATCAGCAGAAGCCACAGCTGCTGGGAACAACTCACACCAGAGAATCTGGTTAAGGACTGTGTCCTGGGGGAAGAACCCCATGTTGGAGCAGAGGAAGAATGTCAGGAATCGTCCTTATCTGAGAAGACAGAAGCGCCAGAGCCCATCTGTGAGAGAATGACCACATCCCCCATTCTCTGTGCCGTTGAGAGGGGAGGAGGGAGAGATATGTGGAGCAGTGAGCTGGGATAGGGGAGGGAGATCTTAAAGTGCTGGTTGTAATTTTCTCATCATCCTACTCCCTTTTGCTTTTATTCCATTCTGTTTCTTGTAGAATAAACTTTCCTACTTTCATCTCTAAGTCTAGTACTGGAGTCTGTTTTGTCCAGAACCGTAACTGGCAGTGAGCCCTCCCTGTCCTTGTCTCAATCCACAACAACCTTGCTTATCTTTTTACTCCCATTTCCCTGGGGCTCTGCCATCCTAATGAGGGTGGGAGTGGATGGAGGCACCGAGAGAGACTGTCATGGTGCTTCTTTGCTAGCAGGGCCAAACTACAACTATTTATCCTGTCAAATACGAAAACACTTACTTTGGAGGATAAATACAATACAAAATGTGTAAACCTCTTAAAAATGGAAATTAATTAACAGAAAGTTTTACAAACATAAAATAACAATTTCTAGTTTAGCAATCTGGTAGCTACTATCAGTAAAAGAAAGAGCATTCTGTTTAAGCAGACAGATAATTAGACATGCCTGTTCCAGCTTCACCATAGATTTCTACTGATAAATTCTCAATGTTCATTTTCACTTTACTGTATAAAAATGGATGGTAAAATTTATTCTACAGATTTGGGATCTGTAGACAATTAATATGGTTACTTCATTAATGTATCACAAAAGCAGATCCATTCAACAATGATTTATAATGATCTCACCTTTAGATTTTCATTTTCAAGGTAGATCTTTTTATTTTCAGAATTAACAGAATTTAGCTTTCCAAGAATTTCCTCATCTGAGATTCTTCTCCATTCCTTCTTTCTTATTAGGTCTTCCAAAAGGCTTGTGATCTGTCTTGTTAGATAGGCAAGAACTTCTGTGTAATATACAGTGCTTCCAAAACTCTCACCGTGCAAACTAAATTGTACCTTAACACATACTTCTCCATTGTTCTTATTTTGTTGTCTGCTTTTTTAAAAAGAGAGAATGTATTTAAGCATCCCAGGAAAGCAGTACCTACTGAAATATGAAACTATTCAAGAGTGATCCACCAAGGAAGTGGTCCTAACTCAGTTTTAAATAAATGCACTACCTAGAACACCCAAGCTTACTTCCAAAACAACTACACACAGCGTACAAAATAGAATGATATTGAATTTATAGAGTCTATCAGATAATGTCCTACTATGAACATCCCATAGCTAGCTCAACAATAATACTTTCCACTATTAAAAAAACAAATTACGCTATGCCTCACCATTGGCTTTTCATGATAATGAAGTCAAACAATGACATTTGTTTTGATCTTTAATTAGTCATACACTGCCTAGTAGCACAAGTCTCGTTACAATGGTGCACTTCAAGCAATAACTTCTATTTCCAGCTAAAATAAATCCATCAAAGAACAGCTGGAAGCAAAATGAGTACTGGAGGGAAGTATCATAGATGTTTCCCTTTTCTTATTCTTTCCTAGATGCCTCCTCATATACACTGATCCAGTGGCAGACTAGACAGATTTCTGGACTGACATCATCCACTTGCATTCCTGTTTAATTTTAAAATATGCTGGAAATATTCCAGACATGCCAGATTTTGTGGAACAAAACCAAAACAGTCAAACCAATTTAATTTTACCTATTACACATTTGAACATGAATCAAGTTATTTGTAAAATAAACATTGTGCCAATTTTGTGTTGCTTTTGTTTACAAAAATAAACTGTTCAAACACATATCTGAGAGGAACCTTTCCCTGTTCTCTAGTGGGGTGATACATCAGTGGAACTGAAATAATTTTGTCATCATCAGCCTGAAGTAGAAACTAGAAGCCTGGGAACCTTCTTCAGTACTGCAGTAGACATAAGGGTTAACAATCTGTTGAATCAGTTACTAAATAAATGTCTCCGAGGAAGCAGCATAGTAACTACTAGCAAATTCAGGCTAATCGGGAGTATGCAGGGGAAAGTATGTTCCTTATGTGTATGGGGGAATAAAGTTCTTTAAAAAGTTGTGAAATGCAACAAAGAGGAGGCTAAGAAACTTAAATTTGTTCTAGTTCCCAACTTCTAAATTCTAGTCAGAAAACTAAAATATGAATATATAAACTTGTTTACATTGTCCAATGCTGAGTATTATACCACTAAATATCAACACTGTGTGACTAGAGAAACAAATAAGTGAAAAAAGATCAAGAGTTTAACTTACTTCTTAAGATCTTCTGTTTGAATTTCTAGCAGTCTTTTCTTCAACCACTCTATCATGCCAGTTTTTCCAAACATCAGCAGCTGACAGCATCTTAGACAGTTGGACTTCCTAGGGAACACAGGAATTACAAGTTATGTAACAAAAGAATGCCACTGAAGAATGCCATCTAGTTCTGCAGATTCTTCTGAAGACAATAGGTATTTAATATAAGACAGATTTATTGGATCTCCCTAACACAAAGCAAAGTAAATTTAGTCTTGTCTCAAAAGAAAATAAACTTACATACTTTAAAAAAAATGTAAGTCTAAGTACAGACTTACTTCTATAGCAGAGACACAATTAAAGACTCACACTATGCAGAATACAGCAATTGCCTCCAATGCATCTCTGCTTCATATAAATTACATGAATTAACACGAAAAAAAGCTGCCAAAACATTTTAAGAATAGAAATTAATAGATGTTAGGTAAAGTCCTTCAAAGAAGTATTGGTAATTAACCAACACATACTGTCTTGAAAGTACCAGGTCGTCAATGGGCAAAGAAAACAACAGTGTGACTAGGAAACATCAAAAGTTCAGGAGTTAGTTGTGATCTCACTGTACTGCTAAGGGTACTCAAAGATCCGCTACTGTCTTCTCACAAAAATCAAAGAAAAAAAGAAACATCAGCTATCTGCTGGTATACTAACTGGAAAAATCTACCTTTAATACTGATATATCCAAAATGATAGAAACATACCTAAGAATACGAAAACATACTCTTATTAGGTTACCTAACTAAGGCAACAAAGATCCCAGCACAGTTCTGATCCAGCTGGCCTTTTTGAACAGTTACACTCTGTTGGGATAAAGAGGGCAAGAATCTAAGCAACAGTTTGGATTAAGGAAGTCTTGTGCTTGGATTTTAAAAAGGCTCCAAACAAGCTGCTTAGAAACAGAAAGCTAACATGAGAGGTTATACACTGATAAATAAAGACAGACTTCAAACTCCAATCCTGTTCATAGAGTGTACTTCTGAGTGAGTCAGCATATATCCATACAGGTCCAACAGGAAGATCAGGACAGGTGTAACTGAAAGCTGATCAGACTCCTCCTGCTTACTAGTTTGCAGTATACAACCTCATGGCTGAAGATATGCACCAAACTTCAACGAGGCAAAAGCAATGAATATACTAACAGTTTGCATGTCACTTACACCAACCTTTTCCTTAACCATCAAGTAAAAAAAAAAAGAGATACAAATACAGCATGGCCAACCAACTTTTCCCATGTTCCTCAAGTGAAAGTCTCCCAATTGTTCAATTTAAAACAATAAAGCATGGCATTGCTCACAGCATAGTCACTCACACGCTCTCTTATTCTGGACGTTAAATTTTCCACCGCCGCTTCAAAGTGTTCAGCTCGTCGTTTCTGGGAATTGATTGCTTTTTTCAGAGAGGTCTTCTTCTGCTCACTTGTTTTCCTTAAGGCTAACAGCTGTTGCTTATATTCACCAACTTGAAGCTTCCACTCTGTTATTTTCTTTTCTAGAGTCTGTAGCATAATTAAATATCAACTCTTCAAACTCTATACCTTACAGATCATTCTGTGACTTAACATACTCAGGAACATCTATTATGTTTATAATCTGTTTCCATAATGATTTTCTATCTCAAAGCTTGTGGTTGACACAAGGAGCTAGCCAAGATATGTACAGCAGTAGGCAGGAGAAAATATGTATCGGGAAACTCATTATAAAGACGATCAAGAGAATTGGTTGAGGAGGTGCTGAAGCAGGAGTAGGAGGTAAGACCATCACTGTGTGCTCTTGGAGATGAATGCGGAATTTCAATGTAGAAGGCACAGCATGAATGTTAAACACATTAAAAGGAGGAAAAAAAAAAGAGTGGTTTCATCATCCCTAGTGACTGATACCTGCAAAGAATATTGCCTTAATGATGCTCTTAATGTGGTAGTAGTTTGTGCTCTGAACTGGGGCAAGAGATCAGTATAACTGCACAGCAAATCTGAGTATGAAAGTTAAGATATTGGTTTTGATTTTTTAAAGCCAAGAAGCTAGAAAAGGCCAGGACCTTTTCTTGAATACATATACTACAGTATAATCTGTAATTATATGGCAATTTAGTATTTTCTTGCAAGATCTCTGACTTTTTCCCATGCATATAATGGTTGCACTCTACTAACAAAACAGAATTGTTTAGTGAATAAACTATTTTTTATGGAAAGTTACTTTATTCATTTAACAGACAACAGAAGCAGAAAATGCAAAAACCAAAAATTCAGTGTTTCCTTGCCCATGGGCTTGTTTACAGATCATCAAAACAAGCTATGATAAAGCTCAAGCCACAGCTGCAAATCACACATTGGAAGGACAATAATTAACTGTTCACTTCCTGAGCACTTGATTTTGCAGCACTTAGGAAGTAAAATGTGTTTGCATTAACTGCATTTTTTAATGCATTCCATTGTATTATCAAATATGTACAATGCAAGTGAGAGCTGGGTTCTATAATTGTCATTACATAATATTTTCTTTTCCTGTCAATATTTCTGACTAACTCAATCTTTACCACTCTGATGAAAGGAATGTACCAGTATTGTCCAACCCATGAAGCTGACACCTCTAACTTCATGACTTATATTTTTCATCTACATGTCACTTGCTATTTAAAAATAGGAACTGGAGATGTGGGTGCG
>WBNH01005919.1:0-26887 GCA_013401255.1 Urocolius indicus
CTATCCTAGCTCAAACCACGACACCATTCCACACAGCTGCTGGTGTACCTCAGTGTGTTGTGTATCTCTTCACTTCAAGCTTCTTCTTCTTTCTGCTCTATAAGAGAGTAATGACAAAATATTTGATTGCCACATCTTCCAAAAATGGAATCTAATTATTCTATTCCATTTTCAGTCTCAGCTAGATTTTTTTTTTTTTAAGTTCAATTAAAACCCTCTAGAACAGAAGAAATGTGCTCCAGTTCTGCTGCAAAGAATGTTTATTCTGTGTCATTTAAAGTCCTGATAACAAATAATGCACATTATGTTCTGTGCAATTTGTTTATGTTTCATTTTTCTTATGCTTCTAAGGCTTTGGCAATCACACTGATCAGTCCGTAGTAACTTAGGAAACAACAGACCAAGAGGCTCTGAGAAGAGACACATGGGAGTTCTGGTTGATAATAAACTGAACATGAACCAGCTATGTGCCCTCAGGGCCAAGAAGGCCAAAGGCATCCTTGGGGTGCATCAAGAACACTGTGGCCAGGAGGTCAAAGGAGGTTATCTTGCTCTTCTGCTCTGTCCTGGTCAGGCTACATCTGGAGTACTGTGTCCAGTTTGAAATTCTCCAGTTCAAGAGAGATGGAGAACTTGTAGGGAGAGTCCAGTGGTGGGCTCTCAAGATGATAAGGGGAGTAGAACATCTCTTACGAGTAAAGGCTGCAAGATCTGGCACTGTTGTGCCTGGAGAGAGGACCTTATCAGTGCTTATGAATATCTAAAGGGCAGACGTCAAGAGGATAGGGACAGTGGTTTTTTTTCTGCAGCACAGGACAAAGGGTGTAACGGTCATAAGACAGGAAACAGGAACTTCCACTTGAACATGAGGAGAAACTTTTCTCCTGTGAGGATGAAGGAACCCTGGCATAGGTTACCCAGAGAGGTTGTGGAGTCTCTTTCTCTGGAAATTTTCAAAACCCACCAGAATGTGTTCCTGTGTGACCTGATAGAGGTGAAGCTGCTTTAGCAGATCTAGTTGGACTAGATTTCTAGAGGTCCCTTCCAACACCAGTCATTCTGTGATCCTGTATGATTCAGCTACAGTTAGGAACGAATAGAAGTCTCACAGGTGAAACAGTTCTGGAGGCTTTCTGAAAATCTGCAAAAGGTCAGGCAAAAGTGAACAGAGTTAGTGACCTCACTGAGTCAAAAAAAGTATCACGTGAACTCAACAGGTATTTTATACTGCTGGGGCATAATCTGCGTATGAGCTGCAGACACAGCCAACAGCAGACTTCACAGATACAACATTAAGCTGTTGTGTACTTCTTTCTTCCCAAGTAACATTGAGGCAGTATAGGGGAGCTGCTGAAAATATTAGGGGAAGAGTGAGGTCATGATGAAAATAAGTGAAGCAATGGGATTTCAGAGGTACAGGTATGTGAGATGTAAGCCCCTCAGAAATCAGGTTTCATTAGTTCCACTGATCACAGAAAGAAATTATGTTTCTTTTCCTGCTAAAACCTTCTGAGAAAGACATGTCACATCCATTAAAATAACCAAATAAGTTTCTAAAAAGTCTGTAGGTGAGAGCCTCTGCTGAGAGAAAAAAACCCACTCAATTTCCTGTCACAGTGGGCCAAATTCTTAGCTTGTGTGAACTGGTAGGATTAATCTAAAATTGAATTGTACTGACTTAAAGCCAATTGGCTACTGTTTTAGATGTTAAAAATACTTCCAAGCAAATGCAAAAATAAACAAAAGATTTTGAGCAGAAATATGTTTAGAAAAAATTGACATAAAATTACAATATGAAAAGCTGTTATAGTAGGAAATAGTAGGGAGGTAAAATATTAACTATTTTAAGATCTAGTATAAAAAAAAAGTAGAATAATCATCCCTTTCTATCCCAAAACGTTCCTCAGAGGTTTTTGCCCTGTTACAGGAATTAGTATCAGTTTGATAAGAAGACATGAACTGGGATAAAAGCCTGAAAAATGGGATACAAGGAGATCGGGTCTGTGAGGAGGAGTCAGTGGAAGGGTGAAACATGGAGTGACATTAGGAGACCAGGAGAATCACTCTTATTAGGATTTTGGAGCCTGGGAATCACAGAATCTCAAGGGATGGAAGGGGCCTCAAGAGATCATCTAGTCCAACCCCCCTGTCAGAGCAGGACCACCTAGAATAGGTCACACAGGAACTCATCCAGGTGAGTTTTGAATTTCTTCAGAGAAGGAGACTCCACATTCCATCTGGGCAGCCTGTTCCAGTGCTCTCTCACCTGAACAGTGAAGAAGTTCTTCCCTGTATTTCTTTGGAACCTTTTGTGTTCCAGTTTATACCTATTGCCCCTTGACCTATCACTGGAATCACTGATTGAAATGTACATCCATGCTTGCTGCTGTGCTAGGAACAGGCTCTAAGGCACAGGAATCCACTGCCTCTCATCTTTGCAACAAGTACTGGATAACTGGAAATACTGGGCTTAGAGATAGGTAACAAATTACTTGGATAAATTCACATAATTTATTTTAAAACATAAATTCTCCCCAACTGCACATAAGTACAGAACTTTTTGTTCTGCTTATAATGTTTTAACCCCTTCTGTCATTAGGTGAGTTTTAAAATCGTGCCATATGAAGCAAAAGACCCTGTAGATTTCATTTGGAAAATAACAATAGAGATGCAACATTGTCTTCTATTTTTTTCAGTCATAATTATTTTACATGTATGTCAGATTTCCATTTTTCTGCGTATTTACAGTGTAGGAAATACATAAAGAAGTTGCCCAGCTCTATTTAAGAATTGCCAGGAGGTGGCGTGTGCCTACTTCATTTACTCCCTCAGACTCGAGCAGAGCTTTGCACTGCAGCTACCTGATCATATGCATTTATTTCCACTTGGACTTCTGCCACGATTTAGGTACATACCAATTAGCGTTTACCAAATGAGGAACTGTTCTCTAATTTGTTTACTCATTGCTGTTTAATGTATGTCCCAGTGAAGCATTTGTTACCTCTTCAGATTTTGCTTTTGAAACTTCATTTCCTTGTGGACTTTTGCTTTAGTGCTCATCGACATCTCAGTTTCTCACAAGTTGTAACATGTTAATTTGCTTTACACAGCACCTTTTTGAGATTAGTAGATAGGACAGTTTTATCTCGTTTGAACTGAGTCACAGAGAGATTAATGTTTGGAATACAGGTTGCAACACAAAAAACTTGTGAGTTGTTTTTTTTTCTAGAGTGTTTGTGTGGAAGGGCAATTGCTACTGCTGTACAAAATATTTCTAGTGGCTTCTCCCTCTGGTCCTGTCTTCTAGGTCTGAAGTCCATCTTTTCCTTTTTTTAATTCCTCTGCAGCAACATATGTGGAGAGGAGTGAATATTGCTGCTTCTGTCATGGAAAAATATGAAAAGTATAAGTAGTTGCTAAGGTCAAGATAGAGTCTGTGGGTTATTGGAGTGATGGAGAGTCCATAGCTCAGGGAAACTAAAGCAAGAGGAGGGAGACCAAGTGTGGCCAATGGTGGGAGAGGAGAAGGGTAGGTAGAGGAAAAGACTCTATGCTCTTCTCTATCTCAAAGTCTTCAGAGCCATGCTGGCATCACTCAGTATCCCTCACAAAACTCACCTGCCTCACAGGACCTTGGTCTTCTCAGCCTCTGCACGTATTTCTCATGTTTTTCTTCAGTCATCTCTTGCCAGCTTTCCCATTTGCCACCCACATTGCCACTGGCATCAAGCTGAATTTTGCCTACAGAGATAAAAAGCTCAATAAAAGCCTCTGTCACCAAAGACACACATTAGAGAGTATTTTCCAACTTTGACATCAGTAATTTCCTTCCCTTCCCTTCCCTTCCCTTCCCTTCCCTTCCCTTCCCTTCCCTTCCCTTCCCTTCCCTTCCCTTCCCTTCCCTTGCATTTAGTTATGTCAATATGCCAAGTTCATAAATGGAAAACTGTGATAAAGGTGTTGCTTTACATAGTTTGTGTTGGATTCCACATTCTGGGAAGAGGTCATACCCTGATGTGACATCTGTGACTATCAAAATCTGAAACTAGTTTCTGGTTTCTCTCCAGCTTGCCAGCTGGCCCTGCGTGCTTACAGCCTGATTCTGCAGGCCCTGTGTCCTTCTGAAGGATTCACGTGAGATGTCACACTGAAGGCAAAACTCCTTAAAACCAAAACTGATCAAAAAAAGTGGCAGCCAGTAAGACAAGCATTTCCAAAGCTGAGTTACTGCTGCCAGTAATGTAGCCTGGTGCTGTCTATAATTCATGTTTTTCTTTAGGCACTGGAATTTATGAATTCTGCCCAAAGTGAGTTAGAATTTGCACAGCCAAACACCATGTTCTGCCCCTTCTTAATCCCCTGAACCCATCTCTGTTCTCTGGGAGCAGGTGGGATTCTCAAATTCACCTGATGCCCAGTGAGAGAGTGAAGGAGTGAACATGCATTTAAATAGTATGTAATATGACTAAAAAAAACCCCAAAACACACAGAAAATGTAAAGAGAATGCAGTGTTAAAATGCAGCCTTCTGTCACTGCTGACTGCTAAAATCACTCCAAGAAATGCTATTCAGAAAATCACTGACAGGGCTGATTGCTGGCATTGCCTTGCCTTAGGAAGTTCACTGAAGTAAGCAAGATTTTCTAGATGTGAACGAACAAAATTGAGCTCAGAGTTGGTCAGCTGCTGTAGTAGGAAATATGATCTGCTGCATGACCATGTTCTGTCCTTTATCTTGGTAGGATTTTGACAGAAGGATGTGACATTTATACCGTGATTAGCACATCTGAGGAACCTCTTTAAAGTTTTAAATAGGAAAATATCTATAGCCCTTTCTAACCAATCCTGGATCTACTGAATAGGTAATTACTGAGATTAAACAAGCGTCTCTAAATTGCTTGTGTATTCCAATTGCTTCTATTTTCTGCTGGCTTTATGAATATTCTTCTAAAGAAAGCATGAAAGAGATGTTTGCTTTATTTTTTATGAAATGGCTTACAGAAGAAATGCCTTTCATTTCATGAATGACAACAAGTTGTTGTTTCTGAGGTATAAAAACTTTGCTTTGCATTATTTGAACTGGTTTCCAATTCAAAATTTCTGAAGCAAGAGAGCTTGCTTGGATTTTGGTCTTCTAAATTCAAATCCTCCTAGTATTGGAGAAAATAAAACAAATAAAAAGTTCTAGTTGAATTAAAGTAATTCTCCTAGCAAGAAAATAATTGATGAAAGGAATTGCTGTGCCTGATCCTCAAACCTAGTTACCAACTCCTGCAGCAAGTACAGCAGTTAATTTGTTTAATCCTTGATACTATAATGTTGGAGATTCTCTTCTCATAATCTAAGACTGTAAATAGGAAGAAATTGCGATCCTGCTGAAAGATATTCCTTGGCTTAATTTACAATGACTTAATTTAAAAGTTGCTGCAGCATGAAAGGGAACAGGACTAAGGACAGGCAGGCCTTAGATTTGTTAATTTCTGTTACATGTTGGGTTTCCCAGCAGGAAATTATTGTTTTTCTTTGTGGCCTTTCATTCATGGACCACAAAAAATGGTGCACAGATGCTGCATGGTTTTGATAATACTTATGCCTGGAGTCCAGCACAGGGCCACCAAAATGATCAGGGGACTGGAGTGTCTTCCTTATGAAGAAAGGCTGCAGGAACTGGGGCTGTTTATACCAGAGAAGAGGAGACTCAGGTGAGATCTCACTGTTATTTGTAAATATATAAATGGTGGGTGTCAGGAGGCTGGGGCATCTCTTTTTTCTGTTGTATCTAGCAACAGGACAAGGGGTAATGGGATGAAGCTGGAACACAAAAAGTTCTATTTAAATGTAAGAAAAAACCTATTTCACTGTTCAAGTGACAGAGCCCTGCCATAGGCTACCCAGGGAGGGTGTGTAGTCTCCTTTCTTGGAGGTCTTCAAGACCTGCCTGGACATGTTCCTGTGTGACCTGATCTAGGTAGACCTGCTTCTGCAGAGGAGTTGGACTAGATGATCTCTAAAGGTCCCTTCCAACTCTTACCATTCTATGATATTTATTGTCTTTTATTCAAAGTAGCTAGACAAGATTTTACAAATATAGACTCTGCAAAGTTCTCTTCTCAGCTACTTGCCTTCCAATAATTCCTAGGTTGCCTTTCACATGGTTATGTAGTTATTTAAATTGTAAGTGGGTCAACAAGTAAAAAGTAGTGATGTCATCATGCTCCTAAAGTATCTGAATCTGTCATTGCCTTGGTGAGAAGGTATCATGGTGTTTTGGTAGGGAGAACAGAAAAAGATGAAAAACTTATTCTTTCCTTTACAGAGTATTATTTACAACCTGCTGCTATGTGGAGAGTAAGCAAATAAGTGTGGCAACTGGAAGCACCATTCCTTGTTTGTGACATGAATGGGTTTTGTGTGTTTGTTGTTTGGGAGTTTTTAAAGTACAGACTACTATCATGTAGTTTCTTACTTTTAATTTATGGAAGGATAACTGAGTTACTCTAATAGTAGTCATCTATTTCCTCCTGCTAAAATAGTTTTGTTGTTCAGAAAATTGTGTAGAAATGGCTGATTAAAATGGTATCTAACTGGGAAATCTTGTCTGCTGTAGTTTTACCACTAGCGTGCAATATTTTATATGCATCATTAAAATGGGTGGTTCTAAGAAAAACTAGACTTTTAATATCAATCATAGGATGAGGCAAAAGTCTGTGAAGAAAAGCATATCTGGAGCTAAAGTTTCTTCTTTAGGATCTTATTAAACTCTTTCCTAATATTATGAAAAGGCCTGTTTAAAATGCATCAAGATACAGAAGTGGGATTCTAATTTACCACATAATCTCTCCCTTGGTGGTTGTGCATAATAAAGCCAAAATGGGATGAATTAGATTTTTCATTTGTTTTCCTTTTTACAAATAATAGTCAGATCTTCAGAATCTCAAATCAGTTCTGTAGACACACCTGTCAGATTCACCTCTTTCCCTCCCTCCCTCCCTCCCTCCCTCCCTCATTCCTTCCCTCCTTCTCTCCTTCCCTTTTCTGTGTCTCAGGATAGCTTCTCTAGTAGCTGTGATGAGTTTCACTCTGCAGTGGGAAAACAATTCTATCATATGTTGCATCAATATGACTAACAGTGGATGACAATACTATCTCCTTACATTTTTTTTTTTTTAAATAGAAGAACTGATTTCATAAGGAATAAGCTTTAAAAGAATGGAAATTCTGTCTTGCAGTCATCTGGCCTTTCATGCCAACAGTTCTTGCTAATGGTTCTTGTTATCTATATTCTATTGTAAAAGGAGAAAATTGCTGATGGGAAATTTTTCTTACATACTAAAATTTGCTTTTAATGTGTAAATAATGTTTTTTTAAAAAGTCATTTAAAAAAAACCACAACATGTGAACTGGAGCGAAACTCGTGGCTACAATGAAAAAACACTGTGCCATGATGTAATTCAGATCCATTTTGGTCATTTTCTGATGTATTGCAACTGTGGATACTAAATCAGTCCAGGTTTAACCTCTACAGAGGTGGGATCAAGTAGGTGATTATTACTGTTCATAGTTGATGTATATAACCAACANGAGTTTTTAAAGTACAGACTACTATCATGTAGTTTCTTACTTTTAATTTATGGAAGGATAACTGAGTTACTCTAATAGTAGTCATCTATTTCCTCCTGCTAAAATAGTTTTGTTGTTCAGAAAATTGTGTAGAAATGGCTGATTAAAATGGTATCTAACTGGGAAATCTTGTCTGCTGTAGTTTTACCACTAGCGTGCAATATTTTATATGCATCATTAAAATGGGTGGTTCTAAGAAAAACTAGACTTTTAATATCAATCATAGGATGAGGCAAAAGTCTGTGAAGAAAAGCATATCTGGAGCTAAAGTTTCTTCTTTAGGATCTTATTAAACTCTTTCCTAATATTATGAAAAGGCCTGTTTAAAATGCATCAAGATACAGAAGTGGGATTCTAATTTACCACATAATCTCTCCCTTGGTGGTTGTGCATAATAAAGCCAAAATGGGATGAATTAGATTTTTCATTTGTTTTCCTTTTTACAAATAATAGTCAGATCTTCAGAATCTCAAATCAGTTCTGTAGACACACCTGTCAGATTCACCTCTTTCCCTCCCTCCCTCCCTCCCTCCCTCCCTCATTCCTTCCCTCCTTCTCTCCTTCCCTTTTCTGTGTCTCAGGATAGCTTCTCTAGTAGCTGTGATGAGTTTCACTCTGCAGTGGGAAAACAATTCTATCATATGTTGCATCAATATGACTAACAGTGGATGACAATACTATCTCCTTACATTTTTTTTTTTTTAAATAGAAGAACTGATTTCATAAGGAATAAGCTTTAAAAGAATGGAAATTCTGTCTTGCAGTCATCTGGCCTTTCATGCCAACAGTTCTTGCTAATGGTTCTTGTTATCTATATTCTATTGTAAAAGGAGAAAATTGCTGATGGGAAATTTTTCTTACATACTAAAATTTGCTTTTAATGTGTAAATAATGTTTTTTTAAAAAGTCATTTAAAAAAAACCACAACATGTGAACTGGAGCGAAACTCGTGGCTACAATGAAAAAACACTGTGCCATGATGTAATTCAGATCCATTTTGGTCATTTTCTGATGTATTGCAACTGTGGATACTAAATCAGTCCAGGTTTAACCTCTACAGAGGTGGGATCAAGTAGGTGATTATTACTGTTCATAGTTGATGTATATAACCAACAAGATTTATTAATGTAGCGTTTACTGTTTAAGCCATCTTCAGTAAGATTTACACTAGCAATACTGCTATCTCCCAAAACAGGAGCTCATTTTGGGTAGAGTCCAAGGAATTCATTGCTTTGAATTTCTGATCTGACTTCTGTCAGGGATCTAAACCTGTTTTGATACCAGATCAGTGAGCAGTGGTCTCAGGCATCATCCTTCTGTGGCTTCAGGGTTGCTCTTTTTCTATTTACAAAGAGGAGAACAACCCTTAGTTTACAACTGGTACCTGATTGTTTAGTGAAAGGCAATTGTGTGAAACACATTTTTATTGTATTACAATAAAATGTTTAGTGGCAAGATTAAGGGCAAACTCTGTATATTTTTCTTAAAGCAAGAGGAGGAATAAAAACAGGAACTCTGTATACTGAGTGACAAGAAGCAACTCTGCATACAAGTCAGAATAATGGTAGGCAGTAAACTGCACTTGAAGCAACGTGCAGTTGAGAAAAAAACAAACACCCCTGTTGTTTGACAACTATCTTGACTTCATCCTTAATTTTATTTCTCAAAGAAGACTGAAAAACTGAAGGGCTGCACGAGCCTCTCACCTTCAGCCTCAGAGGCTTGTATTAGGGAGTTTCAAAATGGTTCTTCAAAGCTAGTGGAAATGGTAGATTTTTGAGGTTTCTTCATGTGAGGTTGCTTTTATTCTACCACAACATTTGTTAGGAATGACTTATGTGACTGCATGTTTGACCTGAGCTTGAAGCATATTTGCCCAGAACTCTCCTTGTCTTTGAAACACTTGGCAGAGAAAATGTCTGATCAGAATATCTTGCAAAGGTATTTGCTTTAAATTTGGGAATGGATTACCATGATACCATTAACTGAACTGTAGCTGGATGAAGTTATAGAAGGGACAAGGTAGGGGACAGGAGAAGAGATAAAGGTTGGTGAAGAACTTCAGGACTAGGAATAATTTCTCAGTACTGCTCTCTCAGTGTTGTCTCATCACCAACATCTCCTCCCAGCCATGTCCCCAGCTGTGATGGCTGTCTGGAAAGGTAACCTACTTCCATTTCCATCCCATGTCTTGCTGAGATGGAATGCCAAGCAAAGCAGGAGACTCCTATAAGAAATGAAAATCTCATCTGAACAGTCTCACTGTTCAGTAGATGTGATGGTTGATTTTCCGTATGGTGACAAGTCTAGTGAGGAAGGAGTTGGGACCAGTAACTGATGTCACCCAGGCTGCTGTATTGTGGCTTTGAAGTTGAAATTATGAACAAGCTCCAAAAAGCCATCTGTTGCACAGCTTCTCCCCTAACGTTTCCCCTAACATCTCCCTAAGGTTCAAGGCAACCCGATGTAGTGAGGGATGTGCCAACAGAGCCTGTATTGTAGCATTGTATCTTTATAAAATAAACTGTTACAGACACATTGTTACATCTGGTGAAGTGAATAAAAGCAATGATGAACAGATGATAAACAGGAGATTCCCTTATTCTGGTAACCTTTGTCTTTGGAGAGAACTCAAGTAAGATAAAGCTGTGGTGAAAGGAGCATAAGGGTTGAAGGGAACATTCATACCATTCTTTTATCATCCACTTCTACTAATCCTGCTAAAGCCTCTCTATCTCCATCAGCAGGTTTCAGGCACCAGGGACTCCGCAAGGCCATTATCCACAGTACATCCTTGACCCTTCAGGGACTGTCATTTGATGTAAGGGAAGTGCAGAAAGAGAGTGACAGGAGACTGTGTCCACAAGCTGTGAGGTACATTTAGAACTGGGACACAAAAAGCAAGAAAGAGTCGCTGGTCTTTGAATGTTTGCACTGTTCAGAATGAATCCTTAGTGTTTTGCCCACATGGAAGAAAATTGGAATTTCCAAAATGATTAAGGGATATCACCGTCCCTTCCCCTGACATGGATTCTGCCTTTGCTGTGGCTGACCCAGTTCTGTTCTTCCTTTAACGAGGTGGTATCTCACTAGAATAACAATATGGTTCAGTTCATACACAATGTCCCTTGACATTGCTAAGATGCAGAATATAATTCAGTTATAAATATAGCTATTAATTTCAAGATCTCTAGGGATATGCTGAGACACTGATGCCTAGCTCCTACGTTACTTCATGATGTGTTTTACACAGTCAGATTGCAGAAACACTTTTATACATTCTCCACTTCTAATTAGTAAATGTATCTGCAGGAAATAAAAGTTTACATCAGAACATTTTGTTGCAAAATTACCTTTCCTGCTGAACTTGGCTGCTGCCGGAACAAATATAGCCTGTGTAAACTACTCTTGTCATAAATAAATGCATGCTCCATGAGCAGGGACTCTGGATTCAGACTCTGCCCTTGTCCTACAATGTGCTTAGGGCGAGACACTTTATTTCTTTTCCTGTTCCCCATATTTGACACGGGATCAATAATTGTTGCATTCTCTATGAAGAACGTTCACTTCCCCTGATGCAAAGCACTTGTACTGGAGCAAGATGTTCTGATAACATTGCAAACTGGCCATCCTCCCACCTGCTATCTTGACCTCTTATGGCATACACAGTATCAGCAATCTGAGCACTAAAAATGTATCATTAATCTGCTCCACTTCTCTTCCTGCTCCTCCCAAACTGTGAGACTGGCTTAACTGACATAAAATTTGAGCAATAATAACAAGAATTAGATTTTTCTGATTTTCTTTGGATATTTGAAACTTACAGTTACTTTTTTGTCTTATTTCAAGCTTTTATTTGTGGCAGTCAGAGACTTAGCTTCTTATATGAAACTTTATTTCTAAAATCCAGTAGTCAGGGCTTTGCCACACAAATCAAATAGCAAGAGTTGTCCAGAATCAGAGCACATGGTGCACAGCCTGCTTTTCACCACAGTGTAACTTTACATTACAGTATTTCTCATTTCATATTTCATGTAAAATTTTACTTCTTGGAGGTCCACTCCTCCCCAGTTCAGTTGACTTCTGATTTTCTGAATTGCTGTGTTCCTTTTGCAAACTGAATTTAGTTCCCCTCAAGAGCATAGGACAGTGACAGAGCAGCTGGTTGAACATCTAGCAGCCAACCAAGGTCAGCCTGCCTCATAACTTAAAAGCATTTTGCTGCTTAGAATTTGGTCTTGGTCATTTCTCTTAGTACTTAGAAGAATTCACATATTAATTGCAGCAGCTCAGGCTTAATATAGCAAAACAACCCACTTTTCCAAAACAGCATGTATTGTGAAATGAAGCAAATTACAAACTGCAGAAAACATATTTTGTAGCACAAATTACACCCTGCAATGCATGCTGCTTCACTTTGCCCCAGTGGAATACTTTAATAAACCAATTAAGGTACTTTTTGAAATAGTATACTAATGAAATGATGATCACACTTACACGCGTCCTGAGTAGACACCAATCTTAAAGCAGGCACAGAGGATAAATGCTATATGATGTTCTTTGGAGACTAATCTCATATGAAAATAATTCATATAAAACCAAATGATCTACATGTTTTCAGCTTCTTTCTGTAGATGATCTGCAGCCCATTCCATTTAACTTCATATACTGTTGACAAGTTTAACTTGTCTCTCATTATCACATTAAGAAGTGGGGTGAAGGAGACTTCTTGTTCCTTATTTTGCTTTTGGCAAATTCCATGTGTTGTAAATATTCCTACTGGGGTTTTCAGTTGAAGTTTGGAGTCTTTAAACTCCTAGGCTTTGACCTAAATGTTGAAGAATCTCAGTTATTTAGAGTATATTTGCAATTGTGCAGAGAAAAGTGGAGAAATACCTATGATGCTGCATGAAGTGCCTATGCCCAGAGACTGGGAAGAAGCTGGGGCTGCCCCAGGCTGGACATATCCTGTCCCAGCTGGCTCCAGCCTGCGAAAAGGGGAAAGAAAGCTGTTGGATGAGTATTTCTGTTTTCTTCTACCAAAATCCATATTTATTTTTAGAAAAATTATTTGCCAGTAAATTCTTTTTCCTTAAGTGGAGTCTGTTTCATCTGCAATGGTGACTGGCAAGTGAGCTCCCTGTCTTCATCTCGATCCATGACCTTTTTCTCCCTATCTTGCTGAGAAGGGGGAGTGAAGGAGTGGCTGGGTGGGAATTAGCACCACAGGTGCTAATCATTAAAAAGGAAAATATACTGCTCAGTAACCTGCCATGTGTGTGAAAAAGAGGAGTGTCAGCCATGGGGTTCAAACTTCACATGTGAAAGAGAAAAGCAAATATTGCATGTGCTGCTCGTGACTGTTAACTTCTGAAAATAAGAGAAACAAATTGAAGAAGAAGAGAAAAAAATAAGTATGTTGAGTTCTGGTAACTCATAAAAAATAAGTAAAACAATTTTAATGGCAGTTTATTCATCTGAAGTGTGATTTGGTTTTATTTGTTTGTTTGTCTGGGAGCTTCCTGTCTTATTGTTGAGAAAAAGGTGAAATACTTTCCTTGTTACACACCAGAAACAGCTGTTTTGGAGCAGACATCGTGCTCTGCGTTATTCTATAATTAAGGGGACTCCATAGAGAGTGGGTCACTTGGATAAATCTTAACTGGTACAGACAGATGATGAAACAGCTCTATATATATACACTGGTAGAAAATGATCACAAATTCACAGAGTCACTGAGTTTAAAAGAGATCTCTTGAGATCACTAATTCAACCTTCCTCTTCAAAGCAGGGTCAACTAGAGCACACTGCTGAGGGCTGTGTCCATTCAGATTTTGAATATTTGTCAGGATGGAGTCTCCACAGTCTCTCTGAGAAACCCATTCCGCATTTTGACTGCCCTCACAGTGGAAAAGTTTTGTTGTGCTTAAATGAAAGACTTCCTGTAATTTCAGTTTGTGTCTATTTCTTCCTGTTTTATCAGTGGACAGCACTGAGAAGAATCTGACTCTGCATTTCCTCCATGTATCAAGTATTTATACATGTTAGTAGCATGCCTCTGAGCCTTTTCAGTTCCAGGATGAATACTCACAGTCCTCTCAGTCTCTCCTTATGTGACATGCTCCAGTTACTTAATCGTCTTTGTAACCCTTTACAGGATTCACTTTACTGTCTCTCTTGACTGAAAATATAAGAGCTGGACCCATGTTGTCAGATGTGTCTCACAGGGGATGAATAGGGGTGGGGGGAGGATTACCTCCCTCCATCAACCTCGACAACTCTTTTTGTAAAACAGATCAGGAACCTGTTGTCTTTATTTGCCATGAGGACTCATTTCTGGGTCATGGTCAAGTTGGTGTTCACCTGGATTTCCAGGGCCTTTTCTGTCAAGCCACTTTGCAGCTGATTGGCTCCCAGTCTGTAGTGACCCATGGAATTATTCCTCCCCAAGCACAGGACTCTACATTTTCCTTTCTTATTGGGATTCCTCTCAGCCCATTTGTATCACTGACCACAAAAACAGCTGCCACTAAAGCTGTAGAACACTTTAATTGAAAAGAAAGATTCAGAGGTCACTTTCAGTTTATAACCACAACTGAAGTACAAGTGAAAATTAGCCAATGCACACTTTATTTTGTGCAAATCTCTCAGTGACAGTGGATATAAATTCTGTCAGCAGTAGTAGGGCAAAAAAATGTTGTGATGCTCTTCTAAAGAGGACAGTGGTTGGATTTTAACAACTGTGTTGGGGCTAGATAGCACTTACTTCCCACTTCTCTTTCCTAACCAGCACTGGGAATCAGATAAAACCTATCTCTAAAGTGAACATGCAGCACCACCTCTTGATGGGATTGCTTGTGATCCTTGCAAAGTTCCTCCACCACACCCCTTGATAAATGTAATGACAATTGGAGACAAGTAACACAGTATTTTGCTACAATCATTCTGCCATACATGAAGGGTACAGGATCGATCTGCCCTCACGAGTCCTGTAAAATGTTGCCATTTACAGCCCTCAGGTTAGAGCTGTCCACTCTGGGCAGGCAGGTGTTCAACCATCCCTGAGAAAGCAGAGCTACAGCACTTGTAACTATTACCCGGGAAGACAGGTTTATATGTTGACATGATGTCCTATGGTCTGGGATATCCCTGGTGTCAGTTGACATCAGCTGTCTGGACTGTGTCCCCTTCCAACCCCTTGTGCACCCTCAGCCCACTCACAGAAAAGGCCTTGACTCTGTGTAACGCCTGCTCACCAATAATGAAAATGTCCCTGTGTTAACAACACTATTGGTCACAAATCCAAAACATGGCTCCATACGAGCGGTAACTTTTAACCCAGCCAAAACCAGTACAACATCTTAAGGGAAACTAGGATTGGGCAACTGAGTCTGTTCCTCTATGGAGAGGTAGGAAGCCATATTTTCAGATGCTTTAAGAAGGAGGTAGACGCAGAAGAAATAGGAATCTCATAAATTTTATCTGCTGCCATCATAAAAGTAATATGGGCATCAGCCTTGCATAGAACTGTTTTTTATATAATTAAGTCATTCTGATGATGTTAGCCTACTTTATATGATTTTATTTTCCTTGAATTTCACTATTTTGATATAAAAATTGATCCTTGTCATGGACCAGTCGTTTCCTCAACAGATGTTAAAAAAGTAGAAACTTCTCTCAATAAACAGGAGTCTTTGTTAGAGAACTTTTAAAGTTTGTCTGCATATAAAAAGTAAAAAAACACAAAACCCCAACATGGATTCTTGGTTATTCAGGCATCTACAAATATGAATAACAAAAGGAAAAGCCTAGACAAAAAAAATCAGAGGTTTTTAGAAACTATAGGAGAATCTCTTAGAATCACAGACTCACAGAATGGTAGGGGTTGGAAGGGACTTTTAGAGATCATACAGTCCAACCCCACTGCAGAAGCAGGTTCACCTAGATCAGGTTGCATAGGAACATGTCCAGGTGGGTCTTGAAGACCTCCAAGGAAGGAGACTCCACACCCTCGCTGGGCAGCCTGTGCCAGGGCTCCGTCACCTCAACAGTAAAATAGTTTTTTCTCATATTTAAGTGGAAGTTTTTGTGTTCCAGCTTCATCCCATTACCCCTTGTCCTGTTACTAGATACAACAGAAAAAAGGGATGTCCCAACCTCCTGACACCCACAATTTATATACTTGTAAATATTAAACAGATCCCCTCTAAGTCTCCTCCAGACTAAACAGCCCCAGTTCCTGCAGCCTTTCCTTATAAGGAAGATGCTTCAGTCCCCTGATCATCTTGGTGGCCCTATGCTGGACTCTCTCCAGAAGTTCTCTGTCCCTTTTGATCTGAGGAGCCCAGAACTGGACACAGGACTCCAGGTGAGGCCTCACCAGGGCAAAGTAGAGGGGGAGCAGAACCTCCCTTGACCTGCTGCCCACACTCTTCTTGATGCATCCAAGGATGCCATTGGGCTCCTTGGGCACAAGGGCACATTTCTGGCTCATATTTAACTTATTATCAACCAGGTCTGTCTCTGCAGAGCTGCTCTCTAGTAGCTCTGTAGCTCTCTTGTAGCTATTGTTTATTTTTGTGTAATTTTATCAAGAGCTGGTTCTCTTTTAGCAGCAAAGGTGAAGAGGTATCACTACAGATTGTCTGGCATAAATAGGCATTTTCAGGTAATTTACTACTTTCACACAGAATGAAATAAATCTCAACTTAATCATGAGACAGTATCTATAGATTTATAGATATAACCCAAATATTCAAATTCAGAAGTAAATTGATTCATGTATGGCTCGTATTTCACAAAGAAGCATGAGACTTTGAACACCTCATGTTTAAGCTAATCATCCTGCTGGCTGACTATATCCTCATAATTTTCTTTTTCCGAGAAAGTACTTGCAGCAACATATTTTTTTAGAGCATTGAATTCTATGCTGATTTTCATTTAAGGAACAGAATGAAGTAATATTTTCTGTCAGTACAGAGCCTACCGTAGGGAAAACATAAATGTGTACTTTTAGTTAACATGAAATCTGTGGTCTCATCAGATTTTGTTTTCTGTTACCAAAACACATGACACTGCAGGAATTCAAACTCTGTGCATTATCCATCACATTATAGTCTTGTGTAGACAACATAAGAAAGTGCCACAGGCTGATTTGTGTTTTAAAAGTAAAATGGCTTAAAGTATATGTACCAAACTTTCAATCATTATCACAGAAAAATAAATGACTTTGGCATTTTTATTTTGTAGGCTATTAAAAAATGTGATGGCTAATTAGAATGAAAAAATGTATCTCCTATTCATTTAATTGAGCTGCATAACAGTGCAATATCCAAAAGATCCAGAGAAGGAGAGATGTGTTAAATTAGTAACATCAAGCTTGAAAGTTTCTGAAAAGTGCATATAAATAATTAATCTCAAAGAGGTATATAAAACATTAAAAGTAACTCGAATCTTGTGAACATGTGCAGTTCTTATGCAATCAAAACTCCCACAGAAACAAGAAGTTTGCCTATGAAAGAAAAGACTTCAAGGCTCAGGAGATGAGATCAGCTCAAGGAAGAATGAGTGTTTTATTAAAAACAACCCAATCTAAAAACCTGTTTCTTGAATTGATGCAGTAGCCAAATCCTTACTAATAGGCGCAATTATTTGCTAATCCTGTTTTTCTCACCTTATCCTTTGAAACAAATACAAGGAGACTGATTTGCAAAGGAAGGTGATGCCATAAGAGCTTGCTATATTTATTCTGCATTCATTAGATTCTTTTAAAATGGATCTATGCCCATGACTAACTATAATCTTTGTTTTGTTTGCATAAAGCAAGAAGGTAGGATGAAAAGAATTTCTCAGTGATTCACTTTTTCTTCTCTATCCCAACTCCAGGGGATAGAAAAATGCACAGCTGTCCAAAGGTGATGGGCTAAGGCAGTGCTCACTAAGAGTGTTTTGTGGGGCAGCTAATTGAAGACATCTTATGTGCTTGAGAGACAAACACAGGCTTCCACTTGCTCACTTCTAACTATTCTCCATCTATGTTCTAGTATATATTTCTACACTTAAACTACAGTAATCTTCCTTTTTCCCAGAGCAGCTCCAGCAAGTCCAGCAGAAGACAAAAATCAGTGAAAAGAAGAAAGCTTAAAAGTGCTGAAGATAAATGTAGTGATCAGATGGTGAGGACTGCAAGACCTGTGGTGCTCCCCATCAATAGCAGCTTGCAGCTGTGTTTCAAACAGAAAAAACTGTCAACAGCTTCCCACAACTGTTGAAGTCTTGCTCTCCTCTTTAATCCCCTGCAACTGCTCTACTCTTCCTCAATCTCAGAGGGGAAAAAAAAAAAAGGTTTTTCTGTTTATTTACAACTTTGAAAATTTCCTGCTGGCCCTTTTGCTGAAAGGCCCAGGCCTTTCATTAAGGATTCTCCCAGCTCTGCTCTCTCCCTTGTTCTCCCTCAGATGAAGAAAATGCCATCCTCTGGATAAACTGGGTCCAAGTCAGTCACTAGAAAACCTGAAAAAATAATGATTTTTTTTTTTTCCCAAAAACTCCACTCTCATACATACATAGGACTGCAAGAAGTACAACTTTTAATTGTGTTATACATGCTCATTTCCTTAGGGAAATAAAAGGTTTCCTGATCATGTCTAATTCTTGCAGATGAATGTGCTCACCTGTACTGACAGTTTGCTGAGATGAGCGGGAACATGAACTATAACGGATGTGTAACAAGTTCTTGCTCAGATGAGCACATGGGAGAAACAGTTCTTACTCACACCTGTTGCCACATTTTAATTAGGCTCCTGTGTCTCTTTTTTTTATCTCTTGGATCTTTTTCAGCTTGCTTTCAATTTGTTTGCCATGGAGGTAGATGAGCACATGCTCACTGACTCTTCAAAATCCTTCAGATCTAATTTACTGAAAGCAGGAGTGACTGGATATACAAAAGAACCTGAGTAAACTTCAGTTTAAGTAAAAATTGCAAGTATTTTTTAAGGTGGAATTCTAAAATTATTTTCTTTTATTGTTTTAGGTCATAACACAAAAATCTCTAACCTTTAAAATCAGTAGAAGAGCCAACTAGTTACCATCTTGTAAAACATGCTGTTCTTCTTTAGTGCTTGAATTTTTAGAATCAGAATGGTTTGGAATGGAAGGGACCTTAAAGATCATCTCATTTCAACCCTCCTGCCATGAGCAGGGACATTTTCCACTAGACCAGGTTGCTTCAAGTCCTATCCACCCTAGCTTTGAACCCTTCCAGGGATAGAGCAGCCACAGCCTCATTGGGCAACCTCTTCCAGTACCTCACCACCCTCACAGTAAAAGATTTCTTTTTTTCTAGATCTAATTTCTTTCTTTCTAGATCTAATCTAGATCTACTCATTTTCAGTGTCAAGCCATTACCCCTTGTCCTGTGAGTACATGCCCTTATAAAAAGTGCCCTTACAGCTTTCTTGTCGTCCTCTTGAGGGACTGGAATGCTTCTCTAAGGTCTCACCAGAGCCTTCTTTCCTCCTGGCTGAACAACCTCAAGTCTCTTAGCCTTTCCTCACAGTAGAGGTGCTACAGCCCTTTGATCCTCTTTATGGCCTCTTCTGGACTATGTCCAACAGGTTCATGTCCATTTGATGCTGTGATCCCCAGAGCTGGACGCAGCACTGTAGGTGGAGTCTCAGGGGAGTGGAGTAGACAGACAGAATCCCTCCCTTTACGTGCTGCCCACGCTGCTTTGAATGCAGCCCAGGATGCAGTTGGCTTTCTGGGATACAAGCACACATTGCTGGCTTATATTGCTTCTCATCCACCAATACCTCCAAGTCCTTCTCCATGAGCCTGCTCTCAATCCACTCATTACCCAACCTGTATTTTTCTTGAGATTGCCTCAACCTATGTGCAGGGCCTTGCACTTGGTCTTGTTACCAACTGTAAAGGCTTTTGTGTTTGGAAGTATAAAATAAATTGAATTGTATAGTGTCAGCAGTCTTAGGCAAAATGAAGCTTTCAGAGAGGCATAACAGCAAAGAACACAATGGTGTTTAAATTACTGTGCTATAAACGATGGAACTATTAACAAGTGAACAAAAAACATAACCCATGAAGAAAACTCCTAAAGTACAGTTATTTCATCCCATTAAGGGATTCAACTTCTCTTCTAATTTTTGAAGCAGATGGTATGGCAAGATTGGCAATGCTCTACAGCATGAGCACATGAGCACTCATTCAAAGCTGAGCTGAAAATAGCAAAATTAAACTCGGCATGGCAAAAAAGACTCAAGCTAACACACGTGTGGGGAAAGAAATTCAAAACAAAGAGGTACAAACAGGGAAACCTGGAAAGCAAGTGTACTAACAAAGGAGGGCACATAGACCACTTAGCTAGGAAAGAGGTTTAAGCTACACAGGCTTTAATCATCCAAACTGGAACATGCCTGAGGTGTTAGGACTTGCACTTAGCTAATAGATCAGTGATTATGTGGCATTTAATGATGAGAAGTCACTGGAGTTTGAGTTTCTATTCCTTCTTTAAAATTTTCCATGCCTTCCTGACCTTCTTCATGTCTTGCACAATGCACCATATTTTATGGTTCAGAAAATGTGTAAATCTTGCCAGAGCTGCAGATTGCTCTTTTTCCTCAGCCCCCAGGGAAGATCTGCTTCGGCTCCACAGTGCCACCTTCTGAAATATCTGCCCTGAGCGCTGCATATTTGGATACTTGTCATCAACAAATAAGTATTCCCTGTGTCCACCTGTGTGCAGTGAGATGAGAGAGAGACCACCCTTCCTCGACCAAACTGTTTGAGGATGATCTATTTCTTTCCTGATCTGCTTTTTTTGTTGTTTACAACATTACTTAAACGCTCAATATACATTACATTTCCATAATACATTCCTTTATAACTCCCTTTGTATAATAGTATAGCATATCCTTTATTTATTTTCATCTGGGTGAAAAATGAAGTTAATTATAACTAATTCAGAGATTTGATGGCTGTGAGCAATTCCAATTTATAAGTTTCAGGACATGCAGGTTTTGTGCCTTTATTGTTTTCTTCTGTAACACGTTCAACACTTTTCATAATCATAGAATTATAAGGGTTGGAAAGGACCTTTCAAGACCGTCTAGTCCAACTCCTCTGCAGAAGCAAGTCCACCTAGATCAGGTCACATAGGAGCATGTCCAGGCGGGTCTTGAAGACCTCCAAAGGAGACTCCATGCCCTCCCTGGGCAGCCTTTTTGTGACTGCTAATGCATAGATTCAAAAAATATTCTGGGTTTAGTTATCTGTTTAAAAGAATCAGAGAGTTGCTTCAAGTAAGGTTTAATTTTCCCTGGATGTCTCTTTTTTTTTTTTTTTTCATTTAAATCAATAGTCTTTTTCTCCACTAGTTTCAATTTAACATGGATTATATTGAAGTAAAGACCAAACTGATCCAGTTTTTCATTAAAATAAGTTAATGGAATTCAATTTAAAAACACTGGGGAATGCTTCATCTATCCTACTAGGTTAGGAAAGAATCCTGACTCCTGTTCCCCTTCCCAGCCACTTTGTACACAGTTAAGTGCTTTCCTTGCTGCTTTCTATAATGTGTGTTGTCTGACTTGATCTTTGCAAAACATTCATAATGAAAATTTAAAAGCCAAGGTTTTTTTCAAGTTACTTTTGGTTTCACTAAATAGTGACACCTAGAGCAGTACAGAAATATAACAATAAAGCCATTTGGTGAAATTCTTTTCACCTTTTTCTTGGTGCTTTGCTTCCTTACAGATTGGCTAAATGTCTAGATGTTCCGTTTCGGCCAGAGAAATTTACAGATGAAAGGCTGAACAAGTAGTGAATAATCACAATGGGGTTTTGTATCATGCAGTTTTATTACAGTCTTTCACTAGGGTTGCTGAAGAAGATTTGGAGAGACAGTTACATCCAAAAGGATGCCTTGGAACATGTGATATACATTAATTTGAGAAAACCCTTTCATGCTTACTCACTGTTTCTTCCATCTCAGCCTGGAGAAGGTCCCTGTTGTAAAAACAATGCCCCTTGGTCCCAGTAATTGATTACTGCGATATCTCCCTGTAAGGCAGGTGGTTGTATCATAGAGACATGATCTTAATTATAGAATGTTAGGGATTGAAGGGACCTTCATAGATTATCTAATCCAACCCCTCTGTAGAAGCAGGTCAACCTAGATCAGGTTGATTAGGAACATGTCCAGGCGGGTCTTGAAGACCTCCAAGGAAGGAGACTCCACACCCTCCCTGGGCAGCCTCTGCCAGGGCTCTGTCATCTTTCATTTCCTTCTCTTCAACTCTTCTTATGGTCCATTATGCCGTTCTTTGCACATCTTTTCCTGCCAGCTTGGCTTTTCCACTTACAGTCTTTTGAAAGCTCAGCAGTACGTGTGCTCACTTTGTAGAGATCATATGACTCCACAAAAAATTGTTTTGTAACAGTTTCATTAAATGAAGTGTATTCATTCTGTCATGAGCTTCAAATTGAGACCAGACATGGTATAGCCAATGATGACATGAGAGAAAGGTGCTTAAGCCAAGTAGCACCAGCCCATGTGCACTGTCAGTGTTTAGGAGACTTGTTCCTGTCATTTAATAATTTTAATTTTGTTTGTTTTGAAAGAGAAATGCTGCACATACATAGTAAAGAAACTAATTGAAAATTATTTCCCTTTTTAAATCAAAATACAAGAATAGCAGTAATTTTCTTGGGACAGGGTTTGTGTTTTCCATTAACACAGCAGTTACCAAGGAAAAGTTTTGCATTAGGTTTGTAAAAAAACTTTACACGAACAACAGATATTTGATATTTCCTGAATCTCATGTTCCCAATTAAAAGTAGCTTTTTACTGAAAGTAGCCTTTTCCATAAAGTATATTTTTCTGCTTGTTTTTAAGTCATCACAGTGACTCATTAAAACACAATGTTTCTGAAAACTCCCTAAGGTAGTAAATCAAATGTCGTATGGACAGATCATCATCATCTGCAAGGCACTGTTTTGCAATTAATATGACTTTTATAACACAACTCTGATGTTTTTTTAACTGACAATGTATCCTGAGCTTCATTTTTCTTTTTTTTTTTTTTTTTTTAACAGCATGTGAAGCAGGCTTGATGTGTTGGGAAACACATGGCTATGTACAGAGACGGATGATCATGGAAGACACATCCCATCATTGCCTCCCAGTACATAAATACTGCATGTCTGTGCTTGTAAGTGCAAAGTTTCACTGTCAGCTTCATGTATACATGTGTAAGAAACTGTCTGCAAACCCTCCTGGTGAATTCAACATAACTGTAGCGTATGTAACACACTGGCTGGCTGCACAAATCCTTGATGGGATAAATGGCCTGCACTGAGGGGAAGGGCCTGGGCAAAGACATCAGAAGGTTGCAATGGTGTCAGTGCTGCAATAGAGAGTGGAGAGAAAGATCAGGTTCAATTTTATCCAGCACTTGATGGAACTTTGTCCAGTTGCATAGTGTTCAGGAATATGCCCTTCTGCCCTTCTACCCTTCTAGAAAGGCTGGAGTAATTCATTCTCTCCCATTGATGCTTTTAAATACTCATTATATCCCTGGATGTAGTTCTAGGTTAGTGTCCTGACTGTTAAGTGGGGAGTATTTCATGTAGTGTGAAGTATAAAAAGGTCACATTGAAATCCTGCTAAATGAGAACATCAGGAATATTTACTACAGTCAAACACAACATCTGCCTGATAAATCCAAAACTTCAAATTTATCTATCATGCAGATCCTTTTATTAAGAAAAAAGAGATGGGTGTGATTTTTCTAATTGTTAGAAATCGAAGTTTCTAATTCCTGATCCGTTCATTCAGCTAATAAGCTGCAATGTCAGATGGGGAATTCATCAGTAATGGATCAGTCAGTGCTGAGGATGGGATCTCCAGATGCTCTGAACTGCCCTCTGTGAATGCTGCCTCTGTATCCAGCCTGGAGCAATCAGCCTGCTGATACAGGACTCACAGCAGGCAGGGTAGCAGGCTGCACGCAGCCTTCCCTTGCCAGAGGTTCATGCCCTGGTGGGGCTGAGATCACCGAGGAGCTAAATCATGCCTCTAACTAGGGAAATAAGACACTGGTGCTTTGCTCAGGCACAAGTCATCTCCTTTCATGTTACTAGCTGGACTGTCTGAGGCAGTGCTAGCATAATTACTCTGCTTGCAGAGTATATTACTCTGCTGGCAGGTATATTTGGTGAAGAAATTAGTAGTTTGAAGTTTGTACTCCTGATGCTTTGAAAATATCTGTGTTGTCATGTCATCTCCAAGCAGTGATGCAATACCCTCAGTAAACCCAATAGCGTCAGGTCAGAAGAGATTTCACAGAGTCACAGAATGGCAGGGCTTGGCAGGGACCTCTGAAGACCATCTAGTCCAATTCCCCTGCTGGACTGAAATAGTCTGCTTTCTCCTTTCTAGCTGCCTGGATGCTTTCTTCATCCTCCTTTCCTTCCTCTTCCTCTCACCCCCACAACTCTTTCCTTCCTTCCTTTCCCTCATGAAAAGATAAATATCCCCTCTCCAATTCTTTTTAAACTAATGGGAGGTATTGTATCTCCCAATTCCATTTAGTTCTTTGGCTCTAATCTAACCAAAACACACCCAAGAGGATTTCGTCATGCTCTGGAGATCTTTATGTGACTCTAGGGACTAATAATGAATATTCAGTAGCTCAATTATATACTGTGGAAATAGAGATGAGTAACCCAGGGGAAAGAGAAATAAAAGGCCTAATCAAAGGAAAGAGATAACTTGAAGATAAAATGTGACAGAACCATGAACCAGAGAAACACAAAAAGCTCTTCCAGATTTCAGAGGCTGTGGAGGAGAAAGCTTTTCCCTGTAAATGAGAAAACATTGGGTGAAGGAGAGTGTCTGAGACTGGAACACTGCTGTCCCAACCTGCTGTCCTAGTTATTACCCTCAGATTAAATGACACCTTCACTTGACTTTGTCCCACTAAGATGGAGAGGTCCAACTGCTGATTTGCTGTCTGGATCTGGCTCATCTATCCAAACTAGTGTAGATAGTTAGGCAGCAAAATCTACCCTAATCCCTGAGTCCCTCCTTTTAAGCCCAGGTCATCTCTTTATAGAGTACGTCATGAGCTGCTCCTGTCTCTGCCATGCAGAGAGCATGAAAGAAGGAGCAGACATTCGCTTGCACAGTAGAGACTCATCCAGCTGAAATGGATGGTGCTGTCACAACCACGTAACTGCAAGAACAAGGAATATGTCCTCTCTCTCAAATCTGCCCCCCACAAATAATGTATTGACCCACTTTTTAAAGGTGTCAAGCTACATTAAATGGATTGTCCGTAACTAAACTGGCAGCAATGAGGAAAAAGCCTTTCCAGATGAAAAACAAGTCTGTTAATTCCCTTTCAGTGCTCTTTGCTATTCTGTAAGGTATCCGATTTTAATTCTATTTCCTTAACACATTAATAACAGGATATAGCCTCAGGTAATTACTTTTTGCTGCTGGAAATGAAACTGGAAGTATTTGAGCCTCCTGTGCCTGTGAAGGGTTTACTTACTGGGTCATAGGAGACTGCACTGAAATGACTTTGCAAGTTTTCTATCCTTGGTTTGGAATTTTTGAGTGATTAGCAAGAAGTTTTCTGCTGTTGGTCAGGGGCTATACTTTTGCTGAATTGTTTAGATGAGAGACCCAAATTCCGATCTTGATTTCTCTTAAGCAAAAACTGCTTTCAGATTGAAATATGATGTTTCATATTTTGGACTGAACCTGAGGAGCCTTGCAACTTACAGTCAACAATCTGTTACACATCTGGGGAGCATCTCACATAGAGCCTCTCTGAATTTAGGAATTGGAAACCAGAATCCATTTACTCGAGTCCTCAAGCAAAGCCATTTGGACTTTGATATTTGCAGGATCTTTTAGCTGATTTATGCTCTGATTAAAGTTTTTGTAGCTGATGATGCATTATGCATGCAATATCTGATGAAGTAAGATCACAGTAAAAGATAAAAATAGAGTCATTCAAGTATCCTTAAAAGAAAACCTGATATGAATACTAGCTCACACATCAATGAAGCTCAGCTGCAAAGGCATACTCCTCTTATCTACACTTCACACCAGATTTAAAGCACAAACAGTTCTCTGTTGCACACCTTTTTACCTTCTAGACCTCTGAGGTGGTTTGGTTTAATTTAGTTTCATTTAATGAGACAAGAAGACTGGCCAGGCTACACTGAGTCCCTTCATACAGCAGAGGTTGATAATTCAGCCCATTTTGCCTTACTTGGCTGATGTGTTGCAGTTGGCTGGTCATGATTTCTCCTCTGCAGACCGATGGATGCCACTGCAAGTTAGAGGCAGCATTTGCAAACAGCTTTTGTTTTCTCTCACATGAAACAATGAAACAACTCAACCTTATCGACAGCAATGGAGGAAAACACCTTTTTCTCTTTCAAACTAAGCAACCACAGCCTAAACATCTGCTCTCTATCTGAAATGCTTATTCTCTCTCTGATAGGAAAATGTGCTCAGGATGGTTCAGAATTTAAAGCTGATTCCTGTAACTTGCTTATTGCTATCCTGGTAGTAGAATCAACTGCCTTCTTGAGTTACTGGAGACCTTAAACTCTGTTTCTGTCTCCCCTTCCTGTGGAATGGACACCTCTAAGGCTGGAAATTTCATCTAGCATCCTCCAGGGTGATGTTGAAGGTTAATGACTCTCTGCTTAGCTAAACAGACACATATTTTAATCTGTATATTAACTGAATGAACCTATCTCTGTGAGTAAGATACAGTTATCCAGAAACTGATAGGGGATCTACTCATCCTCGGGCAGCACATCACTTCTGTTTTGTCCCTTCACATGGCCTGAAAGTGCAAGAACAGGGCAGAGAGATCCTAAAAAGTTATGGTAAGTGATTACTCCAGTTTAGGTGCAGAAGAATACCATAAAAGGTGCATGTCGTGGTTTGGCCCAGCCAGCACAGCAGCACCGTTACAGTCTCTCGCTTGGTGCCCCCATTCACCCCCACCCTCGTTAGGATGGCGTAATGCAAAATGCAAAATGGGAGTAAAAAGATAAGCAAGGTTGTTGTGGATTAAGACAAGGGCAGAGAGGGCTCACTGTCAATTACGGTGCTGGGCAAAACAAACTCCAGTAGAGAGGAAAGTAGGAAAGTTTATTCTACAAGAAACAGAATTAAATAAAAGCAAAAAGATCAAGATCATAAGAAAATTACAACCAGCACT
>WBNH01005920.1:0-14778 GCA_013401255.1 Urocolius indicus
ACATAAGAGGCTACAAAGAAACAAAAGGGAAAATTGCTTCACTGTGAGGATGATGGAGCATTGGAAGAGGCTGTCCAGATGGGTTGTGAAGGGTTCTGTGATTTTTGTGAAAGAATAGTTGTAAATTATATTCTAGACAAAACAATACTGTGGGAAATAACAGTGGTGAAGCAGGAAGAAAACAGTCTAAACATAGTCCAATATGCTGACCAAGATAAAAGTAAAACTTGTAACCCACTCTTTCTGTATCAGTCTTAGTTTGCATTCTGCGGAGAGCACTGGTGAAGCTGAGATTTGTTTTCATTTCTTTAAAGACTCTGCATCAGCAGCAGAGACTCCTTTTGACAAAGCTGACCCCAAGCCAGGGGCAGTGACTCATTTTGCCGCAGCTGGCCCCACTCTAGGAGCAGCAAATCACTTCACTGCAGACTCTGAGTCCAGGAGCAGTGATTTTCTTCTATAAAACTATGGCTGGAAGAGGCCTTGTCCTGAAGGAGGGACCCTTTATCACTATGGCAGGAGCTGTATTCCGAAGGAGGGACCCAATATCCACTGCTGTATCTGTGGGAAGGAACCCATGACAAAGTAGTTCATCAAACTTATGCCTAGAAGAGATCTTGTCCCAAGAGAGGGATCCTATAACTACAGAAACTGCAACCGTGGTGAAGAATCCACGCCAGAGATCCACACTAAGGATTGCGTCCCGTGTGAGGGACCCTGTATCAGCAGAAGCTGCAGCTGCTGGGAACAACCCATACCAGAGAAGTTTGTTAAGGACTGTGTTCTGGGGGTTGAACCCCGTGTTGGAGCAGGGGAAGAATGCCAGGAGTCACCCTCATTTGAGAAGACAGAAGCAGCAGAGCCCATCTGTGAGAGACTGACCACATCTCCCATTCCCTGCCCCCCTGAGCTGTTGCAGGGGGAGGAGATAGAGATATCGGGAGCAGTGAGCTGGGCCCATGAATAGCAGAACTTGAATTAAGAGACACTTCTGAGATATTGTTGAGATCACTAGAGATTTTTTTTCCGTGTGAATGGAAAGGGACTACCAAAACACCTACTTAGCCCTGGTGTGGTAATGGACAAGTCTTTGAGAAGACATAGGCAATCTGAAAAAAACAATGTCAATATCTATTAACAGTGTAACATACTCTACAGTCTAAAATTCTAATCTCTTACAAAAGACGTCATTTCAAATGGATTCTGACTTTCACCTGCTTAAGAGTGTGACTTGGACAATAATCATTTTAGAGGGTGATTTAAAAGTATAGATAATACTGTGAACTTTGCTTACTTCACTCCAAGCTTATATATTGCTGATCATTCATGCTATCAGTAATAACTTTCTCGTCTTTCTCCTTTCTCCTATTCTATAAACTTTTCTAAATGGAATTCAGGGTTCAGGCTCACTCACAGGAGTGCTACTTACAGGTCAGATAAGGACACAAATGCAACATACTAAACTATTTTTATCAGTAGAATGTCTGATGCTTCAAATAGATGGAAAGGTGTTTACTACCTCACAGTATCTTGCTGTTGGGATTTGAAAAGTTCCTGTAAAGTGAGACTTGAACTGCTAAAAACTTTTGGAGAAGGACATCATGGATTCTTCATTTCTGCTTGTGTTATTGATTTAGATTGGTCTGGGGTTTTTTTTCCCCTTTTCTCTGTTGTGAAGTACATCTATGAGCACTAATTACCTTTCTTCTATTATTAGGAAAGACAGAGGAACAAAATAGAATTTATTATGTACAAAGTAAATAAAATGTCTTGTTATTTTACAATTGCATTTTGAAGCAAATAAAAACAACTAATCTTTTGTTGGCTGTAGTTTTAGAAAGGAGAGTTGTCAGTAAGTAACAAGCAGTTTATCACCAAAAGAGTAACCAAACATAAATATAAACATGTGGTTCCTTCTTCCTTTCAGTGCATTTATTTGGCCACATATTTCTTGCAAATAGAAAAACTAAATATTGATATAAAATATTTTAATTTCAAACCCTCAGATGAAGATCAGATCTTTTTCTATTTTCAGATGACCTTGTTAGTGTGAACAATCAGAATATAACATTGGCCAGAGATCAATTCTCTTGTTCAATCAACATTTACAGTAATTGCTAGCAGCTTAATTACATCTTTTAAATTACTTTTTTAATCCCCTTCTGAACTGAAGCTTTTATGGCACTTGGTAAAAAAAAGTAAGGCAAAGAGTGAATTCTGAAGTTGACTGTAAGCTATTCATTTACAAGAAAGCACAAGCAACTTAGGTGAACATATATTGAAGAAATTACAGAAATTGAGTTCCAATCTTAATCATTCTAAGACTATGAAATATAATTCAACAGCTAAACTCCTATGGTTTGAAGACTTTTGTTCATGACCAGATTAATCCCAAGGAAAATGAATGTGAACGAACTTTTGTGGATTTCCATTCATGAATCGAATATGTCAGCAAACTCAAAATGTCTTTCCATATGCTCTGATGTTGCATTGTCTTTAATAGTAAATTATCAATTAATACAAGGAAGAAATTATTGGATTGCTCCCAGGAGATTTTTACTGCCAACACAAGGAGGTAAACAGGCATAGAAGCTGCCTAGAAGATGTTTTTATTAAAATATGACTCATTTGAAGCTTAATAAGATGAAGTTACAATACACTATATATAATACATACTTGTAGCAAGAAAATAAAATTCTGTGGAGGTACTAAATAGTAATGAGTGGTCAGGAAGCTAATTTTATACCTCTCTCCTTCTAACTCCCGAATGCAATCACAGTATGTATAGGAAGCTAGTTTGGATATGAGGGCAATTACAAGTTTAATTGCTTTTTGTGTTCTACTGCCAAGCCAGTGTCCTGACTTTTAAATTTGTTTGTGGTTTTTTTTTTTGTAATTGTGCTGGTGTTTTGAATCAGTATCTGCTACCGTCAGAAAGAGCCCTGGATAAGAGCATTATTAACTGGGTTTGTCAGGAAATCATTTCATATACAGATAGCTAAAATACTGTGGGATTTTGTTCAATATTATCTTTTTCGAAATATCTTTCCCATTCTCACATTTTATTGGACTTGTCCTAAAAAAACGATTCTTTTTCAATGCCTATGTATAACTTGACTTCTTAATTGAAAATCCCAGTTTGTTCCCTTGGTAAAATGTGCTTTTTAAGTCATGAAGGTTCTTGAATTTAAAACATATTACATTTAAAAGATTCTTTTAAAATTTGCGCTTCTGTCCTGCAAGTAATTCTGATCATTAGACGTTCCTTCTTAAGCTAATTTGGACTACCAGTTCATAAAAGTTAGTACAGAAACTTCAGTTAGCACAGAAAGATCACTTTTTCAATTTAGAATTGAAAGTGACTTTTAATCACCATACCATTTTTTTTTACTATGGTCAAAATGTAAATGTACTCTTCAGTTTTGTAAATGATCTCTTAATTAGGATCTGGTCCAGGTTCCTTGCATCCTGTTTCTTTGTTAAAACATATGCGCATTGGGTATCAGGCCTTCCAAAACACAGTGTGGTTGCACTATACTTAACTTGTGGTCACAGAAGAAAATGTGAGAATAAATGGATGGCTGAGAACTTCAAGCATTGCATGCATCAACAGGAGTGCCCATGCTATTTATTTTCTTGCAAAATGTTCAAATGTAGATTTAAGTTTGAATTGGTGTTACAGGGAAAAATACTAGAAATCAATCATGTTTCAGTAAGATGGCATTAGAGTCAAAAACTTTTTAAAGTGATTACTATTCAAAATGGAAAGTTGAGTTTAACCTCAGTCTCCAGATAAGGTTGAAGGTGTGGAATATTTTCTTGGTAGCATAAAGTCTAAAGAGATATCTGACCCTATGTTTCCAGATATAGCAATGCAGTTTCATTTTCATTCTTTCCATCTACTCTTCAGACGATTTATTAAAAAGGAAACAAGCAAAGCAAAATTTGAGTTGTTGTCCACCCAAATTCATTCTGACCACTGATATTCTTCCAAATGTCTTCCAAAGAAATCTCTGTCCATTTGGGAAAGATGTTATAATCAAGGTGATAATTAGTTTTAATTTGTTTTGAGATAATAATTATTATGATTAAGTATTTTTATTATTAATAACAATACAGAGCATTTGCAAAATATATCATCACACTCTCAGCAAAAATATCTACCTGAATAGCAAGAGGATCCACTATTCTTCTTCAAGGAGTAGGCTGCAGATAACCTGGGAGCAGGCAATGGAGAATGGGAAACAATCAAACAGAAAGTTATATCATCCATCATCTCAGCAGCCTCAGAGCTTCGAAGAGCTCCTGGTAGATACTAAGTTTGCTTCTCCCTGAGAAAAAAATTGAAAGAGTTAACATTTTCTCTCTCCAGCCTGCTTCAAAGGTAAGTAACTTGGATTTTTTTCATACAAAGCACCATGTTTTAGAAAGCTACAAAACTCTCAGGAGAACGTAAAATATTATGCTTTTCATACAGTGGCTTAAAATGCTGAATAATGCAAAGACACAATCATACACAATATGAGACAATGGAGTTAAAACACACAAGATAACTTATATGCTACGTTGACTCCACCTCTGACATTTTCTTGCCAAACAAGATAAACCCCATCCTGATAAGAATGCAGTAAAACTTTATACCTTATATTTTAAACCCCACATGTACAACTGCACAAACTGCATGGTAAGCCAGTCAGCATAGTCTATGCTTTTCTGTCTCAAGCAGAATGACAGACAAATGTCAGCAACCATGCAGATATCCATTAACATACAGCTAAAGCCATTGCATTGCAACCTAGAAACAACGCAATGCAAAAACGAGACCTCAGACAGCCTGTGTAACCCAAAGAGGACATCAACTAGGAGCTGTTATTCAAATAAACAAGCAGTTCATTAGTTTGTTATTACTGGTCTTAAATGTATAAATCCCTTTTAGAAAAAACAAAGCATGATAGTCACAATCTGTTTGAGTCTGCTGAATCCAATCAAAAGGACTTGGAGAGTGCATGTTGGTGCTGTGAGACTGAGGAATGTAAGTGGAGGCACAGAGTCAGAGAAACCCTCTACAGCCTATTTTGAACCTGCTAATGTGTTCTGCTCACTTAATGGCATCTTATAAAACATCTGGTCTCAAACAGTCAAATATTGATTCAGTATATGGAAATCTGGTATTACACTACTGCTGTTTCTAGGAACAGCTTATATAAACAGATCTGACATGATTGTGCCATCTGGTTTTATTACTGGAGTGCTTCGACTACATTTTTAGGGGGAGGGGTGATTAATTGAAGTGATTTATATCTCCCTCTTGCTTTCTTCAAGGTGGATGATGTCTAAGCTGTAAAAGCCACAAATTTTGGTGTCCAGGTTCATAAGAGTTCTCAGTTAATGGTTAACTAAATGACAAATCTCTGCTGTGCATTCACGTGTGACTTCAGTGAGTGGATGATAAGGCCTAAATCCTCCATAGAGTACAAATGTGCAGGCTGAAGAGGAAGTATGTTTTACAGGATCTATATGCTTTTACTGTGCCACATTTACCACACATTTATGAACACAAATACAGGGAAATGAGAGGTTTTGAAGAGACAAATAGGTTTTGGCCCTTTTGCAAACATCAATAACATCTCGAATATTGTACCTGGCTAAAAAGGGCAGCTGCAGGCTCTGGGTTGGGTTTAAAGTGTAAGGAATTCGATCAGCTTGAAGATATTGTTTGTCCTGACATTCCATCCTCACCAGCCTGACTCTCAGACCCTGTCCTCTCACATTATCTCACAAAATTACCATCTTTCTTTCAAAACAGTTTAGCTACTTAAAAACATAAAAAAAATAGTGCTTTATCACTTTTTGGATCCAGAGGTATCTAGATAGGCAACATACAGAGTCATGTGGATACTCCTGTGTGACATGACTGGAGCATCAGCAATTGACAAAGATATATGCAACTGCTGGACTGACTTCCTCCATCTTTGTTCTGTGTATCTTTGTTATAAATATGCAAACCCTGAAAAAAAGTTTTTTTCAATCACATTTTACCTATTCCCTATTCCATTCATGGGTCTTTTGCTCACCTTTGGATCTGTGGGTGCAATTCATTCCCATGCCTCTGCTATGGAGTTACCAGAAGGGGCAAGAAGATGGTAACCAATTGATAGTATTAGACTTATGGCTGTACAATTATCTACTTACATCTATTGCAAATAAACCATTTATTAAATATTTGTACTTCTTCTGTACTTTTGATTAGTTGCATTGTCCTTGTGACATGAGTATACTAAATTGTCTCTATTGCTTATAATTTGGTGGTGCTAATTACACTCTCAGCGCTTGCCTCTTATCCTCCTGCCTTAGAAGTTTGTCAGGCATGGGGAGCATGAAGCAGAAACAGTAGCAGGCTAGCTAAGCACTCCAGGCAAAGTTAAACCCATGGTCAAACTGTTAGCTTGCAATCTTTAGAAATATCCACGAAATTTTTAACTTTCCAATCATGTAGCACCAAGAATACCCCAGAATATCAGGTTGCAAATATTTAAATTACTGCATCCAATCAAACTTGTAGTCCATCTTATTAAAAACCTCTTACTATAGACATATGAAACATTCCAGAAGAAACAATTGTGCAATAAGCAGTTTTCAACACAGAGCACATCAGTCAGATCAGTGACATTGCTTTATTAGCAGGATGTAACAAATTCTGCTGACTCATTTTGTTTAGAGTGAAAACCATTTCCTTGTCTTACCTTAGAATGAGAGGTTTATTTAATTGATTCATTGCTTTTACATTTATAAGAAAAGCCAAAGAACATTTCTTGAGTGCCTTGCAAGTTGTTCATGATTTCAGCTTGCATCTTTTGCATCCTTTCATGTATTTTCTCTAAGGCAAAGATCTCTTTGCTTTTCTTTCTTAATTTTTTTTTCTTTAGGTGCAATTTTTAGTTAATTCCTTTATTATTCATACTTTGGGATTCTACCAACTGGTAGTATGTACTTTTCAGTCAGAAGTCATAAAGACTGAATACAATACTAAACATGAAATGGCACTTGGCTGGCACATGGCACTATGGATTCTAATGTCTCCTATATTCTTCCCTAAGCATATTCTTTACCTTAGTTATAATATAAGACTTTTAAACCAATGTTTATCTGTTTTAACATATTTAAGGTGATACTACACATTGAACTGGATTTAAAAATGCAAATAAAGTGTTATTTATTTTCATACCTTCTGTATTTTAATACCTGAACTATAATCTTTAATTAACACTAGGCTTTGTTTTTCTTGTTCTCTGTTTTTTTCCTTTGCCTACCCATGCAATAGCAAAAATGTAGAGATCTTCAATGTTTTCTTCCTCCCTACATTAAACACCAGTTTACAAACATTACAGACTCTTTTGATTTGCCCTTTGTGGAAACAGACAAGAAGACCACCACTTCTCCATCGGGAAAGCCCTCCTTCCTCAAGGCTAAGGGACCAGAAATGCCAGTCTCTGCTATTTCTTCCATTAGAGTTCATGTCACTGGCAAACCTTTAATACATAGTGCTAACATTTCTCTTCTACTTCACCAGTTCATACTAGCTGTATCTGGTAGAGTTTTGTGGGCTAAAAAGTAGAGAGTGAAACCAAGCATGGAAGCTGAGAAAATTCAGCTGCAGCCAGTTGGGAAGGAGTCTGATGTAGGATGATGCACTCTGCCAAGGTTGATAACAATTTGGGGTGGAAGGGTAAGATGAAACAGAAAAGTAAACAAGTGGTGTCTGATGCTGCAGGGCCAGGTTTTCTCTTTAACGCTGGCAGAAGCTTGTCCAATCTCCATCTGTTTCATCTTTCACTTCTTCTTGGACATGTTCACCTTATGAAACTGCAACATCTGTAAATTTCTTAGTATCTCCTTACTGCAAGTAGCCAACAGAAAATGTAGGGAAAATAGCATTTACCCTTCATAAAGATTCCCATCCTCCTCTTGCAAGTTCCTATGCCACTGCTAAGGGGCACTCTGTAGCTATGGGAGTACACAAAGCAGTTATATTGTTCCAACGATTTTGTGGGATGCAGTGACCATTGTGCCCGGTGAAGTAATAGATGAGGATTCCCTGGGCCTCTGAAGTATTAACAAGGCATGAAGGGAAGGACAGAAATAACTTGAACGTCTCTAAAGTCAGATGGTCAGGACCAGTCTGGATAGAGAAAGAAATCCTTCTGGCAGACTAGATTCCTGCTGAAGTCCTCCTGGCTGCCAGGTACTCTCTCAGTAGAGTCCAGAGGTCACCACTGAGCCTTCCCTTCATTGACCAACCCCACCAGGGGGCCACAGCACTTTTAGCCAGGGCCCTAAGTCTGGTCGAGGGCCATGCTATACAGGTTCAGTGGGACTCAAGGAATCAGCACCCCTAAAATGACACCTGTGGTTTAGCATTTGAACTAAGCATAAACCTATTTGGTATTCTTCACAAACATAAATTAAGTTTAAAGATATATTGAGTTCAAAGCAGGAGACATGGAGAGTTACCCAAAATTTAAAACACTTGGAAAAAGTCTGATGATTTATTTTTCTACTTACGTCACCACAAGTTCTCCATAAATTCTCTCCTTTCTTTCAGTTGTCCTATGTGACTTAGTAAGACTTTGTGCCTTTGAACCTTGATTTCTTCTTTCCTGAAATGTTCAGCAACCTGTGATTTTCTGAGGCTTTCACCGTTCCACAGATATTTCTGCTGCTTCTGTATTGCAATTTTTGCTTCCGCAGAGCACTGAACCTTTAAATACGGCTCAAAGTATGGCTCTCTGAGTGACCCAGAATTCAACAGAAATCTCAGAAATGAGATTTTCAAAGGATAGTAAGAAAAACAGTGATGCGTATAGGTAGATACACATGTAAAGGAAAGGCATGAAAATACATCATTTAATGATACACAAATATGAAAATCTGAGACACCTCAAGTACTGTAATCAGACTTGAAAAATTCCAGATGTTAAAACCATAACTGGACTAAAACTGTTACTCTTTAGATTTAGCCCCACAAATCTGAGCTGTGAAAAGCCAATGAGCCTAGTTAAACCTTTACATCTCATCTCAAGATTTTTGAGAAATTCTTCATTCCCTCATCTTAATTTGGTTTTAGCTTATGTGCAAAACCAGATGGAGGCCAATTTTTTACATTTTATTGTACTGTGGCTCAAGGGTATATCAATCTCTTCAGACAAATTGATATCAAAAGAACCTAAGTGGTTAGTCAATATCTAATGGTGATTATCCGTGGGGTTTCTAGTACCATCAGCTCTCAATATAAAATTTCCCATCATACAGGCTTGAATGTGAATTCCAGCCAAGATTCACTGCTATTTAGAGGTTCAGGAATAATAATCCATTATTTAGAGGTTAGATAGTAGTCAAAATAGGACTGATAATTTTAATCGCCATGGTTCTTTTCATGCCGGCTTTAAGAAAACAGCTCCTTTAGCTGTGGAGCATTTCACATAAAATGAGTATAAATCCACTTTTTTGGGAAAAAACCTGAAATCTTATTTTCTTGTAGAAGAGAAACTATACAGCGGCAAACTTTTACATAAAGAACATAACTGACAAAGCACTTTTCTTGTATGAGTTGAAAGAAAGAACTTTCAAACTCTGTATGTTGTACAGAAGAAAATTAACAAATGTGAATGGCTGTCAGGCAACCTCCAGTACATGTCTTTTTAATATCATTGCTGTTTACATTTAGCTCATAACTACCAGGCAAGAATGTGCGTTATTGCAAAATATCAAGACAGAATAGATACCTAGTGAGGAAAGTCTGATTAATTTGTGAGTTTATTATATATTCATGGAGTGAGGTCCAAGCCACTGCCCAGGTCACCCATTTGAGCTGAGTTTGGATAACAACCACAATATACAAGCAGAACTCTATATTCACACTCAATATTTAGGGTGGCTGAGAGGATGACAGAGAACAGGTTTAATCGTAATTTTCTCCCAGAGATAGAATCAAACTCCCTAGCATTTTAAACAGGATATTATGTGCATCAAGCACAGTGAAACTAGGAAGTTTTGCCTTTGTGGCAGGGGTAAATTTGCAAAATGTTACTTTTATCACCTTTGAACACACAGTCTAGTTTCATAACCACATAGTACCAGAACGTAATGTTTTCACTAAGTTTCAATCCTCTTCTAGATTTTTTTGGTTACTATTAGCTCCCAAAGTGCTCTAGGAACCAAGAGATTTCACCATAAAACACCATAAAAATTAGATTGTTACAGCAATTGATAAAAGGGACTTGAAGTATAATTGAAATCATACAGTACAACAAATCAAAGATATACAGTCATAATAAAAAAATAGAGTTTAAAAAAAGGGGAAATGCAAGATAAATACAAAGAAAGACTCCTGCTAGCAACGTGTTTTCTGGTATGAGAATAAATGTCCTAGAAAAAGTAAGGAATCACCACTTACAGATTTTCATACTGTGAACACACAAAAACTTCATTATATGATTGCATGGTGTTTTTAAAAGGTTCTTTATATTTTCTGCCTGTTATATGTATTAGTCAGAAAAGCTATATTTCTTGATGAATTCAGCACGAATTATGTAAAGGTCTTAGCCATGTTTTTCACCCACGTGTATCCTTATTTTCCAACTTTATATTAAACAGTTGAAAATATATGCAAATGCGAGAGTAACCATATATGTATAAGGTGTGATATTTATTATTACTGTTAGAAAAATGTTTTATATGTTCACCTCAAGAAAATCAAAGGAAAATGTGTAATTGCATCACAGTGAACACCAAAATAATGCTATAGGAAATTCTCCACATCTTTAAAAATATTGTCACTAATAAGCTGTTGTAAAGTGTTGTATGAAGTAGTTAAAAAAGAAGTTGTACTTGTTTTTTTACAACCTTTACTGTAATTACATTAGTATTTCTTAATGTTATCACCTTTCTATCCTATTCACAGACAAAACAATTTCATGGAATGACTGAATGAATTTAGCTCACTGCATCTGCTAGTTTATGGGTGAACTGATTACTTTCTTTTTTACTATTTTTTTTCACACTGCAATAAATTTGAAGTACTTTATTATGATCTGGGAAGGAAAATCCACATGCAGAAGGTATGCAAAGGAAGATGTGAAACCAGAAAAAAAAAAATTACCTTAAGTCTGTTTGTTAGTTTTTGTAAGTCTTCCCTAGAGACAGCAAAAGTTCAAGGAAAATTGGATGAAACACTGAAGGCCAAGCTGTACAGGAAATATGTTAATAAGCATATTTCATTTGAAAATCACTGCTGTATGTTTTAGATGGTTTCATATTGAGTAGTAATATTCTGTATTATGAATAGAGTGAAACTGAGTAAACTGTGTTGCTTCTGTTGACAAGGATACAGTGTTTCCTGTATAAAAAAAAATAAGAGCACTTTAAAAATAAATGTGAGTGTGTTAGTTAGACACTTCCTAGATAGACACAGAAGACTCATCTCTGTGTAAAGTTGTCACAGAAGTTTCCATACCTCACCCAGGAGAAGCAGGGCAGTGCTGAAGTCTTTGTGGAACTTGTCACAGTCCTCAGCTACTTGCTCTAGACATTCTTTTCTTCAAACTTATGCTGGAGGACTCCATAACAAACAGAGAGCTCAAGATCACAAGGTCACAAAGCAGGCTTGAAACCAATTTTGGAAGTAAACACAGAGTACAGTAGTTATACCTACCAAATGCTATACGCTCAGCAGTGCAACCAGCCAGCAGTCTGTGGACAAAGAGTAGAGTGACTAGCAGAAATTGTCATTAGTATGATAGTAAATTTGTGTAAGTAAACATCAGTCAGTAGCAACCTCCATGTTTGTCTGAAGACATAAATCTGCCACTAAATTGTGTTTAGTATTCTTATTTATAATTCTCATTACTTGGATATAAACTCAACGGGTACAAGAGATTCAGATGTTATTGAAGAGCTTCTAGTGGAAGATCTTGGGGTGCATTTATACATTAGATATCATCTTAAATAACAATACACATTGTGAAAGAATTGTTAAAGCAAGATAGTTGTAGACATATGTACATCATCACTGGTAAATGTCACACTTTAAAACAAGAAAAACAGAAAAGAGGGAAGAAAGAATTCTTCAGTTTTAAATACCAAAAGTAGAATATTGAAATATGATTATTGAAAAAATATTAAAATATTTTAAACATAAGAAATGTCTATTTGTGATAGTCCTCTTGTCTCTTTTTTTTTGAGAAGTGGCTTAAAAATGAGCCCATTCTGAATTAGTTTTATAATTTTGTGGGTTTAAGTAATAATAATAATTTAGTGGTTTTAAGTATAATTATGTGGTTTTCATCATTTTTAAATGAAAGAATAAAAATATGTTACAAAAAATAAAATAAAAATTTCAATGTAAGAAGAATGAACACAGAAATTTTCTCTTTGCATCTTGGAAAACATAGATGCAAGGGTTGGACTCTGACATAGGATGAAGGCATCAAAATTTCAAAGGATCATTATTTGTAGTAATCAGTTTAAATAGGGTGACTAAGGAGTTATGGTAAATGCTGAGAATCTCACAAGATCTTATCTCCTACGTGTAGATTTAAGGAGTAGAGGAAGCCAGTGCTGGATAGGGGTTAGTTAGCAAAGAAGATGTCTTATAAGTGGACATGTTACACAGACAGGTCTTTATTAATCTGGCAGAGACTTATGATGTTGTTTTCTCTGTCAGTGAAATAAAAACTGGAGCTGCAGAGACAGACAAAATCATGCACTCACACTTATGAAGAAGCCATAGCTCTTATCAGAGGCCTAGTGTTTTTCTCTGTGTGCAGGATCAGGCCCTAAGCTAGAAGTACTTCCTTTATTTTGGGGACCCAGCCTTTAACTGTGTTTGGAAACTCAAATTCAGAAGTAGTAAATAATACTAAGAGGGTCAAATTTATACTTGGCAGTAAACCAATGATGCATTTGGCCCACATTTACAAACAGAAGTAACTAAAAATGTGCAAGTGTTAGAGCTAGATAAAACAGCAAGACAAGGGAGAGCAGAGGGCATCCTCTTGAGAGATAATCAATATGCGTGGGAGGCTGGAAAAGATAAGAACACCAATGTCAATAGAAAGTCAGAAGTGGGAGGGGAAAAAGCAGTAAAATAAAAACTTTCTGCATTCCTCAGTGAAGTTTGTCTTTCATTAATTATTTAATTGTTTAGGGTTAAATCATGCACTTGGTTACACTGGTATGCAAAAGCAGAAGCAAATAGGAATATTTCCAACTTTTTTTTAGGCTGAAATGAAACCTTATTTATTTCATTTTAATGGAAGAAATTTGGTTTGCAATTCTGCTTATGGTCCACAAAGCATGGGGTAAAAAGGAGGCATGGACAGCCAGTGTGTACAGCAAGCATAATGCAGCTAGAATGATCATGTGTTGCCACCAGAAGGAATGGGCAAATAGGAAAAGTCACAACTGTAATTGCTCTTGTTAAAGTGTTAGTTTCTAGAACGTGAAAGAAGCTTTTTCATTAATTAATAGACACCTGGACAGATCACAAACATGTTACACATAACACCTTAAGAGTCCAGACAAAAAGTTCGCTAGTCTAGGGAAGATTTGGACTGAATATGGCATGCTTATTTCAAGTTAACAGAGTTCTATTTATATCCCCAGGTTGAAACAGTGGCCTAGAGTGTAATTTTGGAAGTAGAAGGACCAACTTACAAAGAATCATTATGTAGATTGAATACTTGAATTCACTGTTGCCCAGTATCCTGTGTAGCCTTTTATTCACATGAAATATGGAAAATGTAGATATAAACAAATTATTGACTATCAGAGATAAAACTCCTCTAACTCTGAGAGGCTGCTGTGCCTCTGTATATTATAATTTACAATATACACAAAACTGGTCTCTTTACCTAACAGGAAAGTCTAAATATATTCAGATCTTGCCTTATCCTCCAGGTAATTTAAATACACATAAAACCGTTAAAACAATGATAGGGAATCCTCCAAACATTAACTGAATTTTATTTTAATAACTTAAATGTATAATCTAAGCTACTGCACCTTTTAAAGATATCTTCTCTTTTTGTTACAGTATCTGGCCAGAGTGTTTTCGACCAGTGTGTTTTCTCACATTTGAACTAAAATGTTTTAAAGCATATTTGTACTGTGTTTTAGAGTATACTAGCAAATATCTATAGTGCATAAACCAGAACAGATAGACCTGCATATCAGCTGAATTTTGAGAAGGTTTAGTAGTAAGAGATGCCAGTCTTATGATAGCATTACAGCATCCTCCTTTTTAAGAGTTTTGTGTAAATTACAGGGTGGATTTATGTTCTCAGGTACACTCCAAACTCTTGATCCTTTGATTCCAGCAGCAAGAAGGTTAATTCAAATACATTAAAGTCTCTGTTTCCTTGTTTACTCAGGGCTTCTTCCAGTTAAAGCAGGTCATGGTGCACATAAACTTATTCCAGAAAGGAGTTATAATATGGCCAAAGCCCATACATCTGGAGTGAGATAGGGGAAGCTTCCTCAGTTCCCCTAGCTTAGCTGCGTGCATTCAGAATTTACCAAAGTAACGATGATATTCTGTGACATTTTCTTTATACAATTGCTTTTAAGCTGCTGCAATACTAATAATGTTAGTCTAGAATGCATTGGGGTGTTAAGGGGAAGGAAATTTTATTCTTTTTTTCCAAAGTTTTTTTTTTTTTTTTTTTTTTTTGCTGAAAGGGCTTGATTAACTTGACACAATTTAAGCTTCTTTTTTTCGGA
>WBNH01005920.1:14884-35140 GCA_013401255.1 Urocolius indicus
AGGGGAAGGAAATTTTATTCTTTTTTTCCATAGTTTTTTTTTTTTTTTTTTTTTTAGCTGAAAGGGCTTGATTAACTTGACACAATTTCAGCTTCTTTTTGCAGGAATGTTTGCATTTTTCAGCAACTAGTAAAAATCTTCTGGTAAAGAAGTATTCTAGCTGTATTCACAAGTATATTCAACTCATAACAAAAACACTGAAAACAGCATCTAGCAAACAGCCAGGAAGAAAAGTCAAGGTATGTGTTCTCAGTATGTTCTTGCAAAACTACATCTGGCAGGTTTTAGCTGTTAGCCCAAAGAGCAAAACTAGTACTGAAGGGAATGCTTAAGGAGAGGGAAAATGTGAAGGACCTCCTGCAGCCAAATGATAAAGCTCCCCTACAATAGTTACTATATAGTTTGATGAAGTGCTGTCTTCAATGCCCTGCAGAGGAAAATAGAGACAAATTACATAACTGCATCAGAGTTTTCGAGCTAGCTCTGGTCTATACCTTATCCCTTTGGCTCACCTACATCAGACTGTTATGTGGACAGCTCAAGCAAAGCCAGGAAACATTCACCAATAAAAAAAAAATTAATTGGAGCAAGAAGTGTTCTATATCTCTTAGGCTCCACAGCAGAGATGGGGCAGGATTTTCTCTGGTCTTCACTCTTATTATTGTATGGCTGTTGCCAATCACATGCAACTCAAGCTCTTTGTTGCTCTTATCAGTAAGCAAGATAACTTTCCAAAATGTACCTTCTTCTTAACTTTATCTCAAAATAACTGAAAAGTTTATGGAAAGCATATGGAAACGATGAAAGAAAGAGAAAAGGCAGATAGATGAGACTGTAAAATGGTTTTTGCCAAAATCGTTTCAATAATTTGGCGTCTTTCAGCATTTAGATACTACTTATGTAAGTGTTCGTGCTATTTCCTCCCCCAACTCCCCTTCTCTCTTCTTAGTGTCACTCTATAGTATTCATGAAAACACCACCTCCAAAAGAACAGGATGCAGTCACCATGTCCTGTCAACATTCAAAAATTACTCATAATATTGAATAACATCAAGGGCTCCCTGTTTTTCCTGTGTCACAAAACAAACTGTACTGACATTCAGACACAGGACATACTGACATTTTGGCATTCATTGTAGAAGTGGACTGAAATACAGGAGAATTTAAAAGATTCATTTGCTCTGAGATCCCTCATGTGCCCAGTAACATTGCTGTTAGAATACCAGTATTAAGAATATCTGGATGGATATTTCACTGTTTCTCCTACTTAGGTGGATGCATATCTTTCATGGGGACATAGAAGAAAATAGTCCTTTACAAAGCAATCTTAAAAAACCACTTGACATCATTCAGTGAAAATGACATTTTGGAGGAAACTTGAAGACAATCTCTGAAAATTTGGAAGTGATATGAAAGCTCTTTCAATAGAAGTTAAATTTTGTTAACCCGCAGTGCTCCTTATGCATGTAAAATGATTATTTGCTTCATATAATGTAAAAATAGAATCATAGAATGGTTGGGGTTGGAAGACACCTCTGGAGATCATCAAGCCCCCTCCCCCTGCTAAGGTAGGTTCACTCCAATCAAGTCACAGAGGAATGCATCCAGCTGGGTTTTGAAAACCTCCAGAGAAAGAGACTCCATAGCCTCTCTGGGCAGCCTGTGCCAGGACTCTGTCACCTTTACAGGATAGAAGTTTTTTCTCATGTTTAAGTGGATCTTTCTTTGTTTTATTTTGTGCCCTATTTCCCTTGTTCTGTCTCTGCAGATAACAGAAAAAAGTGGCACCCCATCTACCTGAACACCTACCTTTTAAGCCCTTGTGAGTGTTAATGTGGTCTCCCCTTAGTTTTCTCTAGACTAAATAGCTCCAAGTCCCATGGTCTTTTCTGATGAGAAAGATGTTCCAGTCCTCTGATCATGTTGGCAGCTGTCCACTGGACTCTCTCCAGCTGTTACCCGTCTCTCTTCAGCTGGGGAGCCCAGAACTGGACACAGGACTCCAGATGAGGCCTCACCAGGGCAGAGCAGAGGGGGAGAAGCTCTCTCGGCCTACTGGCCACACTCTTCCTAATACACCGCAGGATACTATTGGCCTTCTTGGCCACAAAGGCACATTGCTGGCTCATGTGGAATTCTAAACACTGCTCAGCAGTTCTTTTGTCTTGTGTACTCTTTTTTTGATCATGAACCTTATTAATTGTGAGGTATTATACAACAGGCAGAAAGGATAAATGGATCCTTACTTAGGCGGTCTTTTGAGTAGTCATCAGGCTGATATTGACTAGCTTCAGACTTAGACACTAAAAAGTTTGTTTCAAACTGTCTTTAGAGCAATAGTTTTTGGTAATCCATAGTGTGTTTTAATCCTTTGTCATTATCTTAGATTTTAACATAGTCGAGTCCAACACACTACTCTAAGCAATGAGAATATATGTGCTTTGTAAAATAAATTGCTTTAAAATATTCCAAATTTGGATTAATTTTTTGTTGGTGGGTTTTTTTTTCAACAACATTAAGACTTAAAGCTACTTCAGACCTCCCAGGCCATTCTGAACATGCTTCTTCATACCTCTTTACCTACACTTGGAGTCCACATCAGTGCTCTTGTTTTTTAGTAGCTACTAATCCAGAATAATACAAATAATTTCCATGACTGCCACAGCTCATTGAAGCTGCTTTAAACAAAGCTATGCTCAGATATTGTCAATAAACTAAAAATGTTAACATTATAACAAAAAGTCTAGAGGTTTTCTGCTTGTCTTCAGTGAAGTCTGGACTCCACTCAGTGGAATTCTAACCGGTAGATTTCTTTAACTGTAGAATAACCCCCAAGAGTATGTCTAGAAGATCTACTAAAGACTTAGAAGAAAAAAAACTTCACATTTACATGCTTAACATTTCTACAAGATTCTGCCCTGACACTACATATTTTTTAGGGTGTTCACAAACCTCAAAGTAGTAGGAAAACTCTAGCATTTATGGGGTGGAGTTTACAGACAACAATCCCACTGTGAGTTTTGTTATTGACTTTAACAGGAGCAGAGTCAGGGTGCTTTAAGATTCATATTCTGTTATACATACTGGGGATCTTCTTTCTATTAGTGTTCTAATTTTTCTGTCTCAATCTCTAAGAATTTGCTAATCTAACTGAAAATTTCTCAAATAAAATTACAGATTCGCTATGGAGAAACAAGTGTGTTAGAAGGGATGACTCAACAAGACAAATGTGTTGCATCACCACGTGACTAGTGCAGCAGGCAAGGAAGAGACTGAAAATCTTTGTACCGGCACAGGAGATACTACATGTATTATGAGATGTGATAATCTAGAGTATATTATTTTACACTTAAGATTCACTTGAAATTCAAAACATATAATAGTCCACCAGCATCTATAAACCAGAAAAATAATGGAAAGGAAGGTTTTCAATCTAATCTCTTTCATTAGCATCAGTTTTAGAAAACTCATTAGATAAAATTCAAATTATCATGATTATGTAGAACTATTGGCATCTTATAGAAAAAAAAAAAGGAATTATTTAACCAAAAAAGCTCTTCCTGTGTAACTATTTCATTTATAGTGTTATGTGAGTTCAGGAAAAAGATCTCTTTATTTCGTTTGGTTTACTTTGGATTTTTTAATCCATTTCATGTACCAGAAAAGACATATTTACCGAAAGGAATTACAATTTGTTCCACCTTAAAGTAAAAATAAGATATATGGTATCCAATTTATAGCTTTCTCTTTATTTTTCATAATTATGCTTATGATTAATTTAAAATCCCTTTTTAAATGTTGAATATTAGAAAGGCAGCACAGATGCTGTTTCTGTTTGCAATGGCCTAAAAAAGAAAAGTGCAAGCTTTAATCTGATGTCTAGGCTGCATTAAAAAAAATTGGATTGAAAAGGATTAGATTAGATTAGACTTTCTGGATTTAAAAATGTTAAAACTCCATTTATGCTTTAACATAATCTCCTTCCACTCTCTGGAGCCATCAAGCTGAGCTCTGTCCCTTGCAAGTATCTTTTATTTTTATTAAATTTGCTTCCTTTTCATTTTAACATCCTAGTTTCATATTTGTAATAGCAAGAAATCCTCTGAGACAGATCTAAAAGTTCTTTCTGACCTGGTGAATGGAAGGGCAGGCACTTAAACCTCTGGCTTTTACCATGATTTTATGTATTTGTGCACAGTCACAAATGTAAATATTACTAGCTAGTTTTTAAAAGCCAAATAGCAGTGAGTGCTTTTAAGGACTTTAGAGGCTTGTGAGAGAGTGGTGATGTTTTACTGTACAGCATTCTATTTACAACGCATTATTATGAAGAAATACTCAGTTTAAAAAGCAATCATGCACTTTAGTAAACCTGAAGTGCCTATTACCCATCGCATCTGTAAATAAAAAAGGTATTATAATATTTGCAAGCGGCAGCCTGATACTTCAGAATGCAGATTGGATTTTATTTCTCGTAAAAATAAAACTAAAATATTATTTGGAGATTATAGGACAGCATCTCTCAGGAGCAAAATGGATGAATAATATCCTTCCTGAGGTCAACACAACCTTTTCAGTGACGATGACAACTTTATTGATGACTTTGAAGCATTCCACACCACGAGTGGGACTATCAATTTTTCCAGCATCACTCCCTCTGTACTGGAAATATTCCAGGCAAACAAAAGATATATAAAAATATTAGTGTCTTCGTTTTGCATGGGCCAGGTTTTTTGGTAGCGTGGGGAGCTATAGGGGTGGCTTCTTTAAACAAAGAGCTGTGAGAAGTTTCCCCTGTAGCCCAGAGGGCTAGGGCCAGCCAATTCTAAGATGGATACCCATACCTGAATCAGGCCATGCCAAATTAGTGGCTGAGTTAACAACTCTCTGAATATCATATTTGGGAAGGGGGACAAGTTGCTGCACAGTTGCTAAACTGCAGCAGCAACAGAGAGTGAGAATGTGAAAGCATTTCTGCAGACACCAAGGTCAGTGGAAAAGGTGTGAGAGGAGGATGTTTAGCCCCTGAGAGAAAGATTCCGCTGTGACCTGTGGTGCAACCCATAGTGGGTCAGCAGTGCCCCTGCAGACCCTGGAGGCCACTGGGAAGCAGAGATCCACTCGCAGCCCATGGAGGACCCCATGCTGGAGTGGATGGATGCCTGAAGGAGGCTATGACTCCATGGGAAGCTCACCCTGGAGCAAGTTCCTGGCAGGATCTGGGAGCCCATGGGGAAAGAGAAGCCCACGCCAGAGTAGGCTGTCAGGACTTGTGATCCAGTGCTGGAGCAGTACCTGAAGGACTGTTCTCCCAGTGGATGACCCACATTGGGGTAGGGTATGAGGAGCTGCCCCCATGAGAGGCTCCATGCTGGAGTAGTTTGTGAGGAGCTGTGCCCATGGGAAGGACCCACGCTGGAGAAGTTTGCGAGGGACTATCTCCCATGGGAGCGACCCCACACTGTAGCAGTGGGGAAGAGTGAGGAGGCCTCCCCCTGAGAAGCAGCAGCAAAGTCCATCTGTAATGAACTGACCTAGGAAAAAGGAGGGGTGGGGGGAGCTGTTTTTAAGATTCGTTTTTATTTCTCATCTCCCTGTTCTTATTGTTCCTTTAATAAACCTAACCATTTCTCCCTAAGCTGAGCCTGTTTTGCCCATAATGCTAATTGCTGAGAGATCTCTCCATCTCTTGACGCACAAACCACTTGTTATATTTCTCTCTCTCTCCTGTCCAGTTTAGGAGGGGGAATGATATTATGACTTGATGGACATCTGGCTAAATCACCACAATTAGATAATACAATCTGATATGCAAAAGAGTTTATAAAATCATAGAACACTAACTCATATGTGATTATATCAAACCATTGACTTAATTTCTATTCAGCCATGGTGGATCAGCCCTTTCTGTTCCATGGAGCTGTAAGAAATCATGTGATGGAATATATCACTACACATAACTTGTTTTCTGCCACTAGGCATGGGCTCTGGATAACACCCAGAAGATCCATTATCATGATTTGTTCTGAGCCTGTGATACAAGCTAGGTGTTGTTATCAGAAAGGTAGTGTTTCCTGGGCTGGGCTGTAGATTCCTTGATTAATTCAGGATATCTGGTATGACCCGTCAAGGAACCATGTTTGGTCTAATTGATGAACCTCGCTGAAGAATATGGTTCAGCACTGTCCAAAAAGTGTGAATTGTTGTTGTGTCACCACCATAGAATGAACAAATAATCTGATCAATAATCCCCATTCTCAGTGTAGCCTTCATTATCAGTTCATCTGACAACACATTCACAATACAGAACACCAATCTAACTAAAAAGTTTTGTTACCTGATTTGCTATGGTCCTTGTGAGGCCCAAGTTTTTGAAAGTGTAACTAGCAGAATGCTATTTTCGCTTAGTGCCACTAGAGAAACTGAAATATTTTATGACTTGAGTGGTTTTTCAAATCTTAATAGGCTTGTTTTCGTATATTTTCTTGACAGACATCTTTGAGAACACAGATAGTTTATGTTTGTAGCACACTTTCATATCCAATGCTTGAGTCAAATTGACTCTAATAAAGACCAGATGGGTTTCAGGAGTGCATTTTCATTATTCCTCAGATATAGGTCATTATGTAACACCCACACTTCCTCAGCTTCTTCAGCTAAGAAATAATATAGTTCATTATTTAGTACGAGAATCTTGCACTGGGTAAACATGCTGGATAGAGGAAAAATGTGAGCAGTACTACAATTAGCCCATGAGGATGTGTAAACTCATACGTAAAACCCAGTCAGCAGCTGAGGAGTAGTTCTGATTAAGGCAGTCAATGTTACTCCCCTTGTAAAATATCAAAGATTTGTGAAAAGACACAGGAAAACTGCATCATTGTTCATTCAAACAAAAGAAAGAAAAACTGCATGAATTGCAGCAGACTATGGAATATTCTTCCAATTCATTTAATTTAGCACTGATAACTGAAAAATTATATCAATTCAAGATGCACTGGTTCTAGGAAATTAATTTCTTGCCAGCTACTATCAAATCAGAGAAACAGTGAAAAACTGCTATTTAAAACACCACCAGAAGCATTCTAGAGCCTTCTTATTTAGAGTTTGAAGTGATTGAAGTTTGGAATTTGTCAGCTCTTCAACTCTGCAGTCAAGATTGTGACAGAAATAAACTATCATTAAAGGGACAACCGAAGCACCTTGCTACAATTAATCATTAATCCTAACAGAGGCTGTTATGCATTGAGGAGATCTAGACTTCAGGGAAATAGGTCGTAATCCTTGCAGGGAGAAGGGAGAAGGGAAATGGGGATCTTGGATGAAATGTGACTGCAAGAGTGTTGTAAAGAATGTAAAGAAGATTGTGCCACTTTAGGGAAGGTCTTGCAGTTGAAGGACTGCCCAGGTTGAAGTGCTTTGCTCAATGTAGAGGCAGACACTCACACCTTTAGCCAGATATACTGTCTCTAGTTTTGAGCTTGTAACAGTTGTGTTAGATGTCTTTTCATTGCTCTTGAATGGATCAAAATCAAGGCCATTAAATCTAATAAATAGATAGAAAGGTCATATATGAATATATATATTCATGTCAATATGATGTCCTGATATTCTGATTTGTAGTACTGTAGACTCTTTGCAGTACTTGCAGATTCTTTAAAAAAAAACATATTGGAAAAGTTCTAATTTGGCCATCTGATTTCTGCAGCCCAAGACAATCAATACATCAATAACAATTAGTACATCATGACTTCATATTTTGCAGCACTGTAGAGATTTTACAAAAATCAGTACCTTTACTTGTATCTGATCTTGAGACTGTGCCCTACAGCAAAGTGTCAGAGATTATGAATAACTATTCTTTTGAATTATCTTTACTTATCTTTCTCTGAGTTGAAATGCTTATGCCCTGTACAAAAATTCTGACAGATATTTTTGTTCTACATATTTTGAGTGATTCTTAGATTGATTTTTCTGCTACATCACAACTTTTACATTTGCTGTGGCACATTGCTTTATAGGGGTTTTATTGGGCTTTTGTCCTTGAGTATACTCTTCTGAATCAGTCAGAAGTCAGAAATCAGTGAAACTTACCACTCCATTCTCATGAAATGATAATCTGTTTCACTTTGTGCCCTTTTGTACTTCCATTAGATTTTATTTCATAACCTTTAACAAGAGATCAATGAAGTACCAGTGCCTGTAAGCATGCCTATCATTTTGCATTTTGCAAAGATTTAGACATGAAGAAATATTATTTCTTAACACAAAGTGAGTTAATTAGCTTCTTCTGCTTATTCCAATCCAATCTATGGGTTGTAAACAGTGCACTTATGAGGTCTAGTCTGTCTATACACACCACATTCCCATAAGCAAGATTCCTTGCCTTCATGTTTCTCATTCAATTTTTAAAGAAACCTAAACAATGAAGTGGACAGAAAAGGAAAGATGAAGTTAAAGACAAATGTGAAGGTAGAAAGACGTGACAGACAAAAAGCAGAAAGAAAGAGTGGGAAGAAAATGTAGAGGCTCACACTCAAGCGACACTTGTGAGAGGAGGAAAATGCAGAGTATACAGAGTCCTTTGATGTACACACTTTATGTGAGTATTTTTCCCTTAGGGATAGTCAGTGTTGTGTAGAAATACATTTATACTTCTGTTTTGCAAAGCTTGTAACTCATTATATGGTCATTGAAAACTTTATTTTCTCTGCTTCCTTCCTCTTTTCATTTGACACTAGTAAATAATACATCCTTAAGCAACATAGTAGCACTGTAAATAGATGACACAAATTTAAAATATCCAAGTTTCCCTCTAACTCAAATAGCAAACAAAGTCTGAAGGTGTCTGAATTTACAGCATAGAACTACAACTTCAGCACTTACTTTGAGAGGCTTCAACCTTGGCAGTCAAACACTGTTGAAACACCATCGAAAACTGTCTTATTTGCATAGCATTATATAGAAATCAGACAAGCAGAAGAACTGATCAAGTGTTTTAGACAGCCCGGTGAAAAGGACTCTAGTCTTCAAAGTAATTTTTCTACTATTTTACATTGCATGCATTGTTATCTAAATATTTTAACACTGTCTTGAGTAGAGTCTTGAATAAGATTGTGTAGAAAATAAGATCAAAATAAGAAACAGTGGTTCATGAAAAAATGTAAGAAAATTACTCATTAAATTTGTACATTAAATTTGTATCTGTTGTATATTAATTTGTATCAGTTTTCTGATAAAATTTCTAATGTTTGAATTTATCTTTTTTCAAAATAATTATTACTACTTTGAAAGACATCTATATTTTTGTGTACCTATAATATACAATAGTAGCATATTAGATTAATTAAATTATTTAATTTTTATAACTTCCACAGGATTAAATTTTTATAAAGGTAACAAAATACTGCAATAAGATTTGTGTAAATTTCAGGAATTTTCCTCAGTTTCCAATTATTCTTCAGCATGTTTCTGAAGAGCATAGATTGCACAATCATCCCTACTCATCCTAATAAGCTCAGCTGAAATATATTGACGTAATGAAGCAAATCTTTTCCCATCAAAATTAACAATTTTCTTCAGACTGAAAAAACAGGTGAATTTTGGGCTGTGATTGCTTTTCTCCTCTACAAAAATAATTTTCATGAAAAATATTTTCTAGGTCAGTCAGCTTCCTCTTAAATCCTTTTTTCTGCTACTCTGAAAATACTTAAACTGAAGTTATCTTAAAGGGGAGAAAACGGGCAAACTGAATGTTACAAGGGAAACTGTTTCAACAGTCGCATGGGTATATAACCCAGAAAATTCACGGCTTTCTAAATGTATCTATATTCATTACAAATCGGACACTTAGAAAATGTACTAAAATGTACGAAAAATGTATTAAAAGCAGGGGAGGATGTATAGCTATTTAAAGTCCCTGTATTTTTTGCTGAACAGGAAACAGACTTTTGAACTGCACATATTGTCCTTGATTTACATATTGCCCTCATATGTGGAATGGCCATGTTTTTGAGCCTTGTACATGACAAATATTTGGAATTATCAGGAAAATGCACAGAAACGGGTATTATCAATGACAGTAGTTAAAGTCCTTTTAGCTTCTAATTCAGTACGGAGTTCTTTACAGTATTCTGAATTATGAGTAGCCAAATTAAAAGTCTTCATTTTAATAAAATCTCCTAGATGAAGTTAGAATCATAGACTCATAAAATGATTTGGAATGGAAGAGACCTTAAAGATCATCTAGTTCCAAACCGCTTGCCATCAGCAAGAATAAAGGTAATTATTAGTATTTTGTTGATGCAAAGTTATCATGTGATTCTGAGTGACTGCTATGGGATATAAGTGATGGAAACTGGAAATTTCAGTCTTTTACCATCATCCAGCACTTTGAAAGAAAAGCACTTGAAGTATTATGAATGTGTTGCTAATACATATCACAACTAGAATAATTACTTCTTATTTGTTCAAGTCATGTTAATGTAGCTTATCTGTTTATTTTGAGTCTTGGTTTTGGCTGAGTACAGTATAGACAGGAACATCCTCTGTCTTCATTTGCACCTTGCCACTGTACTAGTGAAAATGGAATTTTATGACCCGTAATTGTCTACAATGTAGCACATACAGTAAAAAGTTGTTATGTGTCCTGACTGTTGTAAATTGGCATAACTCTACAGAAAGGACTATCTAGCCTCAAAATGTTGAAGAGAATGTATGTCACTTATTTAAGCAATATTAGAATATAGTAAATTCCTACTCATTTGCAATCTATTCATTAAGACCTCAGAAACAAACTTGATTCTAAGCTTTAACTTCCACTTAATCAAATGAAATGATACATGTATGGTTTGGGTTTTTTCTTTTTTAAAAAAGCATAAATTATTCTCAAGTCCTACATAAAGTTATAGCACCAATGAGACGGAATTACATAACCTTCACAGTTTTATAGGGTGATTTTTAAAGCTGTGCAAAGCATTAATATCAATAATTCACAGAAGAACTTAAAGATGGGATTTGTTTATAACTAGCTCATATGTGAAAAATAATATGAGAGTTTTCTCACTAAGATTGGAATTTGAGGACACCAAACACTTTAATTCAGGTAGCCATCTACCTCATATTCAAAAGCAGTTGGAAACAGACTGCATTTGGAAAATAATAAACTTAACTTATTGTGTCTTTTTTGTAACAGAAACAAATTGCTGCGATATTGTGTCCGTGGAAGGATTATCCAAACTGATGGAAGTTTTTCATTAAAAGTTTTAACAACTTTTTTTTCTATAATCATGCATAAAAAGAGGGGAAAATATCTATCAGACATTGGTTTAAAATAACTTTATGTGTTGTTGTGAAATACAGAAATGCCACCTCCAATTCATTGTAAAACTACAAAAAGTGAGAAAGAGCATTGAGACATACTTTCCTTTCTACACAGCCTAGGCAAAGCTGTGTCTTCCCAAGTTTTTTTACTTTTATTTTCTTTGTATGTGCCACAAATATTTTTGTAAAGATTGGCTTACAGGAAGGAACCCACTGAGATGCAGTATGTTGCTAGATTCCCTTGTTAACTGCTGAGTAAGTATAGGTAAATACTGTATTTCCATTTCAGTTTCCTCTGTGTGAAGCAGAGTGCTACTGTCTTTCAGTGTTTGTTTCTCCTAAAAAATCTCCTACATCATCTTTGTACAAAATGTAATGCAATCCTGAGCTAAACTAGTCAATTTTGATTCACTTACCAAAGATCACACAGTGGTTCAGATTTGCCAGTTTAATTCAGTGATTTAGGGTTGTGTCAATAATAAAGATTTTTTTAAAAAGAGGTAGAGACTAATTGTATGTTATTTATCAGTTCTAAAATACATAAAGAAATGTGTTTCTCTGTATGTTACATCTTGCTTATTATGCCATAAAACTTACTAGCTAGTAAGTTAGATTAAATTGCCTTAAACTGAATATGTGCCATTGATTAACAAAGTGTTGTAGCAATAGATAGATTTGTGTTTTCCACTACTGAAAGGATATTTGTTAAGGTTTCTTTAGTCAGCTTTTTCACAGTTATGAAGTGAAACCATGAATACTTTCAGAAATGCTAAAAATTTTTTTAATGTGTATGATCTAATTTTCCACCTAGATCACAGGTGAAGTTTGAAAGACTCAGAAATTAAAAATCTTTGTGTGTTTCAAAAAAAAAAAAAAAAAAGAAAAAGAAAAAGAAAACAGTTGTACTTGATTTCAAAAAACAAACAAAAATACAATTTGTCATGCACTAGACAGTTGTACAATACTATCATCAAAGTAAATTCTGTGAAAGAAAAAAAAGGTGTGGGGAAGAAGAAAAGATAGTCTAGAAAAAAACTTCATACACATGAACTGCCTGTTTTCCAGGATACTTATCTCTCAAGTGCATGCTGCACACTTTTGCTAGCCTTCTCGCTTTTAAACTCTTATTCTTTATGATGATAATGAAGATGGCAGGCAGCAGATGCATCATCTTGACCATGAAAGGAAGGGAAAAGTGTGACTCTGGATGTTCTTAAGAAAGAACAAGAAGATTGTGATCAACAGACAATTGGCAGAGTAATGTAAACACTGTGTTCAAAGCACATTCAAAAATGTGTAGAAACTCATTAATGTTATAGAATATGACTACACTCCAGGGTTAAAGAAACATGACAACATTTATTTTAGTGTAGATACAAGTGGACTACCAAACAAATAATTCAATTAATTCAAACTCTCTTTTATTATAAAGAATATCTCCTCTATTCCTGATGTGTGGGGTGTTTTTTATAATTCTGTTCTGCGGAAAAACAAATCGCTGAGCTTGCTAATCATGTGCTTCTTACCTGCATTTGTTATCTGCAAGCTAGTACACAAGCTCTCTGAAGCCAAAGAACATTAAAAGTGGGCAAGCTCTTCAACTCCCACGAAAATTAGAAACCAGATAGAAGAAGTGCAAGAGAAAAATAAAGGCAGGATATATTTTGAAAGATGAAAGGAAGCCAGAAGAGTAGCAGTCTAATTAAACCAGAAGTGGATATGCTGCAACCAGAGCACTCTTCTGTAAATGATGGATGCATCGTTAAAAGACATTAAAGCTTCATTCCTGAGGAAAATTTGTTACTACTAAAGTAAGATGAGAAAAACATGAGAGAGAGACTAAATTAATGTTATAAAATCCAACCCCCTAAGAATCAAGATAAAGGATTGGAAAAAAATACCTTTTAAGTAAACTAATTCTGTAGGACTTCAGAGAAAACAAAATACAGACTATTAGAATGAAAAACTAGCTAGTCATGTGAGCTACAATGTTGATTATATTTATTTTCACATCTTCTGTTATTTTATTCATATGACCAAAATGGTCTTCATGAACTTGATCAAGGTGTCAGAGCATTCACAGAATTACACAGTAATATTTTATTGATGCATGGAGGCAATAGGAGGCAGTTTTTCTAAAGTAATCTCTTTTTTTTTGTATACTGTAGCTTTTAGGTACACAACATGTAACTGTTTTCTAGGTGAGCTAAGTACTCTCAGTTCCACTTGAAGTCTGTGGGACTTCCTGTAACATCTTTTGAGCCTATGGCATTACTCTCTGTTCACAAAGAAAAAAAAAAAATTACACGTGAACTACCTGTAGCCGGTTCTTCAGCAGGGTCTTTAAGCTACAAATTACACAATTCTAGGACAAGGTCAAAAGGATTTATAGCTCCCTATCCATTTTTATTTTTCACAACTTGATCAACTTATTAGTGTATCTTATACAAAGTGTGCCAAAAAACTAGAAAACCAGTTCAGCAAAACTTTGCTGTGAAGATGTTGCAATAGTGATATGATTGATGCTTTTGCTTCCCTTTGGCAGGCCTGTACTAAAACAAAAAATTTGCAACTCAACAATGTCTGATACTCATATGTTAGTAAAGTGCAAAAGACTAGCAGTCAACCTTAAAACCTGCAAGGGGAATAAGTTATGGTCATTACTAAACTGAGCTGGTTCCATAGAAGACTTAGAATGAATAGTGGTTCATTGAAAGTCCATTTCACAAAGACAAATATATTTTTCACCACCTTTCTTTTCTTGCTGTCATTGTTTTTGCTTTTTCACTCAAGCAGTTTTTGCAGTGTGGTTTTTATTTGTTTAGATGTGAGCTTGCACTATAGAGCAATTTTCAAGGAAAAGTATGCTGAATGGAAAAGTAAGAGTGTAACAAATTGTAATTCCTCTTCTTGTTACAGAAAAATTCCCTGATATTTGCCCCAGTATGAATGAATATAGTTTTCAAGAGTTGAATTGAGATACATTCATTTGAGAAACTTCCTTTTGCCTTTCACAGTAACTGTTATTTGCATAACTTTCACAAGAGAGTTTGACATTTAACTGTCAGACATGACATGGGTAAACATCTGGGTCATGGCTAATACATTTGAACAGCACAGAACCATTCTCCAGTCGTTTTGAATGGAGAAGTGGCAGCAGCACAGGTACTGAGAGGAGATTCTTGAATCTCTGAAAACTGACTCTACCGACCCCCTAAGGAGTACTCACAGTTTACCAGGATGCTCAGTATAACACACAGTTAGAAGATCAGTAACTGTCAGGCAGAGCCTTGGGGAGAAAAGAGTACAAAGGGAGTAAAGAAAATTGTAACAAAAATACAAGTAGGCAAGAAAGAATAATTTTAGACAGAATCTCTGTTGCCAAACAAGCCAAAGAGAAGAAAAATAAATATTCTTCTAGACCAAACATACTCATGAGAAACCTTGACAAAAAGACTGGAGACAGCAAATCCAATAGTGATGATAAAAAGGCAGCTGGGGTCAGTTTATATTGTGCAACAAAGGTGAAACAGGCCATGGTACAGGCGGAAATTGCAGTCAATCGTGGAAGGAATCAATTTCTTCAGTGCTGCACTCATTGATATTAGTTCATAAAAGTAAAAGGAATTTGTTCTATTTTCAGATAATCCATGCCCTTGTTTTGTTTGTTAATACAAATACTGAGCAAATGTTACTATTTAATACTTCAAATTAAATGCAGAACCTTTGGCCAAAGTAGGACTTTTCCTTGTGCTGTGGTATAAGGAATCAAGTGACTTTCAGTGAAGCAGTTTTGTGTACATAAAGATGTAAATGAGAATAGAATTTGGCCCGCGGAGTATAGTTTGCTATGGATTTCTAAGGATTTTGAACAACTATGCTTTGGGGGTTTTTCTTCAGATCAGTAGTTTTAGTATAGCAGAGTACTCATACAAATGAATGCCTATTGAACATTAAAAATTATTGTTAAAGGTCAGCAAAGGATCCCAATATCTAGGTCTCAGAAATGCTTCCAGATAACCTATACAGATTTAAAAGAGACGGTGGTTTGGATGGTTTTTTAATTACTTTTCTCTAAAGGAAAAAAATACTATCCTGCAGGATTTGGAAAGTATGGAAAATGAAAAAATATAATACGGGAAATTAAGTCAAATTTGTGCTGCCTTGAATGTCTTAAGAGTGTATATCTTCTGCAAATGGCAGATCTTTCTTATGAAAGTGTCATTTTTATTATATCGAAGCTCAATTGGTGTACAAAAAGTATAATTCTAAAAGATGTTGCATTTCAAATTCTATCCCTTTTTCTCATTATTGGGTGGGAGTGTATGGGTAGGAAAGGTAGCAGGAATTCATTTTGCAAAAGTATGTTATAATCTAAAGGACATTACCAGTCCCTCTAGGGGAAATCTAAAAGTTGTGCGCCTCAAAATGACACCTAGTAAGTCCTTCCGTCTAAAGATCTTCATTAAACTTAATTTTCTAGTATTAGAAGCTAGTTTATCTTGATTCCCTGCTTCACTTTTTGTTTGTATTAAATATAAAATAATATGGCTTTGGAGTTGCAAAGGTAGTTAATTTTGTTAATGGCTCCCTTTCACTGTAAGCATAACTTCTTTCTAAGCACTTTATAAAACTGCAATTGATTATTTTCATAATCAAATAAGAAAGAGAAGTAACTATCAGCAAATTCTGTTGCCATATTTAAGTGGTGTTACCAAGAGAAATGCAATACTACAGGTCTGTGTGTAGTGATTCTGATTTCTAGTTTCATTATAGAGTTTGTCTGGGCCAGTGTTGGCCTGAATTTGGGTCACACTGAAAATTAGGATTCACTTTCAGCTGATGGCTGTGTTCTCAGGTTTAGTCTAGTTTCTAGAGTTCTATAATCTATTTATCAGTGGTGGTGATGATGGTATCTCTTATTAACATATTACATAGGAGAATATGCTTCTATGCCTGGTCAAAAGTCAACCCCTTTGGGGAGTAATGTTAGAGAATGTGGCACTTGCCTTACTCTCCTTCACAGATTCTTCAGATGAATAAACATCAATGTCATCTTGTACTTGCATTCTGATCTTTGGGGATGCAGCCTTCAAGGAAGAAAAGAAAGAAGCACACTCTGAGACTGCTGCTGAGACTTTCCACATTACCATCTATTTGGATGAAAGCAGCAAACTTGTCAGTCATGGAGCAAAAAAGGAACTGACCTCATGAAATGAGGATGGCTGAGAACTGCCATTAATTATGTCCTTAAAAAGAACACAGAACATGTGTCGGAGTTACTGTTGGCACAGCACATAGGTGAAATCTTGCCATCAGCATTAAGAGGTGAGAAAGTAAAGGGAGAGAAGAACTACTTATATTGCCTTATTACTTGCATTGTTTCTATAAATTACATTGCTTCTTTGTATAGATGGTAAATGTTATCACATCTATAGTTCTTAACTATGCATCCAGTGCTCATGTTCATAACACGTCTCCTGTAAGCTTAAGGTTGAATGATTTGTCATCTCATTAAGCCCTGTGGAGACAGTTATGTCTCAGGGGGCTCAGTCAATCAATATCAGTATAGAATAACTGCATTTCAAATTTTCTTATTTATAGGACTTGAATAAGCAATGAAAGTGAGCGCAAAACACTTTTAAACTAAATGTGCAATCATCATCATAACTTGGAATCTGAACACATGACATACAAAGTTGAGCAAATTGCTTATGTTTCAGAAGGCTCACCAGTTAATCTGCAATCAGAGTTTGCTCAGCCTGTATGCAAAACAGGAACGGTGGAGAAGGGCAAAAAAAGCCTAGGAAAATGGTGGAGACAAACAACAGAAATGAGTCATTCAATCAGTATTACCAGCAGCATAAGGTACATTAATACAGTTGTCATCAATTGTCTTGTGTACATCAGCCAGGGAATATCCACAGAAACCATAACTACAGCGTGGTTATGCTCTATCATAATAAGTACTCAAAGGATACTGTAGCTAATTTGCTGTGTTGGAAAATGCAGAGCAGAAAGGACAAGACACATAGTATTTTAAATTACTACCATGTGGTAGTGAAATGAGTGACAGAAAGTTGAAGAACATCACTGTATGTAATAATTGATGTGATATTACTGGGGTTCAGATTTCAGCTTCTTCTAGTGACAGACTTAACTACATCTGTCTGAGCTTTCAAGTCAGAACACTATTCAGCCTTTCAGACTCTGGATGTCTGGCTCCTGCAAGCCTATTTTAATCTCTGTTTTTAACGTCCTGGCTTTGTGTATATAAGAACATGCTAAATAATATGAGATATAGAATGAGTCCTTTAGTACTCCTTATTCTCCATATACTTGGAAAACATATATCCATGACAAACATCTTTTTTAAAAAGCGTAATCCTCTATGTAAAGGGCACTGCTCAAATCCAAAGCTTTAGCTGCTGCTGACACTTCAGTGCTGCCAAGTGTTTCATCTCTTTTATATAGATTAGTTTTTTTCCTGTATTACTGTGGTCATGTAAAAAATGGGCTGGACAATGCGCTTTATTAATGCAAAATTCTATTGCACGTGGTTTGCAGTGTTAAGATGTTGAAGTCTGGAAGCAGTGTGGTCATCTTTTCAGACAATTTACATCAGTGTTGCTCCAGGGAAGTTGTTAAGCAAAACTTTTTTTACCAGACAGAGCTGCTAGCACTTCTCCTTATCCAAAACCTGTATCATGTAAATTGGGATTTTTAAACTAATAGCCATACCTTCTCCACCCAGCTTTTCTTCCTTTAGGACTTACCCCATCTTACATATGTGTGTTCTTCACAATTTTAGATACTGTCAGATGCAATTTATGTTATTGATTTGATCTTTGATTTGATCCTCCCTTTATTTTGCCTCAGTAAACTATTCTTGTGGAAATTATGGTTTATGATGTGTGTTAAGAACACAAGACAATCTGAGGATGTTATTATAGTTTCTCCTAACTTGCAAAAATCAGGCCCCTGTCTAAATGATGTAGTGTACAAAGCCCATTTTTTTTTTCTGTCATCATTTAGTGGTTTAGAATTCAGTGTTAAAATGAGAAATGTCAGAATTGGCTACTGCTAGCACTGGAACACATATTTTCATGTAAAAGACTTCAAGATCAGTTGTTCTTTTCTACAGAAAAAGAAGTATTTCCTCATTGCTAAATGTTATCTTCCAATCAAGAAAACAAGAATGCAAGACAGCCTGCTTTGACACAGGAACAGCTCCACAGAGGAACATTCCAAGACAGGAACTGAGCAGTTTATGCTAAGAATATTGCTCAATTGCCATAGAGGAATCTGTAAAAATCCTGTTAATTTCAACAGGANATTTGACATGAAATACATCAGATATGTAGATATTATGTTAGATATATTAGATATTACGTTAGATATATTATGAAATACATTAGATATGTAGGAAATATGCTGAATAACTGCCTTGTTTACAGGCCATTTACAACTTGCTGAAGATATTTTTTGAGGACTGTCTAGAGAATATTTAGAACCTATTTTAATAGACTAACAAACATATGAGGTCTTACATTCTGTTGCCTTATAGGAATTAATAACACACATGAATTTATTGCTTTAGAGAAGTTATTATGGAATTATGAAAGAAAAATCAGCTAGACATTAAGAATAAATACACTGACATTTAAATACCTGAAACTGCCCTGCTCTAGGACTGGAATTTGGTCAGTTGTGAATCAGCCTGATAAAATTTATTAAAAAATCCGCACTTATTCACAGTTTAAATATACATAAATTACATTCATTTTCACAGCTATTTACAGATGTCTGACTGCCAGGATGTATGCTGCTATGTGTTGGTATTGGTTCAGGTATCATTAAATTAAAATGATTACCTTTCAGAAGATGGCCTCTGTACTGCTGCAGGGCAAATCATAGTTTAGCAGCTATTTGGAATATGTGTATTTAAACAATGAGGAACATATGTTTTAAATGCTTCTCTCCATGGAAACTACAGAGGACATCTATCTGCTACTGATCCTAGCTATACAGCATAAGCATTCAGCTTATGCTTTTTCTACAGATATGTCATACAGTCTTCCAGTCAATACTCATGTCAACCACTGTGATAACAGTCATCTCAATAAGCAGTATTATCCCATTTCTAATGGAAAAAAATTATTTTCCTCAGATAAAACAGCAAAGCAAGAAAAGTCGAGGTGAAAGACACCTTACAGAAGTTATATCCATGGACCATACCAAACCAAACACAAGGTAATTTCCTGATGTCTACACTCTCCTACAGGTTGTCTTCTGTCTCTCACTGTTCCAGCTTATCAAAGCAAATCTGATAGATGGTGGCAGTACTTTGCTAGATTTGTCTTTTATTTTCCCTGCTTTTATTGTTTCAGCTCACACATACAATATTCCCACATAGAAATCATTTACTTTCACCTTTTTTAAAAAGTTAAAAAGTTTTATGCATGAAGATTGCATTGCAGGAAGTAGTCATCACCACTATCAGACATATTCTTTTGTCTCAACAGACCAAAAACACACTCAGCCCAGAACTGTGGCTAAGATTGGAAAATGAAAATCGTTATCAACAATACCATAGCCCATAGTAAAGATTAAGATTTTTTTAAAAAACCAAAAAAACAANAGAGGAACATTCCAAGACAGGAACTGAGCAGTTTATGCTAAGAATATTGCTCAATTGCCATAGAGGAATCTGTAAAAATCCTGTTAATTTCAACAGGAGTTTAATCTGGCTATATGTTTACAAACCATTGCCAAGAACTTGGAATAAAGAAAACATCGTTAGAATAATGTGTTTAATGTTAATGCCACTAGACGGGGAACACAGTTATGTTCTTCAGTAAAATGGAAACAATCACTACATGATTTAATTCAATAATATTTGATTTAATTAATAATATAATTTAATCTAAAAAT
>WBNH01005920.1:35383-54676 GCA_013401255.1 Urocolius indicus
GGACTGTCTAGAGAATATTTAGAACCTATTTTAATAGACTAACAAACATATGAGGTCTTACATTCTGTTGCCTTATAGGAATTAATAACACACATGAATTTATTGCTTTAGAGAAGTTATTATGGAATTATGAAAGAAAAATCAGCTAGACATTAAGAATAAATACACTGACATTTAAATACCTGAAACTGCCCTGCTCTAGGACTGGAATTTGGTCAGTTGTGAATCAGCCTGATAAAATTTATTAAAAAATCCGCACTTATTCACAGTTTAAATATACATAAATTACATTCATTTTCACAGCTATTTACAGATGTCTGACTGCCAGGATGTATGCTGCTATGTGTTGGTATTGGTTCAGGTATCATTAAATTAAAATGATTACCTTTCAGAAGATGGCCTCTGTACTGCTGCAGGGCAAATCATAGTTTAGCAGCTATTTGGAATATGTGTATTTAAACAATGAGGAACATATGTTTTAAATGCTTCTCTCCATGGAAACTACAGAGGACATCTATCTGCTACTGATCCTAGCTATACAGCATAAGCATTCAGCTTATGCTTTTTCTACAGATATGTCATACAGTCTTCCAGTCAATACTCATGTCAACCACTGTGATAACAGTCATCTCAATAAGCAGTATTATCCCATTTCTAATGGAAAAAAATTATTTTCCTCAGATAAAACAGCAAAGCAAGAAAAGTCGAGGTGAAAGACACCTTACAGAAGTTATATCCATGGACCATACCAAACCAAACACAAGGTAATTTCCTGATGTCTACACTCTCCTACAGGTTGTCTTCTGTCTCTCACTGTTCCAGCTTATCAAAGCAAATCTGATAGATGGTGGCAGTACTTTGCTAGATTTGTCTTTTATTTTCCCTGCTTTTATTGTTTCAGCTCACACATACAATATTCCCACATAGAAATCATTTACTTTCACCTTTTTTAAAAAGTTAAAAAGTTTTATGCATGAAGATTGCATTGCAGGAAGTAGTCATCACCACTATCAGACATATTCTTTTGTCTCAACAGACCAAAAACACACTCAGCCCAGAACTGTGGCTAAGATTGGAAAATGAAAATCGTTATCAACAATACCATAGCCCATAGTAAAGATTAAGATTTTTTTAAAAAACCAAAAAAACAACAACAAAACAAAACAGCAATAGGATCAATGTTGCATTAGAAATTATAGGCAAAATCACATTGCAACATTCTCGAATTATGTAAGATACTATAAAATTCCTTGAAATATTATTTCAATCCCAGATATTGGATGATGAGTTGGATTTATTTCTCATGCTATCTGTCTGGCAGAAATGTTCCATTCCAGGAAGTCTGAGGTAACATCATAGTGTGAAAATATGACCTTCCATTTATTTTTCTCCACTGTAAGCACTGAACATCTTTCATTCATATTCAGTAAGGAAGTAGTCCCCAGGCATCCAAACCTCATACCCTGATTCCAGTTTGTGATTTGATTATCCACCTTAATCCCATTAAACACTGATCTTTTAAACAGCAGGAAAATTGCTGACAAAACGCCACCAAGAGCATTAAAATTCCATTCACAGGGGGAATTTAATATTACAATTAGTTGCAGTAGCAACATAGGCATTGTAATTGTTTACATTTATTTAGCTACCAAGTGAGAATTAAAAATGTTGAAGGTAATATCAAGAGTAGTTGTTCTACAAACGAAAAAATAAAGGAGGAAAGCAAAACAGGACCAACAGGACTAAGCTCCTTTTGCTTCTAACTTAAGTGGTGTTGATAACTTTACCCTAATTACTACAAAATGAGACTTTTTGCTTCTCTATATAAATTAAATTAATGTCTTTCTTTTAGAGTTATGTTTATCAGAAAAAAAAATCTTAAAGATTTGTGTGGTGTAAGGAAATCTGAAGTTTTCCATCATTTCAGGAATCAAACTCCTGGCAAATTTACAAAATCAAGCATAATGGTAGGGATCACATCTCTGCTTCCCTTCACTGAATCCCTTTATCCCAAGAAAGGTGAACCAAGCTCAATCTCTTTCCTACCAGATGTTTGCACTTGAAACAGCTTCTAATGATAGGTGTTCCATGGCCTTCTGAAGCAATCAGTTTTGGTGCTTCATCCTTAGTACTACTTGATTTGTCTCCCTAATGTTTAACTTAGATATCCCTTACTACAGTTTAGGCCATGACCTCTTTCCTCTGTGCATACCTGAAGGTCATCATGCTCGATGATGGAATGGGCAGACAATAACCTCACAAAGCCCAACAAAGACAAATGTAATGTCATACCCCTGATGGAAAGTGCCTTCACACATCGGTGCAGCCTGGGGCCCGGCTGTCTAGGTACCAACTATACAGGCTGGGACTTGGCAGTCTCGGTGGACAATGCTTTGAAAATCATTTTCTAGTCAACTTTTTCTGTGGATATGTTTGTGTATGAAAAGGAGTTACTGAGAAGACTTGGATGACTCTTCTGAGAGGTGCACACTGGAAGAATTAGGGACAACAGATAGGATGTAGAGCAAGAGCTATTTCAGCTAGACACACAAATAACTCTTCCCCACAAAAGTGTTTAAACACTGGAACAGGTTAACTAGAGAGGTTGTGAAATATTCTGTCCATGTTTTGAAACCTCAGATGGACAAAGCCCCAGGTGACCTCCTTTAAGTCTGAATTTAGTCCCACTTAGAGTATTTCAGATAGGAATATGAAGTTCTCGTATTAATTTTCAGGAAAATAATAACGAATTAACATCCAGAAAATCCAAATGCTTTCAAAGGAAATACATAATATTAATACTCTGGAAAGCAGACTAAAAGCAGATATGTTGAGAGCCATCCGCTATGCTAAACAAATGCATGGAATTCACTCACTTCATCACTACAAGAATTTACCAACATATACATATTTCAAGTATTTTATGCATAATTCAAAATATGTGTTTTGACATTTGCTTATAGCTCTATCATCTATCCGTTTTTATGAAATATCTTCTAGTTCTGCCAAAGCAAGCCAACACACCAACATACTGTGTCATTATTTTCAGTAGTATGCTTTTGAAAAAAAACAAAAAATAACCAAAAAAACAACACTCTGGTTTTGAAAAAAAGAAATAAAACATAAATACCCCAGAGTTGTTAAAATACCAGTTTTATTTTCCTTAATAAGTAGATATCTTTAATTACTTCTTCACTTTTATGTAGCAAATGACTTTTTTTCCTTCCATATTTTTCTTTGTTTAAACAATAGCTATTAGGTAATGAGCAACCACATAAACAAGTAGAAAATATAGTGGTTGAAAGGAAATTAACAAAAGCATTCATAACTATGTGCAATTGTGAATATAAGAATACACATTTGCAGTGATGACAGTAAACCATCTTTAGGAAGATTAGTAATGTGAACAGGAAAATATTCAGTAAATTTTACATAGATATTTTCAGAACAAAGTTTTAATTCCAATCTCATTTTTTCTACTTAGCCTTTCTGAAGGTGTGCATTCATTCTACAACTCCTGTATTACACTGTAAGTAATCCAATCTATACTGTAAATGTTTATTATTTTTATAGTATGCTTGCACTGTTATAGGAGAGGAAAAAAGGGGGAAATTGAACATGAGTGTGAAAAAAACTGTAAGATTTTGTTCTAAACAGCACAGAATATTTTGTTGTGTCTATTCTGAATTGTATTTTAGCAGACCTGGAATAAGATAAAGTCTATCGTGCAGTCTCTTCCTCCTGTTAATATTTTTAAAGATACATATTGTACAGATGAGCCAATCAGGCTTACGCCCTTCCCTGAAAAAAACATTCTGATCATAACAAGTACTTAAAGACGCAAATATAGGAAAGATCTGCATCAGTCTGCCATCAGTGACCACTGCTGACCAGAACTGAAAAACATGAGATAGGCAGACATATGCTGCCCTCTTTTGGAACATGTAAGTGAACATTCAGCAGACAATTTAATGTGGTTTTGTTTTTATTAGATGTTTCCCTTTGCCACATTGCTCGAAATCAATGGATTTTTAGTCAACTACTTGGCTTACTGAATTAAAAATTCATCTTTGAGTTAAGCACTTAAACCACTAACAAAACAAAAAATATTACTGACCTGGGTTTTGTGTGAGCTGTGTTAATACACTGAGCAGATTCGTTAATAACTGAGTAATTGAGCATGGATATTAGTAGATAACACATTTTTATATTTTTTAATTAAGTAAAAAGGAGATTTATGCAAATGTGTGAAGTGAGTGAAGAGTCCTTAAAAAAATAATAGAGTTGGTCTTTTGGTTGTAATAGGAAAATATATCTTTATTAATTATAATAAATTTTTATTCATTTTTTATTCTTTATTTATTCTACCTTCACTCTGACCTGACAGAAATGTCAGTAAATATTAGAAATAATAAGCTAAGAATCAAATGAGATGCAGATAGAATTTTAATCTTAAGTTTATAGAAGTCCAAGTATCCGATCAAAATTATCATAACCTACAAACACGGCAAGGAATTTATCAGCGAGCTATCAGAGATCCTAACTAGGGCATTAGGACAATAGAAACAGTATATAATATGTATCAAGGTCATCAGAACTGCACTAGAAAGAATGATTGTTTGAAAAGAAAGCAAGGAGAAGTGTTTTGAAGCAGCTATGTTGCTAAATTAAGGAGCTTCTACTACGCGGGACAGGTTGCTAAAGGTAACATTATTACATGCACAAAGAAAAGTCCATTTGCACAACAAACAATCACTGTATGCATAGGTTAATCTGTACCAATGTTTTTTTTCCTGGGATTTTTTAAATTACTAGTGTAAAAGACAGACATCATTTTCACTACCATTTAAATTTTTGGACAGGAAATCATCAAGAAAATTAAATGGCCCATTTTTTTCCCTAATAAATACCTCCATATACCATTTTTATATATAAACATTTCAATACTGTGTTTAATGAACATGCTATGTAGTAGAAATAGACTATGGAAATTCCTATTATTAACCTCCTTATAAAGTCAATTCTCTATGCTACATGACAGGTCTTAACCCTGAAACCAGATCCTGCATCAAATATTCTCTGTCTTTATGTAATAACTATTAGACCTGCATGCAATGCCTGTTTTATCTCTAGAATATGCTCTATCAAGCTCCAAATTAAAATTCTGATAGGAGTTTAAAAATTTTATTTCATTTGTTATCTGTCTGATTTTGTTAGAGAATATAGTTAATGGGCTGTGAAAGTATGGAATAAATAACATTACTTGATTGATTTCTAGCATTAACACAACTAAAGGACTTTTCAGTGTTGACAAAGTTTTATCAACATCATGAAATACAAAGAAGGGAATTTTAAGTAACATGTTTTTTGAAAGGTAACTATATGGTGACAAATTTGACACTTTAAAATGCAATGACTTTACAGCCCTAATTCAGCAAAGTATCATTAAACAAAGCTCTTATATAGTACCTTCCCAAAATGGCTGACTTCCTAGAGAGAAAGTTGCAAAGATACACAGGACTCCAAAGCTTTCTTGGATTATATACAGTGTTGAAGTATTTCTTCTCTATTACGTACCTCTTTATTAGGCTTTCAACCTTAGAAAGCTCTGGCTGCAAAAAATACAAAATTACAGTGATACATTATATGTTTTTGCAGTATAAATATATCTCTCATTGCTCAGAAAGACCCAGGAGCCAGATCAACCCTCACAATTACCTTGTCATTTTCCTTGTTGATTCTGGACCTAGTAGGATTAACAGTGTAATTTTCTGTCCACCTTAATTTCTTTTTAACCATTTTGTCTCTTTCACACTTTGTTTTTTGCTACAGTCTTTTATGCAGATCTCAGCTAGCAGGCTTAATTAAACTTGAACATCTATCTCCAAAATGATAATATCCCTAAAATGTTGCTTTGGGAAACCTGAAGTATATTTTTATTGCCCACTACATCACTGTTATCCATGCTTATTAACTATTTTTTGTATTGTGTGCATAAACACAGGAATTGGGGCCATTGACAATACAGGGTTTTGAGAAATCAATGGATTCTTGTTCTTCTTGCACAGTGCTTCCATATCTGCACTAGAAACCCTCAAAGGAAGTCTCTAAAAAAAATCTCTCCATTTATTCATTTAGAAAAATGCAACATATCTACTACGTATGACACTACAAGTAACATCCTATACACCTCTTCATGAACCAAGACTTTTTTTTTCTGTCATGATTTTTAAAAAGTATGTATTTCAGAGTGAAGATTATCTCTTAAAACGAGGCTATTCTAGTTTGGTTTAATCTGGTAACACAATCATCATGCTCATTATTCACAGAAGGATTCAGAGAACACAAGATGAATCTCTGTTGCTATCTTTAGAAACCCATTGCATAAAGTTATCCTAAGCCTATCAAGTCAAAAAAGTGCATTTTGCCTACCACAAACACAGTTCTGATTCAGATCTAATACTGGAAATCAACAGAAAATTTCCCTAACCATAGCAGAAGTCTAACTTTTCATAAGTGGAGTCTGCAATGATTTATCAGTCTGTCAGCAGTCAATATTAGAATTCTACCAAAGCATATTTATCAGATGGTATAATAGAACACAATTTTTATTTCTCTTTTACTTCCACTTCACTCGCAGCGGAGGAATTTGAAAACTTTCTCAGTCATAACTAGAGCATAATTTCTGCCAGTGGTGCTTACAAATATGCAGGCATTGTCATCCATAAACTATGATGATTTTAGAAAGTGGTATATGGGGAAGAGAGTGTAGAAGCCACAGCACTGATGATCTCAGACAATAGATCATTACAGTGTCCTTCAAGGCCATCAATGGAATGGCTCATCTACTGTCTCTACAATTCCCCATGTAGCTATTCAGCTGAACTGATTGTTAAAAAGAATTTGTATAGGTGGCATTAGAGTTTCCATAAAAGATCTTAATAGCTTATGATACAGTGGCCATTACCAACCTGATTTTGAACAGATCTTTCCAGCTACATCTGCAAAATTTACAGTTACACAGCTGCATTTGCAAAAAGCTCACTTTTTTGTTTGCACATAAAATCTGTGTGTATGTATTTCTACAGTTACGGATTTCTTCTTTTTTCCTAGCATGATGATGAATGTCATAATTACAGCAATGACATCTACAGCTAGAATAGACTTACTATTACTTGACATGATCAGATTTTATTCTCCATTGGTTAAATACAACATGAAACTTTAAATTCACATAATAACTATCATATAAAAATATTTTTATTTGTTTAGTCTGTTTTTAACTGGTCCCTGTTCCCTGAGCTTGCTTCTTTTTTTTTTCCCTCAAAAAGGTTAAATAGGTTCACAGTTTAACTTATTCAAACCATAAATTGCTTGCTACTTGATTATTATTCTAGTTTTCAGAAATACTGCAGATGTAAGGATGCCATATATACCATAAACATGCACCACTTTAGCTCTTTGAGTAACGTGTTCTTATCTTGAGGGTCATGCCTTTTAGTAGTCTCAATAACCTGGCAGAAGTAAAAAGGACATATATAGTGCCCTTGCAGGGGACATATGATGAGTGCTGTTTCATCACATGTGCAGTATAAGCTGTATTTCTCTCCAGAGATCTTCAGTGGTTTAGGATAACAGGAAGACAATGAGAGAGAGGTGAACCACAGCTGTTAGCTTTTTTATTCTCAGTTCTAGTTTTCTTAAGGGGTTTAAAACTATCACTGCGATCAAAAGCCTAGCACTTAAGACAGCCTCCAGGCAGTCAAAGGAAAACATTTTCATGTTTAGTGCCTTCTATCCAAATTCATAATATAGAGGTTGCCTATCACTTCTACCATTGCAGTATTTCTAAACCGAGTATAATGAATATTAGCAAATATGCATGCCATCGGGTTTTCTACAAACCTTCCTTCTACATCTGTCCATTTAAAATATGTAAAATCATATACCAGTAATACCAAAGAATCCCGTTTACATATACATAACCTCCATATGTCTACTTCTGCCCAGCTGCACTCAGCAAAGAAGACTTCACAGGATTATATATTCCACTAATCCAGGAAACAATTGTACTCACAACATTCGTTGCTATTCCAGTCACTCTATATTGGCAACCTGTCTGGCTTAGAAAACTTCCCCACTGAACATTCTGCTTTGTAACAGAACTATCAATCTCTATATCAAGCTACATCTGAATATAAACCATAGCTCATGCTAAAGATATCATTCAAGGCAGGACAAAAGTTCAAGTTACAGGACAAAATCTCTGAAACATTTGCTAAGACTCTTTGTAAGAAGTCTTCCCAACAGTTACTGGTTTTGAAGTTTTGTGTTGAGTGCTACTCACTCTGACATAGTTCAAGACAAAACTCACAGTTAAATAGTGGCAAGTCACCTGTCTGTGTTCTTTTACTGCAACCAAACATAACATAAAAGAAGATGCCTAAGTAGGAAAGGATTGATCATGTCTTGGGTTGTTTTAGGTTATACTTCTATCCCACCATCAGAAAAATAAAAAAATAAAAAAGGTTTAGGACAATATTCCTAGAAAGCAAAATTTTTCATTTTCTTCTGAGGTAAATGCTTTCAGACAGGGGAGAAAAATAAGCTGAGAACAGAAAAAAACCCCATATTCCAACAATTAATATTTTTAAAAGGATATAAGCTTTTACCAATATCATCATTGTTTTGAAGAACCTGTCATGAAGGGGAAAAAAAAAGAGAGAAAATTGCAGACAATCAGTTAACATGCATATAGTTCAGGTGAATTTAACGTACAGGTTAACTATGTTGTTATTCACTGGTTTCATGGTTTAACAGCAGCCAGCAACTAAGCCCTGCGCAGCTTCCTAAACACCTTCCCCCAGTGGGGTATGGGAAAGAACTGGAAGAGTAAAAATTATAAAAGTCATGGTCTGAGATAAAGACAGTTTGATAGATAAATCAAAAGCCCATCATCAGGCAGGTGTTTAACTACCTCTAGGACAGCATCCTCTGTGACTCCGTCACATGTAATCATTACTTGGGAAGACAAACATCATCACTCCAAATGTCCCACTTTTCTTCTTCATCTCCCAGGTTTATAGGCTGTGCATGATGCCAGATGGTCTGGGATATCACTGGGGTCAGAGGGGTCAGCTGTCCCAGCTGCGTCCCCTCCCAACTCCTTGTACACCCCTAGTGCACTCATTGATGGAGTGGGACGGGGAGAAGAAAAGCAAGAAATAAAAGCTTGCTGTGACAAAGCATTGCTCAGCAGTAGAGAAAATATCTCTGCATTATCAACATTGTTTCTAGCACAAATTCAAAACATAGCCTCATACTAGTTATTTTACCCCAGTCAAAAACAACACACTTGGAAAACTTCTTCATCAGAAGCCATAGAACATGCACCCCATACAGCAGAGAAAGAAGAATTTTTTACCTCTCTGATGGCAGTAGCTGTGATCTAGCCTTGGTGACTCAGATCAATTAATCCTTCTCCTTTTCTATAAAAGAGACAACAGGATTATATCTTTTGGAAAGCTCTCCAGAATCTCCTGAGGCTAATGAGAGTGTTATGTTGTAACTGACCCCTCATCAGAACCTTAATTAATTTTTTTCTTGACTCTCAATGAAAGTAGCTGTTTGGGATTTCCAGTTTCCTTCCAATATTATTTCAAATTTTTAGTTACTTATGCTGAATCAAATAATATATATTTCTGTATATCTGTAAAGATATTGAGATATTTGGAATCTGATGGAGTACAACAGGGAATATAACAACAGTAATACACAAGTTTTGAGATTATATTTACAGTCCCATATCCCTTTTGTCAGTGTAAAAATCTTATAATAACTGTAAAAAATGCTGGTGAAGAGAAAATCATGGTAATTGTGGTACAATGTCTATTTCAATGTCATTTAATTTTCCTGTTTGTATGGCTTTACTAGAGCTAAATGTTTTGGTATCTTCTGTCCTGATTGACTTCTTTCTGTCATGAAATGTTAGTTGTGATGTAACCTAACAAGTCTCAGCACAGTAATACAGTACAATCCAGAGAAATATGGTACATAAGAAACCACTGAACGGCTCTTTTCCCATTTCACAAAGCTCAGACAATCTGACAGCTTGAGTCATTACTTCAATGAGTAAATGACAATGCAAGGCAGAGGGATCCCTACTATTATTACAGGATTTGAAAAGGGAAGTACGTTCTCTGATTTTACATAGGTATCAAGAAAAAACATCAAATCATTAGGTTTAATGTTGAGCCATTAAACTGTTTCACCTTGTTTTGGAAGCTATGACAGATAAATTGTTATGAAAAAGTTATGTTAGAAAATGTTAAGCAAGTGCAGAGTCCTGCAACTGGGGAGGAGCAAACTCATGCACCAGTACAGGCTGGGGGTGAGTTGCTGGAGAACAGCTCTGCACAGAGAGACATAGGAGTTCTGATAGGCAGCAAATTAAATACGAGCCAGCAATGTGTCCTCGTGGCCAAGAAGGCCAATGGCATTCTTGAGTGTGTTAAGAAGGCCATGTACAACAGGTGGAGGAAGGTTTTCCTCCCCTTCTACTCTGCCCTGGTGGGGCCTCATCTGGAGTCGTGTTCAATTCTGGGCTCCCCCAGTTCAAGATGGAAAGAGAACTTCTGGAGAGAGTCCAGCAAAGGGCTACCAAGATGATTGGGGGTCTGAAGCATCTCTTCTATGATGAAAGATTGTGAGAGCTGTTATTCTTTAGTCTGGATAAGAGAAGACTGAGGGGGAATTTTACCAACACTTATAATTACTTACAGGGTGGATGTCAAGAGGTTGGGGCAATACTTTTTTTCTGTAGCTCCCAGTGACAGCACAAGGGGTAATGGGCACACATTGGAAAACATGAAGTTCCACTTAAACATGAGAAGAAACTTCTCTCCCATGAGGGTAATGGAGCCCTGGCATGGGTTGGCTGGGGTCATTATGGAGTCTCCTTCTCTGGAGGTTTTCCAAACTTGCTTGAACACATTCTTGTATGACCTGATTGAGCTGAATCTGCTCTAGTAGAGGGGCTGGACTATATTAATTCTATTAATGAATGTTTATACTTATCAGTTTGCATTTGATATTTACATTTGATAAGAAGAAAAATACAAGGAAAAAATACCATGACTTCTTTCCTTAAGGAGGGAGTCAGTTATTTATTCCTCAAACATTCAGCAGAGCATTTCCTTAATTTTTAAGAACACATTTCAATCTCACTATCAAATGCAATGTTCAATTATATGCAATTATTTTTAAATCACTGTTTTATTATGAATTACTATTTCTATAGCATCACACACAGATCAAGATCTCACTATGCTCAGAACTGCAGAAATTTACTACAAAAAAAGATGGCAAAGATGGCATTTGTGCATGCACAACTGCAAGATATATAAAGAAGGAATTTGTTTCTAAACTTATTAAGATTCCTTCATTACAACCCTCTCCTTTTGTAATTTACTGAGACAATTAACTTCTTTTCAATTCTCACAGCCCGAAAGCACCCTGGACATCTGAAGTTCTCATCTTAGCATTCTAGATGAGAAGAAATCTATACATACTTTTTGCCCAAAAGTTGAAAGCAGTGTGAGGTGCATTAGAGTATAAATTCTAATGGATCTGTGAAGTTTGAAATGACTATATCTAGAAAATATCCTGAGTATCTATGGAAGCCCTTTATCCCTTTTCATTAATATTACTGCAGTAGTCTGTGGTCTAAAAGTCCCAGCTGATAGTTCAGAGTCTCACTGAGCAAGGCACTGTACTTGCAGTGCTCTAAAAGCTTCCAGTGGAGACATGTGAGAGGCTACTGGCAATGCTACAATAAAAGACAAAATGGGAGAACTGGCACAGGAGCTGTAAAGAAAGAACATTGTGTCATGTGGTCCAACTGTAAAATAGAAAAATTGCATGTAATTATTTCCCAAGCTGAGTGTGATGATGTGAAAGGGAAGAACTAATGATGATGCACTCTGCTTGTTAGAGGTTTTTCCTTCCAGGAACTCAAGGTTACAAGAAGTGCTGTTCACTTAGATTATTTTTTTTTTTCCTCTGTCCACTAAAACTGTGATGTTTACAAATAAATTCTGTATACAGGGAGTTAATAATGCTCCAAAGATGATATTAAATAATTTTAGTTAGTAATTCCAGACATACAGTCTTGGCAATATTTTTTTTCCTGACTTCAAGCATCCTGTATTGATTGATTAAATATTCTACCAATGAACTAACAAATATTGACCTTATAGAGTTGAGCAGCATTTAGCCAAAAGTCAGTAATCTACATCGATCACTTAATGGAACATCAAAGCTCAGCATCTCTGACAGTTTTATGTCATTCAGCAAAATCTGTCTATGCTTTGATGATACCTTGACCTTTCTTATTAGGCATCCTTGGCAGAAAACTAAAAGCAATAATAAAATTAAACCTATGGATAATGCTTTCTTATCCAGAGTGAAACAGCCACTACTACAGGATGCTCCCTGCAGATTTACCTACCAGCAGGGGTAGGATTTCTTTTTCAAACTAAAAACATCATTTCCTAGTTATATGGTCTCAGGCAGCATTGATAGACAAACATAATTTTACTACATTAGTATTTAAAGCTAGTGCCTGTCTTTTTTTAAAAAACACTACATACAAACAACTGGAGAATAGGACTGTGAAGCCTGCAGCCTTCTTATCAGCAAGGGATCTATGCAACTGTCACAGCAGCAATTCAACTCATCTTTGTCTGGACAAGAGCTATTACTAACATCCCTGATCAGATACACAAGACAGAATTATTACTAACAGTCCTGATCAGGTACACAGAAAACTCTTGCTAAGCTTATTTACCCTGCTTCTGGGGTATATTTTCCACCGCTAATGTGCCTTTCCATACGCAGCAAGCATTGCAATCACTTATGACTGCAAATATAGACATACCCCAAGGGGACTGGTGGGGTACAACAGCAGCTGAATGTAGAAGGGCAGCAAAGCTTCCCAGGCCTTCACTCTACATTAGTGCCCAGCATCATAAGCCAGCTCACCTCCATTCTTAAAGGTAACTCATTGCAATTATTATGATAGTGAAATATTAATAGCTACCCAAATATTATAATAATCAAGAGTAAATTTCATGTCCACAAAAAAGAAATCTTTTCTGCAGCCAGACCTAAATGACAAGAGGAGTTGTACATGACAAAGAAAGCATCAAAGTTAAACTGGGATGGAGGAAGACAGAGGATTACTATCTTTCTGGTTTTTAATTCAGCAACTGATAGCCTCCTCTCTAGCATGAAACAAGTCTACAAATTCTTCTTCCAGTTTTCCCAGGGAACTCACTTTAATCTTCTCATTAACCCCCTTCTTAATACCATTGAAAAAATAAGTAACATCCATCTGGGTTGTGAGAACTGAGAGAGAAAGCCAAAAGAGACAAAACAAAGACTTTCAATCCAAAATGTATAGAAGCTTGTATGATCACAACAGTCTCAACATAGAGTCCCAAGTCAGCCCTACTGAAATTATTGCTAGCATAAGTTAAGACTGTTACAATAGAGGTGCCTTAATGACATCTATTTCTTATTCGCTGACAGTAACTTACAGTTTTAAGTCTTCTTAATTGTTTCACTGACATTTCATGTGAAAGTCCATTTCTGGTGAAATCCTTCATTTTTACTAAAATTAAGATATATCCAGATTGGTTTTTGGCTTTGAATGACTTGTCACTAATCAGTCTTCTCTTTTCTAGCTGCAATGATGATAATTTCAAAAATTTTGCCAAGATATGTTTTTAACTGGTTGCTAACTAAACTATATGTATGATTTATCATGGAAAAATTGTATAGGTCAATTTTAATATGGATTTTGCTTTTAACTCAAGAGAACCTTGAGCACTTATTTCCTATTTCTACTAGTGGTGAAGCCAAATTTCAGACACCTGAGTAAAAAAATAGATTGCCTTATGGGGATCATAGCTTTTTTCACAATGACATTCATTACCTAAATGCAGCCCCATATAGTAACTACTTCAGTTGCTTCAGTGACAGTTATTGGACCTAATATTATTTCTATGTAGCCTGCATTGCAAAGAAATTAGCAGTTACAAAAACCTATGGTGCTATAGAAATCTATCTTCTGCATTAATGAAGCAGAAAAACAATCTGTTTCCTACATTCTTGATTAGGGGATAATTGCCTGTTATGAAATCTTTTCTAATAGAAAAATAATCATAGATAAATGAAGTGTAAGTTCACCGTACCTGTCCAACTCCCAGCCTTAAAGCAGAATCTACTCCATACTTGGTTAATTATGCATAAGTTTTAAGGGCTAAACACACATTCCATGAGAAAACATATTAAAAAACGAAAACCAAAAAACCAACTAGTTTCCATTCAAGCCTTCTAAACATTAAAGAAAATAAATAATAAAAGAGAAAAAACAGTGATGTTCTTGTTTTAAAAAGAACCCCAGAGATATTCTGTGTTCTAGTTGCTCAAAACTGCTTTTGATATTCAAATTCATAGTCTATGGAGAGAAAGAACTCCCCATTTATTTGTTTCTATTACATTTAAAATACCATATTTAAGAGTTTTGTCTGAAATGATATTATCTAGCAGAACTCTGGACAGCAGACAGTCAGACTTCATAAACTGTCTATAATCTAGAATAATAACTAAACCTCTTACCATGCACGATATAGCTGAAATTTTGTGTTATTATGAGTATCTGGAATAAAGGATGCTATTTGTCTACTCCCTACAACAGATATTCATATCTGCACATACACGCTCACACACACACCCCCACCCACACATGCAGCTACAGAACTGAAGAGATACATTATTTCGGACCACTTTCCAATGATGGAGGGGTTTTTTTTATCATCATCATGTATAAAATGTTTTGCATACAGAACTCATTCTAAAATAAATTTTATTGGTTTTCTTTTCTTTTCTTGAGTGTTAATTTACTTTTAAATATTCTAGATGTACTCACTTTAAAATGGTACATTCTGTTTCTATTTTACTGTATTCAGCAATCAGTGTCGATTACTCTTGGTAACCATAGCAACAAGGCAGCTAACTGTTCTTAAATCTTCATTTGTCCACTACTTTTTACAAAATACTCTACAGTTATGAATGCCTTGTTACTAATGATATAGGGAAAAGCTGGAAGGGAGAAATACATAACCTCTTTCAAGTAATAATATGCTGGGAATGAGATGGGAATATGCTCTATAAAATTAACATTTATTCCTTTTGAGACTTAAACAGTCTTTAGGATCCTGTAGTAATAGCAGTTTCACAGTTTTCAGTACCTTTAAGGACTCATTATACTCTAGTATTGTTCATTTCTTGTTTGTACTTTAAATCTTCCCAGAGGATCTCTGAGATCTTTTCTGGTATTAGAAGTTTGTCTTCTGTAATAGTCTGCTTCTAGATTATTATTAGTATCATAAAACAGTAGCTAGAAAGCCTGACACAAGCATAGCTCTCCTCTGATTTCTTTTGATAGCTTCAGAAGTTGGTAATCTGTATGATGGTACAGAATAATTTCAGAGGTTTCTGCAGTTCTCATAAGCTTCAATTCAGACACACAAAAAAAAAAAGCCTTATTTGTGCAAAGAATCAGGGTTTAGAATGGACGGGGTAGATCAACACGCAGAAAAACTAAAATATGGCATCCCATGAATTGAGAGGACTGGAGAAAATGTTTTGTTTTACTATAATCACATTAATCTGTAATGAGTTATCAATAATCCAACCATGAGGAAACAAAAAAAAACTCAAACCAACAGCAACTATGTGCATCTATTCTGTTTGGATAGAAATCTGTTAGCTTGGGGTTTTTTATTTCAAATAAAAAGTACTAGGAAAGGTTAGGTATCAAAAGGATTCTTTGACTGATTTTTGGGGTCAACTCCTTAGGAACATATTATTTTTCTACCACTGATGACACAATAATTTAAAGTAGCTTTGTTGCGATATGTGAAACACATTTCCTTATCACAAGTTTTCAGAAAAAAAATACATATATACCTGAGATAGTATGTGTTTAATTAAAGCAAGCAGAATGCAGTGCACTAAGCTGTCCACATTTTCTCTTCCTTGTCTTCAGATACCTGCTTTCAAAGTCTTTCTTTCTCCTAGGCATGCATTTTTTACTACTGTATATTTTCCTGGAACATAAACAGTTTCTTTTCATACAGTGAGAAATATTTGCACATTTACACCCAGGCTGTCTTTTTTGAGAAAAAAAATTGTTTACCTTCTGCACATGAACCTACAAAATATCAGCTTGCAAGATAAAGGATTGACGAAAACTACAGTGAATTTAATAGGCCTTTCAAAATGAAAACATTTTTTTAACCATAACCAGACATTGCTATACTCCATCTCTAGTAAATCTCATAGAGTACTTTGGATTTGATTAGTAGAAAAGCCACTTGTAGTTGCAGTAGCTCATGGTACTTTTAAGTAAGTCTCCACAGCCAGAGCCATGGCTGCCTGGCAGTCCTATGTATAGCCATGTTTTGCCCATACAGCATAAAAAAAAATGGAGAACTCTGCACAGAACTCTGCACTTTGGTCTGATATATCTGAAGATTTTGTCCCAGTTATTCTCTCTGCTCTTTCAGATTTGTGTAAACCTTTTGTCATGATTATTGAAAATAATAACCTTTAATTCACAAATAATTGATTTCTTAGTATAAGAAATCCACATCACACAGATCTTTGACATAAAATTGGCATTTACAAGATGTTGTAAATTGCACAGCTGCTGTGATTCTGCTTTTGGTAAACATCCAGTTTATGTTCAATGCAACTCTGAATGAGAGCATCCAGTACTTGCAAAAAGAGGGAGACTGTCATCCTACTATTGCAGTCTTCTGAATCATATTACACTCTTTTCCAAATTTAAGTATAACCATGTCTCTCATAAGACTTTGTGAGATAAAAGTTAAAGAAAAACCTATTCTGACAATATCTACTTTACTAATTTTTTTTTTTTCCAAAGGGAAGCAAGTATCTGTGATGTTGCCAGGCCTGTTACTGAGATTACTGTCTTACATTTAGTAAACTGAAAGGAATATTGGTGTTTTCCATCTATCAAGTGCTCTTTTATGTAATGTTTCAGGGAAAATTTTAAAACTCCAGCTGGGCTACAGCTGAACATTTTTCTATCACTGCAGCTGAGCTGAAGGCATGAAATATAATGGTAAAATGTACATTGGAACCAAGTAAAAGGCCACTATAACACTGCCATTGTCATACCATTACAAGGATTTTATAATGCACAGCTACTGCTTTTCTCAATCGACATCATATAGAGCTCAGCTAATGGAAAGAGACATGAAACATAATGCACCAACTAGATGCTGGACAGGAAACAGCAAATGGATCATGAATCCAGCCCCTCTAGCTAAAGGAGCAAAACTCTGAATAGCAGAGAGACTAATGTTTTTAGCCATTTTGCCTTCCAGACATAAGCCGAAAAAGCCCTGCACTGAAGTGTTTTCGTTATCTGACTGCCCAACCTATCGTGAAAGCCAGCCAGCCATAGTCAAAAGCATTTGCTTTTAAATGAATCATGGCAATACAATAAAGATGCAACATGCAGATTAAGTACAAATCAATGACAGAAGCCAGGGCTCACATCAGCATGTTCCAAAGTGCAAAAATTGCTCACAGTCAAAGAAAGTTCATCCAATAATTTGCCACGGGGGTGAACCGAGCACAAAATGTTAAGTTCAGTGCAATGGCCTTGGTGCTACAGTTATTCTTTTGAGAAACTTTTGGAATTCAGTAAACCTGCCAGCATTGATAAAATTTTCACCTAAACAGTGGGATGACTGTTTAAAGCAGTAGATTTCCATGTTGTGTGTGCTCCTTTATATACTGTTACTAGGTTGAAATGTACTGCTAATTTGTAGCAGTCAATATAAACAGCAACACCAAACTGCATTTCAAATCACAGAGTTTTAATTGTTCTTTGAAAGTTAAGTTGCAATGTGCATAAAAATATATAAAACATGCTGGCCAAACACCAACTATGTTGAGAGTGGCAATTCTCTCTTTCTTGGCCAGGTCACTAAAGGGTAGAAATATCTGATCCCAAATTGGATGTACCATTAAAACCTGGTAGAAGATTTCACTTTGACTGCAGTGTCAATGCCTTAGTGATTTATAATTTCATAAATATGACAGTATGAAATATATGTGGAATATTTAATTCTTCAGATTTAGACTACAAGTACTAATGGATGGCTTACAGTCTCTGAATTACTTATGAAATACTGCTTACACACAAGGCCCGTGAGGCTATGAGCCTTTAATACACAAATTAACAATAAAAAATCTTTACAAAATGTTTATAAACAGAGTGTGATTAAATGGCATGGAAGTATAATGATCTTTTTTTTTTTTTTTTCCTAAATTACGTTTCAGAATGTAACAACTCAGATAATATTTGGTTATTCTCATGAATAAAAATAAACTATCGTGATTCAAAAAAGGGATCAGTTTGCAGAGCTCTCTGCTTACAGATATGTTCTTTCTCTTCTTATATTCACCAGCATACCTAGTATCTTGGTCTTAATTAGCTGTTTGTTAGAAAACTGTAACTGCTTCATGAAGACTTTCTTTGTTTTCTCAGAATTGAATATACTGTGTATATATCCTCCTGGGATTTAATGATCACTGTGAAAAGTCAGGACATATGGCACTTTATTCTTTCTACGAGTACTGGTCTAATTTCCCCTTATTAGGAATGCCTTATCAGATGGAGATGGAGTCTAACCTCACCACTGAAAAATATCTGTAAGATAATTTGGAGTCATATTACTAAAAAAAATACTGCAGACAAAGATTTCCTCCCTAGAAAATTAGCATTTCCATCCATCTCTGAATTAAATGACAGGAGGTAACTCCTCTGCATATCAGATATGCCAGAAAGAGAAACCCTACTGCAGTAAATCTGAAGAAAACCCAGGAGTCACCACTGAGCTAATTGAATCAGAGATGATACGATCATAAGAGATAAAAGCACATTAAACAAATGAGGATATTTTACAATATGTCACATGGTTTAAAATTCACCTTTTCCCAACAGAATGTGAAACATGTGGCTTGAATATGAATGTTATATTATTAGCAAAGTTTTAGATTTCAAAGTGTAATTAAACTAAGGGGAATTGCTTTTGAGCAAATGATGAAAAAAATAATTTTAAAACCTTGTGCATCCTTTCCTTTCCTTTCCTTTCCTTTCCTTTCCTTTCCTTTCCTTTCCTTTCCTTT
>WBNH01005920.1:55094-74222 GCA_013401255.1 Urocolius indicus
AAATTAAAATAAACTATTGTCATCATACAAGAAGTCCAGTCCAACTTTGGTTCACCATAGCTTTGACTGTTTCATTTCAACTTGAAAAGAATCATTGGAAGACGGACAATGTGGCAGCAACAGCGTAAGTGTATCTAACTGTAGGAAATATCTTGAAGCATCTACAATACTCACAAAGGCTGTCCTTGGTTTTATTGTCTCAGCAGACTGGTATTTCCCTTTGGTAGCGAACTCTGCACATATTATAAGAGTGAGGACAAAATGGAAAATTATTTGGCTTATAGTAGTGTTTCTCTGAAAGTATCAGCATAGAGACATCTAAGTTTTAAACCTCCCTTTTTTTTAGAGGTTAAAAGAGTTTAAAGATCCTCTTGTTTGGGGAGGGTTAGACTGTGTGGGATGTTTTGGGTTTTTTTTTTTTAAATAGACGCATTTTATATTTTATATATATATACCAATTGCTGAGGAATTTGGATGTAAGAACTATCAGAAAATACTGAGAATTAAGCTTACTATTTATAGTTCCAAATATTTGCTACATCTTGTTTTTATATGCTTCTGAATTAAATCCAGAAGGAGGCTACAGTTTCACAAATATCTCATCTTCACATTTCATTCTCTTCTTAAGAAGCAGCAGACTGAGGCAAAATTATGACTTCTTTACATTTATGTCATGTCATTTATATATGTTTACAGGCCAAGATCATTACAGAACAAATGAACTTATATTCCTAAAAGGTAAATGCAAGGACCTAAGATTATGATGAAAAAATCAATAAAATGTGGTATTTCTTGGGTACAAACACAGCATGTAAGTGTTCATTTGCAGAGATAAGAATCTGGATTGACAATGAAATAAAGAAAATCCAGTCACAAAATTATACCTGTGATTGTCCTTCTTTGCAGCTATTTATATCAGAAACAGCAACTCAAAAATAATAGCTATATTATCATGAAGCCAAGGTATCATAATGTCAGAATATCTGTATATTAACAAAACCAGTAATTACCATTATCCTTTATCCTTTTATCTCGTGATAATGTGAATTAATGGTAATAAAAATATATTAAAATAATAACAGTATCATTCTGATCAGTGTAATCACATGACAATGACGTCAGTGGAATATACTTGTCCTTCTGGGTTTTATTCCCAAGTGTTTTTTCTCATTATATCACTCAGGTCTCCAGATCTATGCCTGCCTGTGCAAATTTAGTTCATCTATGCAGTGACAGATGGCACAGTTCATATGCTTTTTTTTTTGCTTTGTGGTTATATAATGATGAAAAGGGATATAAAGATGGTCCAGGCATGACAGCAATCACAAGAAAGCTAATATCACTGCTATCTGCAGCATGGCCTACATCAGAGCTCAAAATGTCCCAGGAAATAAACTTTAGAAGCAAATGATAGATCACATAAATTCTCCTGGTGAGTTACCTGAGTCTGTAAGCTAAGAGTCCATGCTTCAAAAAGAAGTTCCTTTTCTAAAACAATGTATATTAAGAGTTCCTGAAACTTCTCATAATCTACAAATGCAACTACTCTTGCTATCCTACCTGCAGACTTTCTTACAGCCTTGTCACAGACAAATCTACAGCCTTAGCCACATCTACAAATTTTTATGCTGGAGAAGTACAGATGTTGGAACTATGTGTCTATCTGCTAAATTTCACTTTAATTTTGCTCTTGTTCAGAAGTTCAGGTACAAATTGTCCTGGCATATTTGACACATAGCTATATATCAGCAGAACAAAAATATTAGAAACTAATGATTAAATCATTATTAAATCTTTCCTCTGGTTAGCTTGTGTAATTTCTATAGTGGCCACCCAAGAACTGGGAAACTAAACTGAAATAAAACACTTTTATACACCCATTCTCCACTTGTCTTTTATTCTGGCATTAGTAACTCAGGTCATGTAGTCAGGATGTTGAGATCCCTTTATCCGAATAGTTTAGTCAAAAGCTAATTTAATGCAACTATAGACATGTTTTGAAGAAAATGTCACAGTGTGAATATGCTCTTATATTTTCCATACAGCCAAAACAAAAAGTAGTAAGTGCAAAAAGAAAAATATGTGCATTTTCTTCAAGCTATAGACAGCTAAATATACAAACACAAACGAAACATGAGTACTTGAGAAACACGAATGAATCTGACTTTCAAATAAAAGAGGAAATACTCAGTTGATGTTTACTTTCCAGGAAAAAAAAGAAAAAAAAAAAACAAAACAACAAAACCATAGAATAAAAATACTAAGACAAATTGCAAGCAAAACAGGTATTTTCCCCCCAGTTATTTCTAAAGACCTCAAGTACAGAAATAAAGACAAAAGGTGATTAAATAGAAAGTTTCTGACTATTGCTGATCTGATCCAATTTAAACTGACAATATGGTCTTTTACACTTTATTCTAATTTTACCATTGCAATGAAGACTAAGCTGCAGTATAAATGGACTGATACAGATTTGAAAGTATAGTCAACAAAAGCAAACTGCATCCTCCATCACCACATTGAATAAGTATTGCTATCTAGATATAAATATATATAGATAACTATATTAGATGATAGATAGATAGATAGATATCAAGATATACAAAGTTTTTTGTCAGATTTGGAGCTACTGATCTAGCTAAAAGTACTGTACCATACAGATATTGTCTAAACTAGCCAGTATATGCAAAACATTTTTTTCAGAAATTCAGCATTTCAGGCTTTTAGAGTTCATTGTTAAAAATTATACTTTTCCTTGTTAATTTACGCCATTTATTTAATGAATTAGTTTAAAGAAGCAAGTTAGACCTTAAATTAGTGCACAAATATGTGTATTTTCACAAACAATCTGTTATTCAACCTGTAATACTGACAACACGTGCCAGTATTTCCATGTAAATCAGTGGATTTAGTTCATAAATATTTTAGAAAAAAAAAACCCAGGAGAGCTTGGACACTACTGTAGTAATTAAACAACCTTGCCTTTATATAATGGTTTTCTAATACTATCTACAAAGATTTAAAAGCAAAATGACATATTGAACCTGCTTGATAACACATTTGAGGAACTTAGCTTTACTGAAGGGAAGACACCAGTACGATAGAAGCACAGAAAGTTAAAACAGAGGAACACAAAAACGATTTCCTCTGAAACAGTCTGAATGACCTTTCCCATGGTTTAGGCTCTCCCAGAAGCAACTATGGCACCTGTATCCACCACACATCAGCAAATAAACATACTGTAGTGTATAGCTGTTTGCTTGCAATGTAAGACTGTACTGCAAGTCATCTCTTACCCCAGCTCTGTGCCTCAAAATAGAGTTGAAAGAACTGAGGAGATGAAAACAGAGCAAAAATATTGGAAAATATCTGCCTGTATGAAAGTTTGGGGTCACATGTATGAACGTTAGTCAGTTAACTGAGCTGAGAAGTGAGTGACAGAAGTCAAGAAATAACGCAGAGTAACATTTCCCTGCAGAGAAGCTGAAGCGGCTCCCAGCATTACAGGTTGAGTACTTTAAAAGACCTCTTCTGGCACAGAAAAAAAAAAAAAAACAATGGCAAAAACAGAAGCACATGCTACACAGAAAGAGCACACCAACAGTAAACCAAGTGGTCTAACTGTTCCCATGATGCTAAATGGGATACTGAAGTTAGATTCATAAACGTTATGAGCCATTTACAATTACTCTAAGCTATATTATTCTGTAATGTTCTTCACCATTTTAATATTTAAACTTTGCATATACTTCCTTTAGATTCATGATCTTAAAGGTCTTCTCCAACCATAACAATTCTATGATTCTACACTGTTCACATATTTGAACATTAATAAACGCTTGCTCTCTGAAATCCTTTACTGATCATCCTTTATGATGTACTGAGGTGAAGCTGTCATTGACTTCAGCAGAACAGACAAAGGACAGGCATATTCTTCCCTATTATTGACTTTACATTCTGTTCCGTTCCAAAGCAAGACTTTAGGATTTTATCTATTAAAATCATTCAACTAATGCACAGGAATATGTTAGGAACTAAGTACAAGAACTACTGGGTGAAATTATAAGGCTTATGTTATACAAGAGATCAGACTAAATTATCATAATGGTCCCTTCTGGGTCTTAAAATAATGGATCTATGAATAATTGGTGTCTCCATCCTAGGGTAGGCTGCTACTTCATCTAGTCCAGTAGAGGCTAGCACCTGAGATTTCAGGGTAAATAGAATTCCCTTTCACATTTCTAATGTAGCTAGATAATTACCTGAGAGAGGAAAAATTTCTTCCCAACTCTTGTAGGCTATCATGCTACATATGAAAGTAGTTATCATGTTATAAATGAAAGTAAGATACTTGATTCCTTTCTGCTGTAATAATGTTATAACCCATTAAAAATTTATCGTTAAGATATTATACTTCATAAGTTATTAACACATGCAGCTGCATCCAGTAACCATTTAGTTGATACTAGTGGGACACCTATGAACCAAATTTTAACTGGGAATTTTGTGACAGAGGAAAAGTTTATCAGGAGCCAAGAAAATTTCATCCACAATTCAAATGACCCTACCACAAATACATATTTAAGAGGAGCTGCACAGGAATGGTAGTCTGAATCTGAAGAAGGTGTATTCCCTGATGTATCATAGCATCAGCAAAGCCTGTCTCAAGTAAGAATGCACAGCTTTTCTGTAAAAATATGCATGTTCAAGGATTTTAAAGTTTTCACTCTATTTTTTTTATCTGCAGTTGGAACACTGCCATAACACCCTCAAGATGATTCACCTGCAAAGATGGCAGTGAAACACTAATAACCACACATATAAAAAAGGCGACCAATAGGTAGGCAATGAACAACCAGAGCAGTCAGTGAAACAGGGAAAGAAGTGACCAGCCAAATTAAATCTTCAGCTCTATCTTTTCCAGCATTCTTTCAAAAAAATTTGGGATGGGCAATTAGCTGTGCAAAGCCCTCAGCTGATTCTCTCAGCATGTCTTAAACCCAGAGATTAAACAATATATGAACTTGGAGAGTTTGTTCAAATTGCACAACCTAAAATATTAGAGTTGCAGTGCAGCAGTTCCTATTTTTGCCAGCACAGAGCCTTCTTAAAGTGCTCTGATTTGCTCAGACTACTGCTGCTCCATGAGGGATCCTGTATGGTACAGAAGGAACCCTACCACAGCCTGTCCATTAAAAATTCTGGCTTTTTTTTTTCTTCACTTTCCTTTCTTTTAATGAAGTACTTTTCAGACCAGAAGTGCTCTCCTCGCATCTAGAACACAAACTATGGGTATAATTGAAATTGCTGCTTTGACTTCCCTACCATTTTCACTAAATTCCCTGAAAAATCTGTGATCTAGAAATCACAGCTAAACATAGCTATCAGGTGTCAAGAAATGTAATTGGACTGACCCTTGCACACAAAAGGGACTGGAAGGTAGGGATGAGATGATTGCAGCCATCTGGATAGGTAGAGCCATTTCAATCTTTGTACAAAAGCCTGAGACGTTGTCACACTAACAGTTGCTCAATTCATAAAGTTTTATGAGATCTTACTTCTAATTTGTAAAACATATGTTTATAATTACCAAAAAGAAGGCATTTAACTTCTACAGAATCTGCAGAGCTGCACCAAGGGCCAGCTCAGAGAATCCACAGGACAATGGGCTCTTTTACTGTATTTCTGTTACTGCCTGTGAGTCTCCTAATGTGGAGTAAAGAATTCAAAGAGCGTGTCCTTTGTGCAAACAGGGTGATTATGACAAAAGAAAGAAAACATCACAGAAAAAAATAGTTATAAATCTAAAACTAAACATAGTTAACTTTCAATTCCTATCCCAAATGTGACACTATATTCTTAAAAAAAAAAGTTCTGAAATTAATCTCTACTAAGTGTGAAATTACTACAATTGAAATTTATAGATTTGACAGCCTCTCTTTTTTCCCCTTGGAACGTGCAATACAAATAAAAATTGGATCACCCATGTAAAAAATTATATTGTCTCGTATTTGTACAATTTCTCTGTGTAACCTATATCCTAATAGAGATTTAAGGTATTCTTGGGTTTTATAGTACAAAGACTAATTGTGAGTTATCACAATTATTTTTATATTTTGAAAAAACTACATGTAAAAGAATCAGTATTTTCTCTCCATCCACATATATGTGGGAATACATGTATATACCTGCACATATGTACACAGTCACACAGATGAAACGTATATTTCCATTATCTTGACAGAGTACAGAGTGAACATACTTAAAGGTGATTTAATAGTGATGTATAAAGTTTGTATACTTGTATATTAGCAGGAAAAGTTGCTTATCAATATTCAATAAATAAATATAAATATCTATTCTTTCCAGTGTCAAGAGAAATAATTCCAACATACATTTCAACACACATGTACTGAACCTGACCACTTCATGGCAAAGCACCTCGAAAATGATCCCCTCTAATATACACAATGAGTTGTTGACCTGATCATCTTAGAAATCCATATGTGCTAATGCAGAAAAAAGACTGGGATTTAACTGAGGAAGTGAGAGAGGTGGCCAAGAAAGCACAGCTGCATGAAATATGTAGCAAGAACCCTGCTACAAGAAAAGCCTGTAGTGTCTTCTGGAATCAGTGTGGTTTCTTTCTGCTTTCGGTTCAGTATTCTGGGAGAGTTGCCAAAAGTAAAAAGAACTCTTAGATGATAGTGAGGCTGACTGGAAGAGTGGAAGGAAATTTAAAATGAAGTGGGTTTTCTCTCTGAGAGAGAAATCTGCAGAGCACGCAGCCTGCTGGTAGGATTATCAAAAGACAAAGGAAATTTCTTGGGCCAATAGCACCTCTCTTCCCAGATGCATCAGGGGAAAGGATTCCTCTTCCTCCTCATTAAACAATGGCCAGAATTGTTGACTTTTTGGGCTCTGTCCTAGAACCAGGATTTGGCAAAAGACAATTTTGGAGAGGAAAAGCTGGGATAAGGATCTGGAATAAAGATATCCAGGTGTTGGAAGGAGTACCTTGAGAAAATGAACTAGAACAAGCTGAATTTGGAGTGAAGAGATGCATCATAAGTGACCATGATGACTCAGATGTGGTGTGTGATGGACAGATCTCATCACTGATGAGTTGGGGGTGAAATGGTCTGAGTACACAGCAAACTTCCTCATGAAAAAGAAAGAACTGAAGGGAATGGCTATTGATGATCAAATGATCAGTGAGGCTGTAGCTGCAAAACCAGGCAGAACAAAAGCTGAATAACTGAATTAGCCACCATGAGACAGGTCATTATTTCAAGTAGACAAGTGCAGGCAATGGCTTCATTCAGCAGGAACAAGGGCAAAGTGCCAGAAACAAATTGACCAAGATGCAGGCCATAAGACTAGTTCAATTTCTTCAGCACTTGTGTTTCCAAATGGCCAACGGGGAAGGCACTGAACTTCCATGCTAAGTGGTGTTATTCGGGATCTCCTGGAATCAGGATTTGGCCAAAAATGAGACACTAAAGAAACAATGGAAAATAAATGCTATTATTATTAAATAAATGTAATAGCATGAGTATTTAAGAGGTTACTAAATTATAGAAGGTAATTTTAAAAACATGGCAAATGTAAAATTATTTTATATCTTTTTTTGTATATGGAGGTGAAGATTATCTCTTTTTTATTATTTTTTATTTAATTCCTTACTCCCAAGCCAAAGGTTGAATGACAGCTCTGTAATGAATGGTGCAACACTGTAAGATTGAACCTGCAAACTATTCCAGAAGCATTTAGTGCATGCATAAATCATTTTTTTCCCTTAAACAAAAACAACATTCTACATTTCACTTGCAGAAGTTATATTAAAACAAATTCTGCAGAGCAGGATTTGAAGTAGAACTCAGCTGGTAATAAACACAAGAAAAACTTTAAAAGAAAAAATAATGAAAATTCCATTTTATTGACTACTATTGCATAGACCTTAGGTACTCTTAGAAGAAAAGAGAATTTTAAAATAACAGATTTTAAGTAATCATACCTAAAATAACGTCTGTAATTTCAGTTTTTGAAAAGTAGATACTGGAAGTGTATGAGTAGGGGGAAAAAATCTATTACTTAATAATAAAGAAAAGTAATAGCTTTACCATTATACCTGGTGTTAAAAATGCTCATGAGTGTTTCTCATTCATAACCTCTATCAGTTGTACCACAGTGGCAGCACCACTCAGAACAGAACTGGTGGCAGGGAAACAGACGAGGAAAGAAGGATGGACTTGCAGGTGATCTTGAAGATGGAGGCTTTTGTCAGCCAAGAACTTTTGACCATCCTCTGTTAGGAAACTTCTAAAAGTACAAGGTTATCTTCTTCTATTCTGTTTGTCAGAGGAAATCCTAACACTTTTTTAGCAGTTAGATTGGTTAGGTTAATAAAGTATTCCTTTAAAATTAAAAACTCTTTTAGTCTCAACAACCCAATACACCAGTCTCAGTTATTTATTTCCGATTGTGTAACTACTGGCAGTGCTCTTATCTTTACTTAATTAGCTTCGATTTCTAATGTTAGATTCCTTCATTAGATTAAAAAGGCCACAGTAAGCCACATGCTGTCTGTAAATAAGATGAGTCTGTTGTGAAAGGTTCATATTCAAATGCACACTGTTGATGACTAGGAAAGCTACAGGCAATCAAGGCTGTAAACCTGTCATTGTGACATACAAGTAGTGCTTAGCATCACATTTAGTACAGGGGCAAAAATTAAAATGGAAAACTTGAAGATGACTATTGTGAAGAAAACAAGCAAATAATTACAAACATTAATTGGAGGTCTCTGGTTAGTTTAGGGGAGTTAAACCCTGCATATGAAAACTACCAACTTGGATTCACTATAGATCTGAAAAATTCTACGATAAACCATTTATCTATTGAGAATTCCTGTCAAAATCGATGCTGCTAGATAGTTATCAGAATGAGCAAGTATTTTAGTTGGACAGATTGAACAGATACTGAAAAGTATTTTGTATCTGAAAATCTTTGCAAATGGAATGAGTGAATTTAATATGATTTCATTCATGAATCCTTTTTAATTATGACATATGCACACCTGGGCTGGGAGAATTTTGCTGTTTGCTCCACTGTAGCGATTGGGATAACTGTTATCTTCTTCTGCCAGTCTTACTAAGGATATGAATACTTATTTCCAGATTGTTTGGTAGACTGATTTGAGTTTCACTACAGTTTCTGCAAGACAGATAGAACTGCATGGGGATAACTGGAGAGGCCAGTTTAGGCCCTGTACGTGTCACGTAACAGCATTTATACATTTATGTGACGTTATATTCAGTGACTGAGTGAATTATACAAGTGCATCCTCTGCTAAAGAAAGTAGAGAAAACTGAGATTTGTGCAGTGAAGGTCTGTTGTTCTCCAGCATGCTGCTATACTTTATTACACATCTACAAAAGATGTTATGATTTTGTATATTGTGACAGCAGTGAAAATCCTAGCAGCAATATGCACTGAACCAAGCTGTTGCTGAAGTTTAATAACACCACAAGTATTATCTATAGTAAGGTAAATCATTGAGAAAGGTGGAATTACTGGGAACTAACATTTCATAATGTGAACCTACCTCTGGCCACTATATCCTTTGCAAGTATTCTGTAGTTTTATTCTACTTTATAGTATTTTTCAGTTGCTTCCCAAATTCACAAAGGACTTTTTGCTGTCCATGCAGAGGCAATACAGGGTATCAAAAAGAGGCAAAACAAAGTATCTACAAAATAACAAATAAACAAAGGATTAGTTAAAAAGTCCATTTTCCTATTTCTCAGACATTGTTTATACATATACTGGAATAACTTACAATGGAATTAATGGTGAAATCACTGTGATAAAGAGTATCTCATTTTTAATTAATTTTCTAGATCTCAGTATGACTGAAGATCGAAGAGTTGGGATTTTTTGCTACTGCTATACCACACAGTTTTGTCAAAAACTTCTATGAAACATAGAATCACAGAATCATAGAATCATTACATTTGGAAAAGACTTTTAAAACCATCAAGCCCAATCACTAACTTCACACTGCCAAGCCCATCACTGAACAAAACCATATCCCTCAGTAACTTATCTATGCATCTTTTAAATATCTCTAGGGATGGTTACTTCACCACCCCCCTGGACAGCCCATTCCAGTGCTTAATAACCCCCTCAATGAAAAAGTTCTTCCTAATGTCCAATCTAAACCTCTCCTGTCACAACTTGAGCCTGTTTCCTCTTGTCCTGCAATTCATTACAGTAATGAAGAGATTGACCCCCATGTCACTACAATTCCCTTTCAGGTGGTTGTACAGAGTGATCATGTCTCCTCTCAGCCTCCTCCAGGCTAAACATCTCCTATTCTCTCAGTCCCTCCTCATCAGATTTGTCCTCCAGATCCTTCACTGATGTGGGTGTTTAGTTGAAAAAGGGTATGATTTGGACCAGCCAGATATTTCCTTAGTTTAAAGAGAGTTTACAGTTAAATAAACAGAGTTTGTATAGCAAGGGAGTATGAAAGACGTAAGAGAAAGAAGTTATTACAGGAATGGAATGTTGAGGGGCTGACGATAGCAAGCTGCTTCCAGTCATTAGAAGCAGGTGCTGTATGCTCAGCGTGTGAAGAAGACAGAGTAATCAATTGAGCCTTGCAAGATCACATGGGCAGAAGTAGCATATATAAGGAAGTAGAGACGAAGCAAAAGGTGGTTTTGTGTCAACTATATTGGTTATGCTGTGTTGTCCATGTGCATCCCCACATGAACACCACTTGCTTCCCTGCACACCAGCTTCATTGCCCATTTTTGGACCTGCTCTAGAACCTATGATTGTGTGCTCATATTTTTCTTTGTTCCTAGTTAGTAGTCCCTTCATAATTCTGCAAGCAAAAGAGTTGGAAGAAGCTATAAGTCATTTTGCACTAGCAGTTTTGCTATCTAGCTTTTGATATATTTGAGAAAAACAGACATATTGAGGCTTTTGATAAAAAAGAAAACATGATCTAAATACTATAAAATTGCAAGTTTGGTGTTTGTTTTGAGGAGAGTGCATGGAAGGACTTGCCATTGAAATACTGTGATTAAATACTTCTATGGTGACTCGGTTTTGACTGCCTCTCAGAATTCAGAACATTGATGAATATGTAGAGATCAAACATGTATGTGAGATTTCTACCATATAAACATCTGAACTAATGTAATCTAATTAGATTTTTTGTGCCCATTTGTAAAAGCAGTGACATTGTAGGCCAAGCTCTTGGAGCAACCATATTGAGATTGATCATTTAATTATATCTCAGATCCGACAATTCAACAATCAGGTCTTCCTATCTCTGCACATCAGTTTGAGGAATGTATTTTGTTATCGCCAAATGTTATGTTAGCCTGTTCTGAGACTCTCAGTGTAGTTAAGTCATACTGGTGTTCTCAGTGTAGTTACATCTGTAAGATAGCTGCAAAAGAGTGACATAACAGATCAAAGCTCTGAGGAAGTTCTTCAGGTAATGTTTCTAATAAGAGCCTATTCAAAGAAACAAAATCCTGTCAGAGTCATGGAGCAAGTGACCTGTAAACGATGCTGCCTTGTGAACTTTATGGACAGTTCTCTGTTTGACACACACCTTTTGCTTCAGAAAATTTAGGTCAAATAGCTTTTCAATTTTTTTCTAGCAGATTAAATTGGGTCATGTTCCTAGAGAAGTGGGTCATTTTTCCCTATAAATAAACAGTTTCATGCCTGCACATCTTTAGTTCAAAAGCTCTATTGTTTGTACTCAAAACTGCACAATTCTTTTTCTTAGCCAAGAGGCAGTGAATTTTATTTCTTTTTTTTTCTAAAGGGCAGTCTTTAACATGACCTAGTAAGACACATGATGTTTTTCAGTATGTGACAGAGAAAAGTGTCCCTTTTCTGTCTCCCCATCAAAACACTGACTGGCGACAAAACCCTTAGCCAGTATTGATTGATTTGCTCTGCTGACTTCAACAGAGCTGTTCTGATTTGTATCATGTGGGAATCCATGCTAAAAAAGATCAGTGTCCAGTGCATAAACCTAGAAAAGTCATTGTAATTTTCTAAGACACCACAAAAGGTTTCTCTCACATCTGCTCAGGCAAAAATAAGGACCTTTAGAAGGAGAACATGCTGCAACTCCCTGACATGATGTTCTACCTATAACAATTCAAGCCAAAAAAAATGATTCAGCAGATAAGACTTAGTTGATTTATATGGGACATCGTATTTTAAAAAAAATCTTATAATGGTACAGTCTTCTTTTTCTTTCCTTTTGTTTTCTTTTCAATATATAGGCTTATCAGTGTTGTTATCATTCATGTAATCATGAATGAAAACATGAGAACTCCCATATTGTTGGGTAACTTTCTGATGCATTGCATACTTGCCTAATATCCATAAATACAGGCAGTGGTTTAACATTCACAGATGTGAATATTATGCAAGGTCACTTTTAACCTAGCCTTTCCACAATCCTTGTGTTCTTTTCATCATTTTTTTTTCTAATGTTTAATGATGACAACAATTTTTTCTCTATGTGTTAGCCTTTCACCATTTGTCTCACAGTAAATCCAAGGATTGAAACTTTTTCTTTTTTTTCATTTGCAACTCTCTTACCCTCAAACTGACATTATGTGCATGTAACAGCTACTATCTTTACAATCTAAATTTAAATTCCTCTTTACTATTATTTCTAAATTATCAAAAGAGGAATGACTTCATAATAAATATAAACATATCCAAGATTATTGTTACATCAAATTTCAGAGATTTTAGAAGATTAAGAATTTTTAAAGAGCATCAATCATTGAACAAGTAAACTATTTTTTTATCACAGGAATTATGTTTATGAATAATTATGTTGTGGAAAATCTAGTCTCACATTGTTGATATCATTTACTTTTTTCTCTTCTGTATTACTTTACAAGCTTCAGAAAAGACTATATCATATATTTACATTGTAATAGCAAAACATGACTCATGTATTTACCCTTTAGTCAAAAATTTAGTTTAGTTTTAATAACAATGTAATTTCTGTATATATCACTGGCTCACAGAGAGTGCTTTCAATCTGTTTTTTGTGGGTTTGAAACCAAGACTTTGAATAGAAACATAGAAAAACATAAAAACATAGAAAAATAGAGAAACACCTGTCGGTTCAGAAAGTCCTTCCAATATATCCTCGAATTTCCCACCTTCAGAGATACTTTAGAAGTAACTCACTGTATTTTCAACAGAAATGAAAACTATATCTGAATTTGACAGTATTACTTGGTTTGCTTGGTATCTTGGTATTTTTTGCCATATGAACAATAAAAATACCTCTAATGTTGTCAAGGTTTTCTAAATTAAATTGAACAAAACCTTCAGCATCTGCATAGTGTCTCTTTAGTGACTTTAATCTTAAAGTGTTTGTTTGCCTAATGTGACAAACAGGAACACAGTAAGTGACATTAGTCAATCTTTACTTTTGAAATGTTTCTGAAAAGAAAAAAAATAAATTCTTTTATTCTTTGTCAAAATTTTAGAAGCGTAACAAAATATCCAGTCTAACTTTTATGTTCTATTCAAACTGGTTTTACAATACTGATAATCTTATTCTGATGATTTTTACTCCATTTTCTTATACGTGGAAGAGAAAAGATGACAACAGCTATGACCATATGTAGCAAACAACTAGCAGATTGAAAAGGATATGATGATATCAGCTCTTCAATTGGATGGAGTGAAACACAATGCAAATAAAGTAGGTGAAGGAGAAGTAAAGATAAAATGTATTGAAATGGAAGGTATTGAAGGAGCACACTGAGACAAACATGTTAGAACTGAAAAAAACTGTTAAAAGGTTAGCATGAAACACAGGAGTACCACTGGCAACTCAGGAGATTGATGAGCTAGTGTAGGAGAGATTTGACAACTGTGTAACTACATTCTCAATTCTGAAAACACACCAGAATTATCAATGAGGGATTGGTACAATTTCTGAGGCTTATGCCCTATTAACATAATACAGCCTAGTATTGACCAAGAGCACTATTAATCAAAACCATGTTATGAAAATAATATCAAATCTCTATCTAATGGCCTATCATAAAATTTATTTTAATAGTACTTTTAGTCAACAGTCTTATAATGCTTTTACCAACAGTGTGATCAATGAGCATTATACCTAGCCTACAGTTTCACCCACCACTTCAAAAGCTTCATAAATCATCAACTTTTATAACTTCTTGATTACCTCCTAATGCTCACACAAAACAAGGATAAAAACAAAAATCACCCTCTGATGAAAGCATGCTGAGCACTTGAAAAACTTTTATTAAATGATATCCAGTTAGCAACACCCTGTTGGGCCATCACTGTGTAGTGATGATTATGGAGTGCTCTTTCGCATAAACTGAATAAATCTCATAAATTGTTGATGGAGGTGCTTTAAAATATCACCTATTGACCAACTTTACCCCAGCAACAAAAAAGAATTGATTCAGTTTGCCTCTCCTCTAAGAAATTGTATCCCTAGGCTGGGGCTTGGGGATTGTACAGCAAACAGATCAATCCCATATAGTTTCAAGGGCTTGAGAAAATGGTTCACTCTAAGTCTGGATTTCCTGCAAGGTCTGCATCTTGCTACCTGATTCAGTGGTGCTTGCCTACAATATGACAAAAAAGGGGGATGAAAGTAACCCATCTTTAACATCAAAGGGAGTTCAGATAGGGATGATTAAAGCTACAATTGTCAGGCCAGTTTTTATGATGAGAATGGGTCTACAGCAGACATGTAATTGAATTCCAGTTCCACTCCAGTACCAATTCTCCCTGTCCCTTCCCTGATCTGCCTTGATTGTTTCAGGGAGTGTGCAGAGATGACAGACAGTGCTGTATGTGACGTGATCTTTGCACATACAGAAAGGCTTCTTGGGAAGCACAGCTACACACAGCATGCAACCTGCGGCCAGAAGAAAAGCAAAACAGCATTGCAAAGGAGATAATAAGACCAGAAGGACCTAATGTTGCTGGTTTATTGATTGTTTTTTGGGTTTTTTTTTTTTTTTTGCTTTATAGATTTGTTCCACAATAGTTTCTGAACTTGCACAAGATATGGGGAATATTTTTGTTTGTCAGTGAAATAAAAAGGCTATCAGAATTTTACCCCAGTTCCTGTTAGACCTGCAAAGAAAATCCATTTTTGCTGCTTTTTAATCACAACTGCAGATGAAAAACTGAAATGCCTCTACAGTTCTCCATGCTGTTATGTCTCTTTCTCTCCCCTCTGTGGTGCTGCATTGTTACATACATATCATACTGAAAAAAAAGAATCCATGGACAAGTACTAGTCAAAAGAAGTTTACTGTGGTAAGATAACAAAAGCGAGTGAATTCAACTGCAGGAAAGAGTCTTCTCTCTCATCAATGTTGTCCTTGCAATAAAATGTTTTCTTACATTTGGGTAACATCTCAGAAATACAAAATAGAAAGATCTTTTAGATATTAAGTCTATAAGGGTATGACAAGGACCATTGGTTTGCTTAGGACTGCCAGTGTATTTGAAATCAATGGACTTGTAAATGAGACAGGGCAAAAAGATGAAAGTCCAGTACCTGACTGAATAGCCTTTTGAGCTCTGAGGCACGTGATAGACAATGTCTATAAAATGCTTGCATGGAATTATTTTCCTCATAACACATTCCACAAAATTCAGCTTTTCCAGTGGAAAGTCTCCTATATGAGGTAATGAGAAATAAATCCCAAAATTAATTAAGATGTGCATTGAAGCCTTCTATGGCTGTTGATTGATCCAGAAATGGGGTTGCCTAAAGACTTGCTACACTTGTCTCACACAGCTTGTGATTTTCATTTTGCTCCCACCTATCACAGAAAGTATAAATAGACTTGCATTCTACCTTTCAGGCTTGTGAGCATGTAGAAGCATGATTCTCATTATTATGTTCAATTTTACTGTATGTAGAAACTGTTGATGATGGCTGAAACTGTTACAGAAAGTGACAAACACAGTCTGGTATTGTAAGGTAGTTTTTCACTCAGATAACATTTTTAAATAAAGTGGCAGTTCCAATATCTTTTTGTCTGAGTTATCCTTTCCACATCTACATCAAAGGTGTTCTCATTTAATCAAAACAATTCACAGCTGGCAAAGGTCTTTGGCTGCCTTCTTACTAGGCAGTCTTACATCCAGAAACTCCAAATCCCCATTAAACTATGCTGGGAAAGGAAAGAAAATCATATCCACTATTATTTCCTGCTAAGGAAGTAACCACCAAACAATCAGTTTTAAATGTTCTATACTTCTTAAGCCAGATCTATCTTTCAAAGAGGAATTAATCCTTCTTCTTCTCCATAAATATAAACCAGGTGGCTTAGAAGGGCCTTAGGAAGGCCTGCAAGTGCAGACTACAGAAGAGTTGTAGGAAGGAGGCACCAGAGCTCTGCTTCCAGAAACTACTTTAATGCTGTGGAGGACACTGGGAAGGATTAAATCAACTGAAAGTCACAAGATCACAGAATCTCAAGGATTGGAATGGATCTCAAAAGAGTATCTTGGCCAACTCCTCTGCCAGAGCAGGATCACCACAAGAACTTGTCCAGGTGGGTTTGAAATGTCTCCAAGAGAAGGAGACCCAACAACCAAACTGGGCAGCCTGTTCCGGTGCTGTCACTCTCACAGTGAAGAAATTCTTCCTTGTATTTCTTTGGAACCTACTATGTTCCAGCTTATACCCATTGTCCCTTGTCCTATCATTGGACATCACTGACAAGAGCCTGGCTCCAACCTCCTGACACCACCTTTTACATATTTGTAAACATTAATGAGGTCACCCCTAAGTCTCCTGTTCTCCAAGCTGAAGAGTCCTAGCTCCCTCAACCTTTCATCAGAAGGGAGATGCACTGAACCTTCTCCATAAACTATGTCGTGAATAGACATTAGGAAAAAAAGAATCACAAGTTACATTATTAACAGAAACAGAAAACAAAAATAAATGTTTTACTGATCTGAAGGCAAATCCTTCTGATTCTGGATGTATAGGAGTAAAGGCATGATACAAAAAGGCATCAGCCACTTTTCATAGAACACTCAGAGAGAAAACAGGCAACTACAGAACAGAGGTAGAAAGCATATTCTTCCAAACTTACTTCTACCAAAGGAACAGCATGCTATTTACCATGGAAATACTGCACTTCCTTTCCTCCTCTCTTAGTAAGACTTCATGTTAGTTCTTTAAGTGTAGCCCTATGTTTAAGGCATATTTCCTCATGTATTTCTATATGTCTACGACTATTCTGTTTTATCCTTGGAGATTCCAAAATATTAAGTTCCTAGCAAGATCACAGTGAAGGAAGAAAATGTTTCAAGTTTAACAGGAGGCCCAGGTATACAAGCAGAGCATGAATATATTTGCTGTAGTTTGATTATTGTTTGTCATAAGTCAGCTCAGGTTTATGGTAGGCATGGAAGTAAAAGAAGCCCACCATTTTTCAGTTTGCCTACAACAGAGGAGCAAGAAGATTCAAGTTTTCATCTTCTTAAAATGTAGCCAAAAGTTGTCTAATAATGTACAGCTGGGCATAGTTGACAAATCCTGAGAAGATGGTATCTGTCAATGCAAAATGTAATGGCTAATATATTCTTTACTAGCATCAACTACACCAAATAAGGGATTCTTCTTCCCTAGTACCAATAAATTAGTTTAAATCTAGGAATCAGAATGAAAAAGAACAAAATGAAAAAGAACAAAATAGAATGAAATTTGTCATGCTACTTTTTAAAAACAGCAGTGCACATTATAATCTGCAGTTAAATTTCTCTGCAAAATCTATTTTTCCCTATCAGTATTTGAATAGAAGCAAAAATTTTTGGAAAAATGTATTAGGAAAAGCATTAATCAACTCTTGTTTATAACAGTCATCTTATGAACCAAAACTGGAAATACTATCTGCTTCTGCAGGGGTTTTGGACTAGATGATCACTAAAAGTTCCTTCCAACCCTACCATTCTATGATTCTACGAATGCTCTTACTTTAATAACTGCACACAGCATGTAACAGTTATTTCCACTCTTCTTTGCACCAGCTGCCTTGAAATAAGCATATACCTGCTTACACTTCACAAGTTTTCTGTGACAAAGCTGTTCAGAGACATCTATATACCTATACAAACTCCATTAACAGGTAACAATGCACCTCATACACAATCCTTAATAAAATGCTTCCCTCTTTAACTGAAGACAAAAAAAAAAAAAAAATGTCAGCTTGGGTCATGCTGTGTTTCAGGGGTGAGAGAGATTTGGGTCACAAAACTTACATGCAGATAAAAGTTTCCCCAGAGCTATAAATGTTATGAATGGAGGCCAAAGAGTTTCATAACCGAACTTCTGCAGTGCCTGGAAATATTAGAATCAAAAGTTTGGGATTTGTGCATTTTCTTACAGTGCTGTGTATCACAGTCACTGTTGTGTGTCACACAACAAATAGAAGGACATCACTGCATGCTCACATCTTTCAGAAATAAGCAGAATAAGTAGTTTAATAATTGCCCATGTAGTAAAATTTAACTGTGGGATTTTCTATTTCTTAATATTTTCTTATTCTGAGTTCTTATTCTCAGAATTACTCAGAAATGATAATTTTATCAAGTAACCTATACTCTGTCACATTTGCAGATCTGTAAATGCAACATGAAGTGTTTTGATCTCCACTTATTCTTACAGCCTAGTGAGAGTGCTAAAGGGAATGCATTTTCTTAAAAGGTGTCAGATCAGTGCAGAACTGAAAAAGAACCTCTCTGAAGCTTGTATCAGAGAAATGTGATGCTTAGTCACAAGAAACTCTTTTACTGTACACATGAATTTTGATCCCTAGATCTATATTGGGAAAAAGGCTGACTAGCATTTTCTAAGCATTCCAGAAACTGTCTCCAGTTTAATTCATTGCAGAGAACTTGTTCAGAAGGGAATCATAGAATCATGGAATCATAGAACGGTAGGGTTGGAAGGGACCTTTAGAGATCATCTATTCCAACAAAATGTTTTCTTAACGTCTTTGGCTGGCACAGCACAAAGGAAAAAAAAAAAAAAACCAGTCCCAC
>WBNH01005921.1:2841-78921 GCA_013401255.1 Urocolius indicus
TCCCTCCCTCAGGACATGGCCTGCTCCAGCCATAATTTTACTGTCCCTGGCTTGAGATCTGTAGTGAAGTGATTGGGTCCTTCCCATGGCACATGGCCTCCTCCGGCTATAGTCACTGTCCCTGGCTAGGGGCCTTTAATGAAATGAGTCACTGCCCCGGTCCAGGATCAGCTTTATCAAAATGAGTCTCTACCGCTAATGTGGAGTCTTTAAAGAAATGAAAACGAATCTCAGCTACATCAGTTCTCTCTGTAGAACACAGGGGAGTCTCTGCTCTGGTACATCTCCTCTTCTCTTTCATCACTGACCTTGGAGTCCTCACGGTTGCTTCTCTCACTGTTCCTACTCCTTGCACCACCACCAGCCAGAAGAAGAAGAAGAGACAGAAGAAGGAAGAAGCAGGAAGAAGATGGAGGAATAAACCTCCTCTTCTGGCTTCTTCTTAAAAAGTGATAGTGGAGGTGTCTAACTGGCTCAGCTCCCGAAGTGGGTCTGGCTCAGAGCTGGGGAGAGTTGCAGGCAACTTCTTACAGGAGCCATTTTTACAGCCCCTTCCCCCATACCAGAAAAGGCTGTCATGTCAAACCATGACATCTACATATAAATGATAAACTGAAGATTCTACTCCAGCTTGAAGGAACGTAGAAAGAATATTTAAAAGCATAAGTGGATGTTTGCTAAAACAAAGATCAGGCATCTTCCATTGACAGTAAATATAGAAGGAATTTAGAGATGGAAATAAAAAGAAAACCATAACACATGGAGATCCTTACTTCTTATGAGCCTTCAGCATTTTTAAGATTTCTACATGTCATAGCAATGTAGAAGTCTTCACATTGTGCATTCTTGAATAACACTGCACACCTGTCTCTTTGTATTTACAAACGTACAACAGGTTAATAAAGTCCATAGATTCAGAATCGTCATCAGACAGAAGCGTAGACAGAGGACATACCCACCTTGAAACTCGAATGAACTCCAGATTCAAAAAGGACATAGTAACTCACAGTCTCTACTGCAGGAGCAAAAGCATGCAAGCCACTCATTTTGCACATCTATATTGGTCTTAAGCAGCAATACTTAAAACTCTGTTCAAGTACATTCTACATCCTTTAAAATAAAAAAATGTGAAACAGCTCACATCTCCCAAGTGGTAGTTTTTAAGTAAATCAATCAAGGATATGAAACATGTATAACTGAATAGGAAATTATATGCTGATTCACTCACTATCGTACTTAGGCCTAGACTTGTACCTTTTAAGAGGATTATTGTGAGTGCAGTTTTAGTGTTATTTCCTAATAATGCAGCTTAAAGAAATTGATTTTCCTCTGTTGCCAGCAATCACTTCCATTAGACTTTTTGTCTTGAGCAGGATATTAGACTAGATGACCTCCTGAGGTTCTCTTACAACATGAATTATCTTATGATGCTAGTACTAAAAAAAGCCAGGAAAAAAAAGAAATCTACAAAACTACAAAAAAAAAAAATCTACAAAAGCAGAGGCAAAATAGACTTACAGTGTTGGCAAGTTCTAAGCAGCTTCCTCCAGCAGAGCTGCTAAAATTTGAGGCGTGAGCTAGAAGTCTCTGCAGAACAGCCTGTTGAGTCACATTGCTTCCACCATATTCCACCACTTTTTGTACAGTAAAATGACTCTGGATGTCTGGACTCTGAAGGTCTCTTGATCCTGAATCATGCTCCCAGCTTTCTCTGGCTCCTGATAAGGCACCTGAAATTCAGAAATGGAAAAATATTACAGTGTGGACTGTGTACCAAGAATGCACATTATCACAGAATACCTCAATCTGAAAGAGACCCATAATGACGAGAAACACCAACTCCCTACTCCTGTCACAACAATCTAAACCATAAGACAGAGAGTAACTCCATCCACTCCTTGACCTCTGACAAGCTTGGTTTCAGTGACTGACCACGCTCTGTGAAGAACTTTTTCCTAATGTCTAGTCTGAACTTCCCCTGATGCAGCTTCATGCCATTTTCTCATGTCCTACCTCTTGCCAGAGGGGAGAACCATCTTCCCCTCTGCTGCTCCCATTGAAAAAGCTGTAGACTGCCATGTGGTCACCCCTCAAGCCTTCTCCAAGTTAACAAACCAAGCGACCTCAGTTTGCTCCTCTTAAGTCTTGCCCTTGAGACCTTCCACCACCTTAGTCACTCTCCTCTGGATACACTCCAATAGTTTCATGTACTGAGGCACTCAAAACTGCACATGGTACTAGAGGTGGGAGCCCATCAGTGCAGACTGGGACAACTACCTCCCTTGACCAACCAACTATGCTGTGTTTGATGCACCTCAGGACACGGTTGGCCCTTTTGGCTGCCAGGGCATGTTGTTGACACATGAATAAGTTCATTTGTCTTTCCAGAAAGAAAAATTAAACAGCTCCAGCACCATCACTTCCTGTCTTGCATATGCTAACAATGCCAGGAAAAAGGAAAAAAGAGTAATAACATTTCCAAAGCACAAATCATTTACTAAATTACAAGATCCAGAAGGAAGAATAAAAGCACTTGCATAGTACAGAGTAAATCAGTGTAATTGACAATATCTAAGGACCACAGAATATCAGAAACTATGTCAGATTGAAAAGCAGCACTGATCAAAGAACAGAATTAAAAAAAACATAATTCACCTTTTTGTTTACTGAATACCAACACAATAAGTGAATCTCTTAGATGCATGTTCATCATTTTTTACATTGGCACTGCCTTTCTTATCATCTCAGGATTGGTTATTTAAGTTTCAGAGACATATCAATCACAACATGTTTCACTACAAATCAGTGCAAGAATATGATCATGGAGCTAGTGACAAACAACAAATGCTTCAGAGAAACATTCTGTATCATGAAGCTGCAGGACTGCTGTTTTTCCACCTACAATCCTTCCAATTCCCTGCATCCAGAGATAGGCTGAAATTCTAGAACAAATTTAACTACATTTTCTTATTTTATCAGTAAATATTTCATTCCTGAGTGCTTCTGCTTCCCATACAACTGTCCCATTCCTTTAAAAACCTTGTTTTAGACTCAGCAATTTCCTATGGTAAAATACTCCACAGTAGACACTGGATTACTTAAGAAACCCAGACAGCACTGTAAAACTTCATATGTAGCAAAATAAAGATTATAAACAAGAGACTTGTCCAAGGACACATTCTAAGTGAACAGTAAAGTCAGAATAGAATTCAGAGTTACAGACTAGAGCAGAACTCTAAATCTATCATGCAATCACCAAACCATAAGTAATTGTCTGTAATGCCATCCTATTCGTTTGAAAGCTTTTCCTTTTTATTAGCTAGCTCGCTCTCTCAGACGCTCACTAGCATTCTAAGTGAGTGTTCACTAACAGTGGTTATTACTTATTTAGTACAATGTCAAAGAGAAACAATAAACTATATAATGAACTATCACCAAAATGCCTCTCCCTTGCCAAGAAAGTTGAAGTTGCAAAAGTACAAATAGAAAAGCAGCCAGAAGTGAAGCAAGACAGCAAATAATCTGTAGCTTTGGGTCAACACCCTAAGATCCTGTAAAGTAGTTTTGTATGATAGATCAATTTAAGAAACTCAGGGTTTCCCTGACTATGATGAGAATATGCTAGTCTTTAAACATGTAAGTAAATAATGCAAAACAGTAACATCAAAAATTTATACTAGTATAATTGCCTTGATTAAATACCACAGGTACCGGTAACAATTAATTTGGTTACTTTTACACCAAGAGCTTGCACCACCATATTTAATCTAGCCACATGTCCAAATGCTCCAAAAGAGCTGAACCAAGACACTGCTACCAGCAACATTTTCCACCAGTGTAGCATGAGCAGTGACTGGATGCAACATTAGGTATCTCTGCCCTCTTCTGGTACAATATACTGTACAGCAAAGAAACTGGCAGCACACAGAGCTGAAGCAGCAGGAATTTCTATTACTCAAACAACATTGTTCTGCAGAAGAGCTTTCGGAGTCATTCAAATAACAACAGCAGCTTTGTTGAAGACCCAAGTGGCTTTCAGAGATCGCACCATCTGATATCCAATTGGAAGCACAATACTCAGATGGCTCAGATATCACCTGGCAGTCACAGATGGATCCAGGAAAGACTAAGGTTTTTATGATTGTATTGTGACTGTATTCTTAAAACAAGTTTTCTTAAAAATTCAACTCTGTACTCCTAAAGGATATACACTAAAAATGCAGGGATAGATGACTGTTACAAAAGCAAGACTGTTCCCCTATTTTATTTTGGGCTTAATCCTAATCTCTATATTTACCCAGTATTTTCCCAAGATATTCCAAAATTCTGTCAAGATGCTGACCTCCTGGGCCATGCATCTTTCAAGTCTCAGCTCTGCAAAGAAACTTGGGAGCTGTCAAAACTAATATTTCATTTGCAATTTAAAATTAAGTCAGGAATTAACACACAACTCTTGTACATTGTTGTAAACATATCACTCTTGCTCTTTACAGTAGTTATCTAAAAGAAAGGATCATCAGGTATGATGGCACACCAAAAGCTAAGAGCTGACCCCATAATGAGCAATCTGTAGTTCCTGAATCCGTGTTTAGAAATATGCATATCCCAGAGTATTTTCCCTCTTGCTCTGCTCTTAGTATGAAACATGACATTTCTGTATAAAATGAAACAAAATTATATCATGAAAATTCCCAGGTAATGCTGGAAAATTGATATTATTACAACTACAAATAAAAAAATTAATTGCACACTATTTCTATCAGCCAAGTAATATTAGAACATTTAAATGTTTCCAAATTATACAACTAATATTGCGATTCCACAGTAAGACAGTTAAATCTTTTTGTTTGTTTGTATGAATACATCTCATGTCTCTAAAAGTGCAGTACAAAAGCTTCTGTTTCTAGACAAGTTTCTATACAAGTATTTCTTTAATTGCCTTCCTAGTTTCTGCTAGCACTTACCTGCCTTGACCTGTTGTTAATTTTGGGTGAAATTCACGATATATCAAACAATCAGTACGTAACAGCAACTTTTTGTTTCTAGACTTTTGTAGAGTAGATGAATAGAGTATGAGTGTATGTGGATGCATTTATAGCAGCCAGAACCACAGCAGGGCAAACTAAACCTTGTCTGAAACATTTGTTTTGTCTTTTGCGGACTCTCTTGTTCATTTCGTTAGTGTCAGCTCTTAATTATTTCCTCATAATTTACAATTATTTAAACTGTATCATAACTACAACTCTGCACACATACAGGCTTTTTGGTTTGGTAAAGGTTAATTTTACTAGGCTCTGCTGACCACGTATTACGTGATTTCATCTTTACTCAAAGATAGAGAAGAAAAGCTATCAAGATCGTAGAGCACTAAAGACACATTAGTTGCTGGAAGGATCTAGGATATCAGGAAAAATAAGGCACTGTAAGATTAGCCCTGCATCAGCTTCTCAGATGAGTGTGGCTTATGAATGACAAACTTGAAGACAGTTGACAATGTAACACACTATGCGCACAAATAGCCTCTAGGTCACACAGTTAAACTCACTCAATAAAGACAGCTTTAAGAGCAGAGATCCAAAATTTGATTGTTTTCCATGAGGTATCCGTGACGTTTACCCAACATTAAATTTACTTGAGTAACTCTGACATCTAACACAGAAAACAATTTATACATTTGCTGGGCACAGCTCATAGCTTCTAGGAGAAATTTCAGATTATTTTACTGCTGAGTTGGCAGAGACTTAAAATCCTTTCAGTTCAGACTATGATCTCAAAACCTACTTCAATCAGCTAAAATTTTAAAACTTGATTTTAAAACATTTTCGTCATGCCTTACTACATGAATACAATTCCTAGTCTACCTGATTCTACCATCTCATTTCACACACCAGATCATTCATAGCCATAAATAAATTATAGATTTAGGCAATCATTGACTTTGTAGTTTTACAAGCAACAGTTATTATCTTTTCCACTTCCATTTGGATCAATATTAAAAGTTCAGATTCTGACTGACTGAAGGCAGAATCATTCTGTATTCCAAAAGCATTATTTTACAAGAAGAACAGCTATTTTTGAGGGTTGGGATTTTTTTTCATAACTTTCATTCAACAGTTACAATGTGAAGGCCTATCAAAGAGTGAGAATCTTAAACGTGTATTCCATTATTCAGTGGAGTCAACAGGGTGATCTGCAAAAAGCACTAGTCATTTCAAAGCTCTCCACTAACTTCAGTAACAGTGTTTTTGGAGGCAAGAGCACCACTGAATGAAGGAAAAAAGTATAAAATTTTCAAAAAGCCCAAAATTTTAAACAAGCCCAGGCATTTTGCACTTAGTATCCAGCTAAATAAGATGTCAAGGAGTAGGCCTAGATATAAAAAATTGGAAGTTCGAAGGACTGGAAGTGAGGATAACAAGATCTAAGGGAAGGAAGCCAAACCTAGCCCCATGTTGATCAAGTGAGGCTTCCATGGGAGAAATTGGTTTCATGATATATAAGATGAAAATTAAACTAAATCAAACATCTTTTCCCTAAAGAAAGAAAAGACCTGGACTGTTGGGAAAAATACATCCTTTAATAAATTTTACTTAGATTCAACATTTTCTAGAAAGCCCCAGAATACTTTGATATTCTGCCAAAACTTCAAAAGCATGAGATGATTTTTTTTTTTGGTCTTTACTATTACTATGAACATACAGTACAGTGCATATGCTTGATGGCACTACAGAGATAACAAAAAACCTCATCACTATCAAACAAATGGCCTAATAGTGCATATTTTTGGTATAAAAATAGGACAATAGAAAGAGAATGCAAGATTTGACTGAAAGAGTAAAATTATTTGCATTTGAGAACATGTAATACCAATACTAGCACACACATGAATTCTCTTGTAGACATAACTCAGTAATCTTCCTATCAAAGGCTCACATGTAGCTTTACATGTATATCGTAAATGCAGCATATACACAAAGTGCAGTCAGCTCATACTTTGTCTTTCTCCCCTGTGCCCCTGGACTACAGTTTTTCCACTGGTATGTTTCTTCAAATAATCACAAAACCTCAACCGTATTTCAGGTTCACTGAAGTACCAAGAAATTCTGGAATTTTGTGCTGTCAGATTCACTATAGGGTACAACTCTAAAGTCCAGAAAATACTTAACTACACCTTTAAGGAAATCACAACAGTTTGAAACTTAACTATTATGCTCATTTACTAAAGTAACGCTACCTTTTTTTTTTTTTAATCATTCTATGGCATATTCTTCTAATCAAGTTTCTACCAAGTATAATAACTACCTAAAATCTTAATAACAAGAAAGTGAATGTGAAATTACCAAATACCTTAAAAATGACCTTGTTACAAACTAAATGATAACATAGACAATCGACATTTTTGTACCAGGTAACTCATTCATTATAAAGCCCTGAGAAAGTGAAACATTTAGTGATGTGCCAAGTGAAAGAAAAAGTTTATCTCATTACAATTTAACTTGGACTTGTTAAAACAGTAGCCCAAGCCATTCATATTGACAAATATGAATGTTTGTGAAATTTCAGTCTAATGATAGTCTTCAAAGTTTTTTCAATTACTGTAGAGATCTGTAAGCTATAGTGGTTTTGGTACTTATGAGGAGTAGCCATAAACTGTTTGTAGCCATATAGGAAATGATCAAACAGAAACAAACAAACAAAAAGCGTACTTTCCATGGCACCTTCCTTATACCTGTCCTTGAATCTTGAATATTTAAGGTTATCATTGACACAATAACTATTTGTTCTATTTAGACACAAAAAGTGGATAATGCAAAGGACTTTCCAACTGTCTATAAACCAAGGTTGCCTAGAAGCCAGTGTTGTTTAATTATCAAACTAAATTTTACCAGAATGCTGTTGGCTAACAACTGCATTGTACTCAGGAACTCAGTCTAGTATTCCATTTGAAGTTTATACTAAGGAAGACAAGAATCCTCTTTTTCCTGCAAATTAATAGCTTCTAGTAAAATACATGTATACAATAACAAGAAAAAAGGCACATAAACCTTGAAACCATATAGAAGCTAGATGAAGCTCCAATACACTTTCCAAGTACAGAACTGGTACTTCCCTCACATAACAATTTTCTCTGTATGTGATCAATCAGCTTCCCCCTAGATAATCTTCCAATTAAGACAGTCTAAATCTAGATCTGACTTCCATTCACGTGTACCGAGTAAACAAAACATCCTGAGTTTGTCTGTCATGGTAATTCTATTGCTTGCTGTTTTATGAACTGTAACATGTCAGCTCTGCACTGGTGACATTAGAAGCGGGCAGGTGAAGCACACACCACCACATAAATTAGGAGAAGGTAAGCAGAAATGTGGTGAGAGGTGGTCCTTGTTTTACAAAAGCTAGAGAGGAGAATGTATCACAGGGCTCATTCCTGAGCTAAATGAAACATGGCCTCTACAAAAGTCCCTGTGGCACTCTTTTGGTTCCTCAAGCTTATCACAGTTTGTGCAGAAAGCATAAACTGAGACAAAAGAGATGAAGTGATGTAGTTATCCAGTTCTATACTCCATATGGCAGGCCACAGCTCCATTTCTTTCCACTGTAGTTGACCAAGAAGCATGGGCAGCAGTAATGTTATCCTGGAACAAGTCAGATGTGTGGTACTGTCAGTACGTGGTGATAAGAAGCCCAAGAACCAGGCTCCAGCTCTAGCTACATGCTTGTGTCTGGGCCAGCTGTTCTAATGACTCTTGGCAACAGCAGCTATCAAGAGCAGGAATGTTCTGGTCCCCATTCTGTCTTTTCCCTTCAATTTTTTATGGTATTTCATAACTTCACAGACATTTAGTAGTGGTGTCAAAGTCTCAAGTATACCAAATTCCTGTAACTCCTATAGAAGGCACAAAGATAAGAGACACTGTTAGGGCGCCTGCTGAGAAAAAAAACCAACACAATGTGTTCAACCTTGATTAGACATGCTAGGAAAAATAAAAGAGAAAAACCCCAACTACTGCACCTGTGTTAGGACGCAATTAAATTTGGTCCAGTGGATGTTCACCAGTCAAACAAATCTAAGTTGAAACCTTGCTCATAGAAGAAAATTTGCAGTACACCTTTGAGACCATAGGAGCTTTACACTTTTTAACCAAATATAGCATATATAAATGTAATCACTGCATCAATTTCTTGAAAGCTATTTATTTGCAGTAAGATCAAACACAGGAATAATTTGAGGCAAAAGTAATGACTTTTCAGCCCCAACTGGCCTACTTCTCACGTTTACCCATAAACTTAACTTGAGGCTGAATTTGTACTGTTTTCACACTTGATCCACGATGTAAATAAATAATCACATCAAATTTTCAAGGGACATACTTTCAGTAAAGACAACAGGGGAGTTGTCCGTGAATTAAATATTAACTACTAACTAGGGGCAAAGATTGCTTATGGACTATTTATGCACAGTATGAAATCAGATCAGTAGGTACATGCAGATTTCAGCAGAACAGAAAACATTCACCTGACAAAAGAAAGAATTTACTGAGAAATCATCTGACTTCTTGTTCATCCTCAAAAAGAACAGGTACTAGAAAGAAATTATTCTTAATCATGGAAAAAAAAAAAAAAGCAATTTGCTAGCTACCTGTAAAGAGCTAGACAAATCTATATAACATAAGAAAAGATAGAATTATTTATAAGTAAGATGTATAAAAACACGTAACACTAAAAAAAAAGTGACAGAAGCCACAGCTCTTCAGGCAACTTCCAGCTTTAAATGTTTAGAGCTATACTTCTGCTGTACCATAGGCTCTCATTTGCCAAACAATCTGCTTCCATTGGTCACTATGATGATTCATATACATTCATTGTATCCATCATGGCTTTCGGTCTCCATTACTGGAAACAGGACCCACATACCTGATCAGCAACAGACATTCTTCCCGTGTTTCCTACTGAAATGATACAGTAAAAGAATGAGGTAGCACATGGTCATTTGCAAGACTCCAGCAACACTTTCAAAAGTTATTTTAATTTTTGTTAGGTTTTAAACAATGTCAGAAGAACATTAACAGAGTTCACGTTTCATTTTACTTATAGAAATTTTACTTGCATACTGTTAAAACTCTGATTTACATTATTGTAAAATCTAAAATACATTATAGAAGCCTTGAGTTGCGGATTCCCAAGCAGAACAAAACATAATTCTAATAACTTGAAAAATGTAATTCTTCATGCATTTGAAACCACACAAAAAAGAACATCCACCAAGTTTACACATTTGAATTTGCACATGGTTTGATCTCCTATCAATGTTTAAAATGCAGTAGGAAACACTCAATATGACACAACTGACTAATCACCAGTAAGTATGTTTGTGAGCCCTGAAAGGTATGGAAGCATACATAGATCATAATTCAAGCCTGACTGCAAGTATCATTCCTCAGCTGTCTTTATGTTCATACTATGCGCAGTGTTTATATCAGAGAAATATGTGACAGTGGTATTTCCTTGTCTCTTTAACATCTTGAACAAGACAGCCACAATGTTGGTTTTTTTTTAACAACTAAATGAAACTAAATGAAAACCATTCATTCTAAACATTGATGATTATTATTTCCCTCCACTCTAATTTTGTTCACACGGGGGAGCATCTCCATATGCTTCCCATTTATTAAGATGTCTTACAGAATCTGCAAGAGTCAAGGGCAGGACAAGTAATTACCAAAAGGTTTAAAAACGGTACAATGAAATAATCAGGCTTCATCAGCACAGAGCAAAATGTACCAAGGCAGGATTAGATGATCTTTCAAGGTCCCTTACAACCCTTGAGATTCTGTCATTCTTTGAAATTCAAAGGTCTTCTGAATTTCACTTTTAGGAAAAAACATTAAAAAAAAGAAGTGTTGATTCACCAACTTTAAAAATTCATTCAATTACTCTGTACAACTAACAGAAAATAGGAAAAAAACTGTTGGGATTGAATTGTATACATTAACAAATTTGAATGTTCACCTATGACTATTTACTTGCATCAAGTAATAAGATTTTTTTGTGGGACACATTTTGAGATTGTAATGCAGATCTTTCTCCTATAAGGCTTAGATTTTAAGACCCAAGATGCCAGAAATTTGGTCATATAGAGAAACTTTTTATAGCAGTCTGAAGGCAGAAGTTTCCTGTTTCACATGAAAATACAACAGTGGCAGCATAGAAAAAATAGCTAGAGGCAGAAGATGAATTATACTAGCTATGAAACACACACCATCCTTAATCCAATTAAAAGAAAAATTAGGCACAATCTCAGTTTTGAAATGCTGTCTGGTATAGCTCCTGGAAGAGATTCATGGACTGGAAATACAATTGAGTCCAAGGATTATGACGATTCAGTATAGACAGTGTTGGAGAAATGGGCACAGAAACTGTGGAGTTAATCATCTTGCAATTCAAGAATATATTTGGGAGAAGGATAAACAAGAAGAAATGTTTACAACAATAAAATATGTCTATGACAAAGTGTGACTACGGAGAAAGTAAAAGAGATGAGATGGAGAATGAACAGAGCTGAAAGAAACAGATCTGCAATGTTAAGATGCCAAAAAGAAAGGTCAATGAGCATGATGTGAGGAGATGGTGAGGGAGAAGTGTTGTCAATCTAAAAAAATATGTAATTCATCATGGATACAAAGCAAACAAAGAAAAACTGAATGCTTAAGATGACCAGCAAAAACCATGTGCTGAGTTACCAGGAGACAGAACACATGGTAAACCCATCTCATCAAAACAAATAACAAACCTTAAATATCAAAACAAATCCCAAACCCAAACACATTCTTAGTTTTACATTGTAGGAGACTAACTACTGAAGAAATCAAGACAGATGTGACTGGCCAGTAAACCTCTACTATGGAAGCAGACTCAGAGGAGGTGGGCCAGGGTGATATGTCTGAATCTCAGGGAAGCTGATGTCAACACCAAGGAGACTCAAGGATGGTCTTTGCTTTGGACAGCTATGGACTGATAAACAGATGAGTGAATCAGTTGGTGTTGTGTTCCTCCCTGAGTTCATTAAAGTACTGTGAATGTCTCCTTGAGTTAGCCAGGGAAGCATGGGGAAGATACAGTACTTACAAGCTATTTATACCTCACATTGGCTGAGCTCAATATAAATAGTGTAAAAATGTAAACAACAGAAGAATTTTAAAGTAACAATGAGTCTGAGCTGTCTTTAACCCACATATGTCTTCTCTGTGAGACTGCAGAAGCAAAGTCTCATGATGGTGAGTACATTATAAAGTCTGGTAATGAGAATCACCTTGGTATTGTGATTGAACTGTGTACAGCAATTCCTACATTCTGCTACATGTATTTATATTGTAATATGTTTGTATTGTGTTTTCAGTATAATTCATATCACTCTTCTAAATCTGAAATCCTGTGTAACAGTAACTATCTTCAAACAAGTAAGGGAGATATTTTTTTAGTTAGATGTACTTCATATATTTCTGACAGGACATATGGAAATAGAGACTATTAAGATGACTCATGGGAGAATCTCATTAAAATGTATTTTAAAAAAATCTATACAAAAGTCTGATGTGACACAGCTCTAAATACAACTGGAGGTTGATGGCATTCTTCTGAAGCATGGATGTTAGTTATCAATTAGTGGTCAGCAGTCATGTTTAGTTACCATGCAGCTGCTGTAGGCGGCTGACAACATCCTCAGCTTTTTCCACAGTACCTTGCACTTCAGGATTTTTGACCACAAAAGCTGTGTCATCTCATCTACTGCCTGTGTTTTACAGAGTAAAGGAAGCATTTTGTTGACATTTCTGCGTTAATGCCAATTGATTACAGTGCTATTAGGGACTGGATTCACGACACAGACATCCACATCCCATGTTCCTGTAGCTGGCATGCCAAGGTTTGGGGTTTTTGGATTTGTGGTTTTTTTGTTGGGTTTTGTGGGTTTTTTTCCCCCTAGGTGAAGGGAGGGCAAATACAGAAGAGAAATTTTGTATCTTGTAGGTCACAAGGTACTTCCAGCACTCAGATCCCCAACAAAAATGGAACGATTTTTTAAAGCACCCAAGAAACGTTCCAATTCTTACAGTACAATACATCCAAATGACTAAGAGTATTTCTCTCCTAATTTATAATATTCTACCTATATACCTGTTTGGGCTTTACAGACAACAAAGAGCTCACTGATCTTAAGTTACCAGCTGAGCTTCACAGCTCTTGTCCTTTTAATAAAGGTCATTGTCTTGCGCAATTAGGGTTCTCAGAAAAGGATACTCTACACACATTCTAATTTATATATCAATGACTAGACAACATCAGTTGCAACAACAATCTAATATAGGATGAAATCATGTCACGGCATATACACAAAGCCCTTGGGGAGAAATCCTGATGCCAGTAAAATTGGTAACAAAATTCCCAGAGTTCATCTTTTCTTAAATTACACCAGCACAACATTTAAAAGTCATACCTACCTAAACTGTTATTGCTGCTAGTTGGCCAGGAAGCTATCCTATCCCTTAACTTTTTCTTTTTACAAAAGTCATCTGATATCACAGAAAGTTCCACTTCCTCCTTCCTGATTTCTTTTACCAGTTCCATGCGGCAATGACTAAAATCCTGGAAGGAAATTTTTCCATTTTCATCTGCTCCCAGTTGGTGCATGATCTCCACGACAGACTCCTCCATATTCAGCTGGCGACACACCATCAGCAAGTCATTCCTAAGGATATTTTTAGAGGGAAAATGGGGGCAAGGAAGGGATGAAAGTGAAAAAAGATTGGAGAAGTAGAAACAGAGAAGAAAAAAAAATTAGTTTTGAAGTAAAGGAATACTAATTTTGTCTAATTTGGAAATGTATTCATGCACAGACTTTTAAAACCAACAAACCAACTACTGTTTTTATGAATCCAACAAAGAAACAATGCAGTTGACAAGAAATTACAACACAGACTATGGAAAAGAGGCGAACATTTTTCTTTAAGTGTTAATCTATTTTCATGCTGTTATTAACACTTCCACTAGTGAAGACAGAAACAATGGACAGCTGAATAGCTGCTGTAGTTCATCACAGTATCTTCAGAGAAGATAACACAATATGAATTTAAATAATTATTGTCTGGCGAGATTAATGTGTAACAAAATTTCCATTTTACTCAGGACAGGTCAGGGAAATTTGTTTTGCTCCTTAACAGCAGTAAGCTAAAGAGGAAAACCATATAATTGACAAAGAAAACAGGAGAAAAGACAAATTTGATTTCCATTAGGTGGCTTCAAGCCTGCCTCCAAAACTCTCATAAATAGTTTGCTTGGGCCAATTGTTTAAATTCACAAAAGTGAGAGGAGGGTAGTACTATGAAAAAAAGACTCTGGCACCTACTTTAAGTGGCCAAAAGAGAGCTGCAAACAAATCAACACAGAAGATATTCACAGCATGTTTAGACAACATGCTTTTAGGAGAGATGCATGCAAATAACCCTAAAAATACTATTCAGGCAAAAAAAGATCGGCAATGCTATGACCAATGTCATTTTCTATTTTGTGAAGTCAAATACCTCAAGAACATACCCTTTAGGCTTAATTTGGGCTGTAACATTAGTGTCAGAAAAAAACATTTTAAAAGTTTTGTTACCCACCATTCTTTTTTCTTTTTCAAAACTGAGGCAAGATTAACTATTATGAAAGAATTGTCAACAGTAGCAGTTGGATTAAAAAAATAATCATGACTCAGAAGTTGTTAACTAAGTAAAGAAAGGTGAATAATCACTTATAAGTCTATCCAGGGAACAACAAGAAAGAAGGTAATGGATATGAATTGGATATGATTGTAAGTGGCCTATTAGACAAACATGATACTAACAGTGGGGGATGTGCAGCTCAGTCAAATTCCTCAGTTATGATGCAGCATCAGAGACTACATTAATTTCTCAAAAAAAAGAGGTGTTTGTTTTTTTTTTTCTAAAGATACTGTGACATTTTTTCATTAAAAAACCCACTGCTGTTTTGGCGAAACACAACTCTGCAATTAAATAATTTTCTGGAGCACACAGAGAAAGCACAGAGGTTTTGTAAACAGCAGGAGACAAAATTGATAGGCCTGCCTCATCCTGCTGCTACTAAAGACACCAAAAAAAGAGACACTTTTTCATCCTCTTTCCCTCCTGCTTCTCTCTCACTTAGCCCTATGTCAGTTCAGAGGAGGAGACATGAGGAGAGACAAAGAGACAAAATCTTGAAACAACTTCTCTGGCAACCAAAGGAAGGCAGCTACATGTTTGTTAAATGACAATTAATTGCATTCTAAATAAAATGTAGGTAACCCAATTCTGCCAGATCTGAAGCAGCACTGTCGAAGTCTTCTTGGTGCTCCAGTCTCTCGAATTTCAAAAGTTTGAAAAAATTACCATTTTGCTACTCTCACATTCCAGTATTTGTCTTGTCATCCCTTTCTTAATTACTTCTTGACTTGGACTGCATAATACAATCACAACGATTCACACTACAAATAGTATGAATATGTCATGGCTTCTTTGAAGTGTTACATACTTTTATGTTGCACAAAACATTTTTGTAGAAGGAAGGTAAAGGAAATATGTAATACTAATATTATGTGAATTATTACCATAGTATTATTTCATTACTAATATCATAATTCAGAAGGTTTCTATAAAAACATGATACAGTGAAATATCCAAAGTTCTTGCACGAACAGTTTCACTAAAGTGATTTAATATCACAATCAAGTTCTAACTACTCTACAGAAAACAAAGTTTTTCATCAGGTGGAGCTTTTAAGCCTGTTCCATGCAGGAATTTCAGTGCTGCCCCAACACACTTCTTGGCAGATGTTCACAGGAAAGCTGGAGTGTAATAATAATTTTGGTCAGTTTTGCTTTTAGCTCTGAATTTCGTCAAGAAATAAATAATCTTTGCATGGCTCAGCTCCCTGTTTTTAACAATTAAGATACAAACCAATCTCACAAAAGTGTTGCAAAGAAAAATAACACAAAGGTCTCAAATTTTCACAAGGGGAATAACAGACAGAATTAAGTTATGTCTGCATTAACAATTTAAAGAACAGCTTGCCCAAATTGAGATGTCAGCAACTAAACCTGAATTAGCTTTAACAGCAGCAGGAATGTGGTAAGACTGACAGCAATTGCTTTAGGCATCACTTCAAGTTCAGCAGTGCAAAGCAATTCTGCCAGGGGCTTCGAGGACAAAGGCCTGTTGTCCTAGTCTCAGAAGAGCTATGCTGGGGTGGGAGGAAACCATGCTACTGTCCACACGTTTCACACAGCCCTCTCTGTGACAACTGTAACCCTTCATCTCAACGTAGCCCACAAAGGACTGGGTTGTATATCTAGTTCCTAATCCTTCTCTTCTGTTATGCAAATATAAACAGAATATAATTTATAGCATCTACACCCAGAGGACACTGCCTGAAGAAAAGTACAAACACATGAGAAAAGTTGTAACGAATTAGAAAAAAACAATAAATTTGAGACTACTTGAGTAACTAAGGTCTAGAAGGACTACTGAAAAAAATATTTCTTTTACTTAGAGTACATCATGCAATCTGAAACAACAAGAGTTTTCTTAGTCTTCATCTACAAACATTATCATAAAGATTAAGTAAAGAAGAACATTTTCATTTAAAATGCTAGAAACAGCCCCATGCAGAGATGTTGCAGTTTCGCTATATCTACATGTTGAGAAGCAAAACTAATTAGAACTTCTAGTTGCTTTAAAAGAAGATTGTCTCAAAGCCATCCAGAAATATAAAAAAATAATTATACAACCAGTGATTATGACACTAGAGGGGTTTACTGAAGGTATAGCCCTAATGCTTTACAACAAAAACAAGAAATCCTCTATTTCTAAAATAATCCAGTCACCTATTTTGATTCAACTTTAAAAATCCAGACAACTATACAAAACTCTCAGGACACACCAGTCAATACAGAAGAAAGCTTACAGTTGGCAGAGAGATATACATAATTCCCATACAACTGCCCTTAAACCTAAACGTTCTTTATTCAGTAGGAGTTAACTGCCACCTTTCCACTAACACAATTTGCATCTGTTTCTACAGACACAAAGGACACAGTTCCAAACAGGAAACCTCCATGTCAGAGAACTAACTCAATCCACCTGAATGTATTTTAAATTAATTCTCACCTGTGTTCAAAGCTAGGAATTTTTCAGAGACCAAAGGGCCGGGCATCTAAAACTACACAAAGGCTCTAGAAGTACTAGCTAACATGTAACATATGAACACCTGTACCCAGTTACAGAACTGTTTTATTAGACACTGTCATGACAAATCACTTGTAGTCACCCTAAGCTGATGCAATGGAAAAAAAAAACCAAAAACCAACAAACCAGAAAACCACACAAACAAAAAAAAACCCTGAGTAGAAGACAGAGGTTCCAAAAATCCGCAGAATTAGAGTTATAAGATTAATTAGGCTTATTAATACCATAATTTGTAATATTTTAAAGTATTTGTAATGCTTTTAGTCTTGTAAGGTTAAATTTCAATTTTTGTGCCCTATTGTCTTCAATAACTCTCCTGGGTTTTTCTCAAGGCACACAATTAGAAATCATAATCTAGTTAGCTTTATTACTTCAATTGTGGTTAAAGTTTAACTCTTCAGACATAAAAAAAAAAACCAAACCATCCTGGATTTTTGATAATATTACAAGATAATATATAATAATAATAATAATATCAGTCTCTATGAACAGTCTCAATAGACTATACTCCAAGTATGTAAAAAAACTCCAAGTAAAAATACATATTAACTGACACCAGTGCAAGAATACAGGCCCTAAACCATTTTTTTCATTCCACAAATCAGAAAGATATTTTGGATTCAGCAAGCTTGATAAATAATATTAAAACTTTTCTCCAAAATAAATAATTTTTAAATGTTTTGGGTTGAGGAGCCCAACACTAGGAGAAAAAATAATTTGCTTAAATAGAATATTTTTATTTAACCTTGCACTCTGAAAATGTATCTCTTCTCTTCCTACAAAGTACCACGTAACAGGTTTTATGGACATATTATCTAACAGGTCAGTGACACTTAAATGTTACAAACAGACAGAAAAAAAGCGAAGGCTATAAAGGTGAAATCCTACCATCACAAGAAAATGTTCTTTTAAACAGGAAAACATCAGGTTATTCTGTCACAATCTGTTCTAATTATTTAGCTATGCACCCATCAGCCCAATCCTTCAAAAATTGTTACTCATTCCATCTAAATTCCTACTAACACAGTTTCAAACATGGGCTTTAACAATTAAAAATTATATTTATAACTTGATATAAATTTGAAACATGTAGATTTTCTTCCCCAAGATAAATTGAATATAAAAATGCTGTTACATATACTGCATGCTATACTAATATGAGGCAGTTAAACATAAAAATCAAGCATCCATGTACATATGTTAAAATTACAAAAGAAAAGGTTTTGTGGGTCATTGTTTTTTTGAGATTTCTGGGTGGTTGTTTTTTTTTTTATAAATAGAAGATCAAACTTAAAACGTATGAAACTCCTATTAGACATGAAGAAGCATTAACAACATAGTGTTTTTCTTTCCTAGACCACTCATACTCTCTGTCATACTCACTTTCACCTTATTACGATTATCATTTTGGTAACTTTCTTCCCTGTTCCTTCCAATTATTTCTTACTGATCTTATTTGCAAGTATAATTTCACTATATTTAATTCTGTCGACATCGGAAATTTAATAAAAACAAAAACAAAACAAAACACCAAAACCAAATCTCTCTCAACATCAGCCAACACAGCTCACTGGCTCCCTCTCTCGGGTACCCTTTCACTGTTTTTTCTTTTACGGTTTCCACAGTACGGGACCTTTGGTACACTTGAAACTCCTTGCCCTTTTCATTATCTGCCTTGCATGTTCCAATGTCTATTTAGCCAGTTCGCAGTTAACTTGAAATCTGACCAAGCTCCACTATGCTGTGCAGCAGTGGGAAAAAGAAAAGGTGAACAGTCAACCAGACTCAAAACTCTGTATGCTTTATTCAAAATCCAACCAGCCAAGCTTTTACTTCACAGCTCCGTCCTAGCTTAGCTACTTACAGAGTACTATTCCAGAAATGCAGCCTACCCCACCACTCTCCCTGGGAAAGGTGCCTTTGACAGACAATGCTTCCCACCAAGGAGTGTGTGCCTTCTCCCAGTTTAATGCTAGATATGGGCAAGACTTGCCACTCTGTTAGAGATGCGTATTTTACAGACAACAAACACACATTTGACTCATTAGAAGTAAGTGTTCAGAGTACATTATTTAAGTCAAACTGTTAACAAAAACTACATCTTGCAACCTACAAGAACAGAGTGTCTGTTTTTTTTTGAAAAGGCTGTCATCTCTGGAGACAGCACTGTTGCACACAAAGCTCTGTTTATCAGCAGAGAAGCAGAGCTTATCAACAGAATCTCTGGCATTCTATGCTTTCTTTGTGCAGCTACTAGTTTCAAATTCTGCTAAAACACAGTATCAATTCAACCTATAGACTATCACATAGTTGGAACTACCAGGAGCATTGTTTACATTCAGAAGTAGTCTGTTGTTATCTAACTTATCTTTAAAAATTACATAAGGGATTTAATTGAATAACTACTGTTACTACAAAAGTACTTTTTTCTTCTAATAAGTATGAGAAAGTGCTATTGCAGAAAAACTCTCAGAAGAAAAGAGACATTAAACGTGCAGATTACAATCATTACAGCTCATCACAGCTATGTGGCCAGCAGGTTGACAGAAGTGATTCTCCCTCTTTAGGTCACTCTGGTGAGACCCCATCAGCAGTATCACATCCAGCTCTAGGGCCCCTGACATTAACATGATATGGACCTCCGAGTCCAGACCAGGGCCACAATGGTGATTAGAGGGCTAGAGCACCTCTGCTATGAAGTCTGGCTGAGTTGTTGATGTTGTTAGCCAGAAGAGACAAAGCTTCTGGGAGAGGAAGACCTTATAGCAGCTTTACAGTACCTAAAGGAGGTTGACAACAAAGCTGGAGACGGGGCTTTTTACAAGTGATTATAATGATAGGACATGAATGGCTCCAAAGAAGAGGAAGGGGATAGATTGAGAATTGATATTAAGAAGAAGTTCTTCACTGTGACAGTGGTGAGGCACTGCAACAGGCCAGAGAGAGTGTGGGTGCCCCTTCCCTGGAAGTGTTCAAGGTCAGGTTAGATTGGGCCTTTGAACAGTGTCCCTGCCCACGGCTTGGGATTGCAACTAGGCAATTTTTAAGGTCCCTTCCAACTCAAACCACTCTATGATTCTACATTAACTAATATACAAGGTTATAGAATCATAGAATGGTAGGGGTTGGAAAGGACTTTTAGAAGTCATCTACTCTCTTACAGTAATAGCCCTAGTAACATGGTGTTGATGTACCCTCTTCCTAGTCCTGCTAGCCACACTACTTCTGATACGAGTCAGAATGACTTTGGCCATGTTGACCACCTGGGCACACTTTCAGCTCACATTCAGACAGATGTTGATGGACACTCCAAGTCTTTTTCCAATGGGTAGCTTTCCAGAAGGAGTTAATGCCAAGGCTCTAGTACGACTGTTTAGGTGAGGATGATCAGAGTGAATCTGACTACTCTGTATCCTTGAAGAGTCACCAAATACTAATAAGGTGGGAAGCTCTGGCCTCAGGAGCCCCAAGGGGTGAACGGTGCCTAATGACCACCAAGTAACCCCAGTGGTAACTGGGGAAAGGTAAAGGCAGCAGGGAGAGATTACAACCACCAACTCAATTCAAGATCAAAAAGACCTGCCACCCCATCCCCACCCCATAGCCTACAAGGAACATGGGTGCTCAATTACATGGCAAGCAGGCTAATTTAAAAAGAACTAACCAATAGTAGAAGGACTGGTAATTACAAAGAGTATAAATTTAGGTGGGATTGTGCTAATCAAGTAACAGGAAAAATATGTGAAAGTTCCTTTGGGTGGTATGGCAGCTTTGTGGAATGACATCCCCAGCATCCACCTTTTGTGCAAATACGAAACAAAGTACTCTCTCAAGACTGTGTGTAGATTGTCTTAACACACACTAGGCGTCAACTCTCACTTGAACAGCAACAGTATTAGCAACAATTACAAACTAATAAAATTCAACAAAAATTAATAAAGATAAGAAACTAACCTTTACAAGGTTTTCAGTTTCCACAGCTATGTACCACTAATAGCACAGATAACACATCAAATCCAACAAGTTCCTTTTAATGGCCTCTGTGAAGGGCTAGTGAAGAAGAGAGCCCTTCAGCACATTATTTTAATGGTGCTGCATATGCTCAATATAAAATCAGTAGGTTTAGGGGTTTTTAAACATCTTACACTACTTTTACTAGAGATTTCTTGTAAGACACTGACCCTAGTGTAAGAAATAAATAAATCTGTGTACATTGGAGAAAATACTTTCAAACAAACTACAAACATAACTTCATTCCATTATTGTTGACATGATGACAATTCTCCATCTGAATTAAATACTGGCTTTACCTTCCTACTTCACAACCCTAGAGGTTACTTATCAATGCTTAGAAGTTAAAATTGGAAAACCAGCACAATTGTAACATAATAATTGTTTTTTTTTCCTCACTCATTATCTCCATAGCTCATAGCAATTTCTAAGCAGAATTATTCCCTGCAGATGCAATGTTATTAGACTTTGTAGTGTTAGAATAGAATAATCCAGAAACTTATTTAGTGGCTCCTGCAGTAAACACAAAATTTGTTACATGCTGAATACAACTTCAGTGTAAAACAGATATCCCAAAGCTACAAGGCAATTAAGTTTCTAAAGAAGATATTATCTAGACTGACACCTGTAAAAACCCAGCATGCTCTCATTTTCCTGATATCAACAAAAGTCACACAGGCTGATCTTAAAATAATAAATTCTAAAAGTGCAGCAGGTGTCCTCCCTAAAGCACCAACCCTCTGAAGCTGACTATATTTTTAACTGTAACATCAGATTCTGAAGCTTTTCAAAGCAAACAGAATAAAAAGCAAGACAAATGGGTGCAATTAGTGGGTTTTTCCTCAGGTTATAGCTTTTTGTTAATAACAGTACAAGCCAGCTACAGCTGCAAAAACAAAGCTCTGCTGTAAGCAGTGCATAAGGCTGCCTTTTGCTCCCAACAAGGCCGACTCAGCTATCTCAAGAATTCAGAATCCAGCCTTGATCATGCACTCTTTTGCAGTTTTAGTGCTTTTTGGGGAGGTTTTTTTGATAAAGTTACCTCTCACCATTCAAGTTTCAGAAGAACGCAGAGCACTTTTAAGATGTTAAAATAACTCACTAATATCAATCTCAAAAGCAGCAAAAGCTATTTCAGTAAAAAACCAACATGTTTTCTTAGTACTGTTGCCAGGTTTCCATATGCACACGTCAAACGCAATGCTCAGTGACACAGGCTTAGCATTTCATACCCCATCACTCAGCTTGTTCTGGACTGTAACCACCAGTGGTATATACTTAATTATGCTTTAGCATTTTGATATCATCCTAACTATTTAGATCCTGGAAATTAATCAGTATCTCAGGACATGCTCCTCCTCTCCATCTGTGCCTTTACTTCCCTGCTGTTATTTGAAGAGGTTTACAGTTTGATGCACAACAAAGCATTTCCACAGCTGAGACACCACACTACTTAATTAGGAATGCAAATAGCTTCTTTACCCCATGCAATACAAATTAAATAAACATGCATGCAAAATACCTGCCTTTGCTACAAGACTAAACATTTTCTCTCCTGTAACAGCTCTGTAGTTGGAAAGAAATCTTACAAACTGTTGCCAGTGTTATGCAAATATGTTACCCAAATAAATGACCAAATGGCCCTGCAAGCAGACTGGGTACTCATTTTGAAAGATATGACAACTTATGCTGAGTAACAGCTGCAAAACTACAAATTTCAACCCCATTGCACTGAAAATAAGGAACTGCTGAAAAAGAGGCCCAAGCTATAGATCAGTTCTAGTTCACATGGAAACAGTCAATTTCACAGTGCTGAGTTCTGTTTTCAGCTCTTTACACAAAATCTCAGGTATTTACTTCAATGCTTAATCTGCTGTAAAAAAGCACAGTAACATGCAGAGTCAGCCAACCATCTCCACTGGGGCTACAAGAAAGGCAAAAATGAAACAGTTGCCCCTAAGCATGAGCAAAAGAAAGTCTGAAGCAGGGAAAGAGGGAACAGGTAAACCAAGCAAGACAAACTGTAGAGAATGGCAAGATTAAGTTCAATGTAAAAGCAGATGTAACTTTTTTTGTCTTTATTTGATTTGTTACCTTAAAAGAAATGCAAGTACCTAAACACTAAAACTGTAAGCAAAACCAACAAAACCTCAGTTGCTCTACTTTTAAGAGAGATAGTGTGTGCCATGAACCAGAAAGAGCTGCCTGTAAGGCTATGGTGGTGTATACTACAAATATATTCAAAATCCACTGGGCAAGTCCACACCTGCATAAGCCATTGTCATAAAACAGATCATGAGGGAAACTGAGACACCACACAAAACAAGGAATGCATTCCATTTACAAGACTAATTACCCAGGCTAGTTAATGAAGTCAAGAAAAGTAAATGACTCTCTGATGTCAAAGCTCATTTGTTAAATATCGATTCACTGCTTTCTCACAAACATGGAAATTTAGGGGAAGACAGTAATTTATAACTGTCGTGGTTTAGCCCCATCAGGGAACAAAAGACCACGATTAGCCTCAAGTACCGAAAACTTAAGGATTGCTAAAGGGCAGAAAATAATTTAATACCAACTAAAGCATAAAACCCCAAAACAGAATCAAAACAAAACAACACAGAGTGGTACAGAGATAATGAGTCCAACCAGCCCTTTAAGACCACCTGCTCCCCACTCCTCCCCTCTTCCTGGGCTCAGAGCCCTGATCCTGGTGTTTTTACCTCCGTCCCCCATGAACGGCCCAGAGGGGCAGGGAGTGGGGGTTTCAGTCAGTCCGTTCCTGATGGCTTCTGCCGTTTGTCTAACCTCAGGGCAGGTGGGCTCCGCACCAGTCCTCCTTGCAAGCCCTGCACGGGCTGCACCGACGCGCATTTGTCCCAAAGCCCTGCACGGGCTGCGCCGACGCGCATTTGTCCCAAAAGTTGCTGCTCCTCTCTGCCTCTCGTGTGGGGCTGCTCTGCGGCGCACAGGCTCTCCAGNGTCCCTAAATAGTGATCGCAGAGGCGCCAGATTGGCCCAGCCAGGCCGGGGGGTGGGTCTGAACCCAGGCGTCGGGGGAGAGTCCAAAAACTTTTACCAGGTCTTCACTGCAAGCCGCTCCCCCTGTTACCAAGCAAAAGCAACTCCTTGCTAAACCATGACAATAACATTGCTCTCTGATCAGGGACATACCAGTTCTGCTTTAAGGGCACAATGTCCTTCTGAAGCAAGGTATTAGCAATCTCCTGAAAGACTTTAAGCCACTATCCCCTGGGCTTTACTTCAATTTCCTGCTGAAATCCAGTCTCTTGGAGTTTTCAAAGCTTTCCACAGTGTAGTTTAAGCAACATTCAGAAACATCCATTTTGAAATACACAGAATAGAAATTTAGAAGAAAACTTAAGCAATCTAGAAAAGACAATCAGAAACAAGTTGAGCATTTCTCAACTGTCCATCTAAAGCCTTAAGACATCAACACTCCCTCAATAAGGTCTTCAAATCATAAATATACAGCAGTCTATTTAGTTTACATTGAAGAAAAGCATCACAGATCAGCAAGTATGCTCTGACGAGGCAGCACATGCTTTAAGTGAACACTCCAAGTTTTCGAGTATCAGAATAATTTCTACAATGACTGTAAGCAAATGGAAAGAGAAGTACTCTTAAGAAACTAGTTAGAAAACATACAGTTTCAAAGTATACATTTCAGAACCACAACTGTCAAAATAATCATCAGACTGGGGTAAAAGCAGTGTTTGGGGAGCTGTTTAGATAAGAAATATCATGACCCTTAGGTTTTAATGTGATTGGCAGCTGTCAAAGATTTTCAACAACTTTATGGCTCCAAAGAGACGATAGAGATTGAAGCCTAGCCTTTTTACAGGGTCATATTCTTAGGTTTCAGGCTAAATGACAGACTTAGAAATTCCCTCACCGACTCAGCTCTGTAGAGACACTTCTTTACTACAACCAGCATAGGTTTACATTTTGAAAATGCAAGTTCCTGCCATCTCGGACAAATCTCACATTTAGAAGTTCCATAAATTTTAAATTATGCTGTGAGAGCAGAGGATTAGGTCCAGAAATAGCCTTTCAACAAAAACTAGTCCTGACCAAAACACAATGCCAGTAGCTCTTTTATCTTAAATTGCCCATGATCGGCTTTGCTTACTCGCAAACATCAAATGCCCAGCGCGTTAGGTGACAAACTCTAGCTAGGAGGCGCTACTTTCCCGATCGGCTGGAAGTACAAGTCGCCCCGGAGGTTATCTGTTCATCCTCCTCCCCTCTCCCCAGCAGCTCTGCGCACCAAGGCACCGCCAAAGTTCTACTCTCAAGATCCTGGCTCCGGAATCAGACGGTCGGGCGAGGGGTGGCAGGCAGGCGAGAGAGCAGGTGGGCTGGCTGCGGGACGTACCGCTCCCGGTGCGCTTCGGGAGGTGCCGGCCGTGCAAGGATGAGCCTGGCCGCGCCCGACATAATAGGTAAGGGGGACAGGCGGCCCAGGACCCCGGCGCGGCCAGCGGCAGAAGCCGCAGGACAGCTGCCCCACCGGCAGCGTGGAGGGCTTGGCCTAGCGGCGGCTGCTTCCTGACAACTACTCAAACTCGCCGCGAAGTTGAGCCGCCGCTTCACGGACGTCCAGGGAGGAGGGGGAGGACGGGATGGTTGCCGCACCAGCGGCGCTAAGAACCTTCTGCTGTCGCTACCTGCTAATGAAGCCGTCTCCGTCGCCGTCGCAGGTCTGAAAGAGGCACTTCATCCTCTCCTCCTCTCCCGTGCTGGAAGTATCGCTGCTGCTACTGCCGGCGCTGCTCACCTCCGCTAGGGCAGCTGCCGCCATCATGCGCCCAACTCGGGGGGGAGGAGGCGGCGGCGAGACTGCCTAGGGCGCCCGGGACTCCTAGTCCTGCCGCGCCAGCACAATACCGGGGCGTGGACGGGGAGTGCTACCGCGCCGCCCGGCCCTGCGTCCACCTCCCGCTGTGCGCGGCCCAGTCGAGCCCAGGCACGGCCCCGCGGCGGGGGGCGGGCATGTAGGGGACCGAGGTGCCGCGGCCCGAGCCGCCTGGTCGGACGGAGGGGAGCTCCGCCTCCCCCGGCGGCCGAGAGCCTCGGAATACGCGCTGTCCCCGCCAAGCCCTGGGGCTCAGAGTAGGGAGCTGCCTCGGCTGCGCTTGACATCGTCCCGCCGCTTTGGCCCATTCTTTGTGCCAGCTTCGCTCTCGGTGCTAGGAACCACGGCTGTATCGGGAGAGGGCGGCCGCCCCAAGCAGGGATACGTGCCCTTGTTTATGGTTACACGCCCCACTGGAGTCGCGCCACCAAATGCTGGGCAAACCACGCTCAGGTCGGGTGGTCTTGGGGATCGCTTGTTTTCTTCTCCCTGGGCAGGCCCAGCACCCTGCTTTGGGAGGGCTGCGGGCTAGTTTGGCCGTGGCTGGCCACTGAAAACCAAGACAAACTGCCACAAACCCCAACATTTTCAGTAGCTCTACCTTTGAGTGTCAGGCTGTTTGATGGGATAATGAACAGGTGTGTGCCCTCAGTCACAGAGCACCTGTCCCTCTTGACTTAGTTCCTCTCCACTGACCAACCTTGAAAAGCACATAATTCGTTTTTCTGCTCTTAACAATTTCATATGAACTTGTTCATGGCTTATACCTCTTCCTGTCTTTCTTTCTCCTTTGCATTTACAAAAAAAGAAAAGTAATTTTCTTTGCAGTCTTCATGTTGCCTGATTAAAAAAAAACCAAAAACACTTTCATCTTGCATGTATAGGGTAGCCTCTTCATATCCTTTCTTATCCTTAGTGACCTTTTCAATACTTAATTCAGTGCTGTTACTGGTGTGGAAAGAACTGGTACACCACAAGCAGCAATATATTTTGAAACAGCCTAGAATAGCATTTGCCTGTTTCACAGTGGCATTACAATTCTCTCTCCATCATACTGTGATTAATTAGGTCAGCTAATGTTTTTCCTAACCCATCTCAATATATGGAAAAACCTCCAAATTTGTTAAGTACATGCATTTCTCTCATACTATCAAATATTAGCCTTCTCCTGTTACTTCAGTCCTTGAAGACATCCAGTTCTTCCCACATAGCTTGTAAGTTCAGCAAAGTTATTGCACTTGAGCAGTCTCTTTCAGCTATAACTGATGGCAGTAGTTCTGTTAATATTTATTGTACCTTGATTAAGTCATTACAAGCCAGAGGCTCTACAGTGTTTTATTAACTAAAATCATTTGCAAGTGCAAGCAAATGTACACTCACTCATATTTTCTCCACCTCTGCAGTTTTCCAAATTAGGTTGCTTGTGCTGGTTCCTGCTGGATGACCAGAGCACTGGGATGCAGAGACAACATGCTCTTTCAAGACAATGAGAGCTAGGGATACTGCAAGTATCCCTTCAGATTGCAATGTGTAATCTTTGAGATTTACATCATGTTCTATCTTTTGACCAGCAATGGTCTTGCTCTTAGTTTTAGCATGCACCTTTTCTCAGTCCTGTGTAGGATGTTGTTAATGTGTGAGACCAGTTCTTTACTGCAGCTCTGTGTTTTACGTTGAGGACTGAGTAAGCTGGGCTGTCACAAGACGATCTTCAGCCGTATCCTGCAGACTAGCTGTTAACACCTCCTGCAAATACAGCACATGCTTCTTCTGGGTAGAATTAAAATTCTTACCCATACAGAGTCCTAAACAAGTGTTTCCTGACAGAGCCACCAATACCAAAGTAGTGAGATTAGATCCACAACATAGCAATGAGAATCTCCAAGAATAACTTCCACCCATCCCAATGCAACCTGCCAAGCCTTACAGTTAGAGAATTCTCACCTTTTTCTCTTTTTAAACCAATCTCCTATATCTTCTGTAATCTACCTAAATTTCTCTGTTGTCACTTTTTTGTTCTTGTTCTCACTTAATCCACATGCTTCATGTGGTAGCTTTCTTTGTGGATCAGGATTTCACCATGTCTTACTTTCTGCGCCTTGCCAGTGAACTTTCTCAGGCATTGTTTCATAAGTTGAGTTTTTCCTGCTAGCTTTTCATCTTCTGGGGGATCAGTTGCAGTTAATTTTTGTATCTTCAAAGCAAGTCCCAAGAAAACCTAGTGCAGTAGTTTATGACTTTTCCTAATAAAAACAATTGCCTGCCAGTTCCTTCTAGCTGATAGGAACAGCTGATAGGAATATCTCATGCAAGACTAAAACCACCTGAGCTTTCTAGCTTGCATTGTGATCCACATCTAATTTTTAAAAAGATATACTACATCATTTGGAAAGCAGCACTCTGAGCTGTAGCTCACCACATTCTGGTGCCTGCTCTGAATTATATGTCAGTTCACTCCTGCAGCCAAAAATGTGAGTTTCAAATGGCAGAAAATATGTTTAAAACACAGCAGAGGCTGTGTAGCTGAAGGTACACTCCTTATGTGCTGGGAAGGGTGCGTGGTGTCCAGAAAGTCATGAAGAGAGGGTATGGAATGAGACCTACGTACTTCTGCCTATCCCCTCTCAGAAAATTGTCTTGTTATTTATCAAAAGAAGAGAATTTTTATGTTTGCTTTTTGAAACTGAGGATCTTAACCGTCAGTTTTTTCTCTTTTCATCTAAGTTAAATCAATATTTTTTTTATTATTGGATTATTTTCAACAGTAATGCCCCAATTTCCAAATGCAAACATAAAAATACACCAAACAACAAAAATGAACAGCAATGCTGTATTAATACCAGCTGCATTTATTCTTCAATGTTTATATACACACAAATTGAGAGATCTATGAATGATAGGCAAGAGATACCTGATTTCCAGAGACGCTGGATTTCTAAGACTTCTGTTGTGGTTTAGGCCCATCAGGGAACAAAAGACCATTAGCCTCAAGTAACAAAGACTTGAGGATTACTAAAGGGCAGGTAGAGCTTAATTGCCGCTTAAGGTGCAGGACAAAACAGACCATGCTACTCGGCTTGGGGATGAAAATTGAAAAAAAAATTAACACCAACTAAAGCATAAAACCCCAAAACATAACCAAAACAAAACAACACAGAATGGTACAAAGATGAAGAGTCCGACCAGCCATTTAAGACCACCTGCTCCCCACTCCTCCCCTCTTCCTGGGCTCAGAGCCCTGATCCTGGTGTTTTTACCTCCGTCCCCCCTGAATGGCCAAGGGGGGCAGCAAGTGGGGGTTTCCGTCACTCTGTTCCTGCTNAGAGGGGTCTCTGGTCTGGTGCTCCTCCTTCCTTCCTCCTTCTCCGGCTGTGGGGTCCCCATGGTTGCCTCCATCTTGTGTCACCCTTACACCTCCTGCCAAGCACTTCAAATTCCTGTCCCTAAATAGTGATTGCAGAGGCGCCAGATTGACCCAGCTGGGCTGAGGGGTGGGTCTGAACCCAGGAGTTGGGGGAGAGTCCAAAAACTTTTTACCAGGTGTTCACTGCAACCCACTCCCCCTGTTACCAAGCAAAAGCAACTCCTTGCTAAACCATGACAACTTCCCACCAAATCAACAGCAGTTTTAAGTTCATATGACCTCTGAAAGTCAAGACTATCTCAAGTTTGGTATTGAACAATAGGATGAGAAAGCTGTTGTACACGTCTCAAAATTTAACCACAGTTGATTTTGCACAACAAAACACCTAAAGTGACTCTACATAGAAAGCTGCTAAATGACCAAAATCAGTTGGCTAAAAAAGAGAAAAATTTCCTTCTACATAGCTTTCAGCCATAGCACTCTTAAGATTAACCTCCTTCAAAACCAACAAACAAAACAACCACTAACTTAAGATTTCAAGCAGTAAGCTTTAATTTAGTAGTATTCCTTTAAGGAAATTAGCCAGGGTGTGCAACACAGAACTTTCTTATCATCACGAGTCCAATTCCCCAGAATAATGTCCCCTCCCATTTATAAAATATTGGATCCCAACCTTTTCCAGGATGTTCTCCAGTAACAGGCATTTCCCTGTAAACTGGCTGCCACAGTCACCCAACACTGAGGAGACAGATTATTTTAAGGGTCCATGGCAAAATGGTGAGGGCACTGAATTGTTACAATTAAAGCTTTATTTTCTTTAGAGGATATTATGGTTATGTCCAGGTTTGGGCTGGGATAGGGATAACTTTTATAAGAAACTGGGTTTGGCCTGGATAGGGTTAGCTTTTACACAAAATTAGGAAGTAGTAAAGCCTGGGCAGCTGACCCAGGCTGGCCAACAGGTGTTTGGTACCATACTGAGGTCATGTGCAGTGCTGTGAGGGGCACTTGGGAACTGTGGGTTCAGATGTTGGTCCAAAGAGACTGCGTTGGGTTCTAGGGGTTCTGGGTGGTGACCAACTGTGTCGTGCACATTTATACCCATACATTTATTGTTATAATTGTTTTTTCTTAGCTTGTTTTATTCTATTAAACGGTCTGTATTTCAACCTACACAGTTTTTTTCCCCTTTTTTCCACTTCTCCTCCCTGTTATGCCAGAAGAGGGAGGAGTGAGTGAGCAGCCTTGTGTCTTTTTGTTCCTGCCTGGGCAAAACTAGAACATTTGTTGGCACCCAACATGGGGAGACCTGAGGCCAACCCCTGGGGTTTTGAAGTCAGGGATACAGAGGATCCGGGGCCCACTGTACTCTAACTGAGGAGATACTGGCAGCGTATGAAGGAGTTCCAGATGCCTTGGAAGTGATTATCACAGAAGCACACCTCCTCTTAGCAGCCCAACTGCCAGTACTGGTCTGGATATTCAAAGGGAGAGTCTTCTCCACAAATTATGCAGCTGATGCTATGTGGAGTAATTAGGTTGCCTTGATTACATTACAAGCTCACAAACTGTCCAGAGTGCAAAGATTTTGAAACATCACCAGAGAAGGAGGTCACACATGCTGAAGAGACTCTGTTGTATGATAAAATGCCAGAAAACAAGCAGCAATATGCCCTGTTCACCAATGGGTCCTGTAGCACTGTGGGAAAGCATTGGAGGTGGAAGGCAGCTGTATGAAGTTCCCCTACTCCATCTTTCAGAAGATGCAGAAGAGGGTGAATCAAGTCAGTTTGCAGAGGTAAAGCTATGCGACTGGCTTTAGAGATGACTGAACAAGAAATATGGCCGAGTCTTTATCTTTACACTGTTTCATGGATGGCAGCAAGTGACCTGTGTGAGTGGTTACAGCAATGGAGGCAGAACAGCTGGCAATGCCAGGGTAAACCCATCTGGGCTGTGTTGTAAAGGTGCAAGTAATGTTCATCCAAAAATGTAGCAAAGCTAGGGAATAGGTGTTCAAAAGCACACACAGACAACGTAGAAACCAGCAAGGTTGACTTAAGACACCCATCCTTTGCTAGCAACTTATATGCTGCTTCTGCCCATGTGATCACCGAGGGCCCAATCGATTAACTTACAGCACCTGTTTCTGATAATTGGAAGTAAGCTTGCCAGCTGCATTCATTTGTCCCTACCATTCTTATTCAAGCTGAGAAGTATCTGGCTTGTTCAAGTCATGTTTGTACCTACAGGACTGCCCTAGTGTGTCAAGACATCTCTCTCTGGCTGGAGAAGACAGTTGTGAAGGTGTGCCATGTAGATGCCCATGTACCCAAGAACTGGGCCATAGAGGAACATCAGCATAACCACCAAATGGACAAGGCTGTCAAGATTGAAATGGCTCAGGTGGATTTGAACTGGCATTTTAAGGGGGAGTTATTTTTACCTCAGTGGGCCCATGCACCTCAGGACATCAAGGAAGAGATGCCACTTATAGATGGGCTTGTGATTGAGGGGTCAACTTAACCTTGGGCACAACTGCACAGGTTATTTATGAATGTGAGACACGTGCTTCCATCCAACAAGCCAAGCAGTTGAAACCTACATGGTATGAAGGGTGGTGGCTGAGATATAAATATGGAGAGGCTTGGCAGATTGATTACATTACACTCCCCTAGACTTGCCAATGTGCTTACATTGGTGGAAGTGACCACTAGATGGCTGGAAACATACCCTGTGCCGCATGTCATTTCCTGGAACACCAACTGGGCCTTGAAAATCCTATGGCAATATGGCTCCACAGAAAGAATTGAGTCAGACAATTGGACACAGTTCCAAAACAACCTTATAGATGCCTGGGCCAAAAAGCATAGCACTGAGTGGGTCTATCTTATCCCCTGTGATCCACCAGCCTCTGAAAAAACTGAATGATACGATGGAGTATTGAAGACCACACTGAGAGTGGTGGGAGGTGGGACCTTCAACCATTGGAATACGTACTTAGCAAAGGTCACTTGGTTGTCACCTCTACTTCTAGATCTGTCAACCAAGCTGACCCTGCCCAATCAGAACTTTTACATACTGTAGAAGAGGATAAAGTCCCTGTACTGCACATAAAAGATAGGTTAGGGAAGACAGTCTGGGTTAGTCCTGCCTTGGGCTGAGGGAAACCCATCTGTGGGATTGTTTTTGCTCAACGACCTGGGTGCACTTGGTGGGTGATGTGCAAGGATGGGGAAGTTCAATGTGTACCTCAAGGGAATTTGATTTTGGGTGAGAATAGCCTGTCAGGAAGGTCTCGGCACTTGCCTAGGGTCCAACTCTCAGCTGGGTGTGAAGAAATCCAGTCCTACTCCATATGAGTGATAAAGGAGACCTCTCTTTATTGCAAACAGGCTTCAACTTATATACAATACAGGCTTCAAGCTGCTTGCTTGGCAATAGCCAATAGGCTAACTAACAAGAAGTCACATCTGCATGTTTATCCTACTTGCGGTTTCTGCGATAAGCAAGCTTCAAGCCTTGCAGTTTCACATACTCCTTCAGGTTCTGCTTTGCTACATTCCTTTAAGCTTACAGTTTCTTTCCCACACACACAGCTGCCTTCATATCTACACTCTAACGAGCAACTCGTCCTTGAAGGCCCACTGTTCCCACCTTAGCAACTAATGTCCTGTTTACGGTCTGAATCGTGCACTAAGTCCATGCAGCTGGAGCCAAGGCTGTCCTGCCCCAGCAGGCCTAACATTATACCCCGGGATCCGTGTCTGTTCTCCACAATAGCCCACGAATTAAATTGTATGATGTTAGTTGTCAAATAACCCTGCTGTTGCAGGGTTACTACTACCACAGTTGCTCTATCACTGGTATTATCACTGATATTGCAGTAAGAACCAACCAGATCACTGGACTTGGATGAGCAGATGAAATGCAGAATGGTAGAATGTGAACCGGTGCCCAGTGACTTCCTCAAGATCAACTTCTTCAACTCACAGATCATGGGTATGAGACACACCAAACAGACCAGCTGCAAATTTCTGATACTGCACACCATCTCTCCTGCTGTGAAAGATTTATGATGGACGAAGACCTGAAGTTATTGACTAAATGAACACAACAAACATGTTAGAGAGATGGCCCACAGACTGAGGGAATGATATACCCATGTGTATGTGTCTATATTTTCAAGGGAGAAGAAGTGTGGTGGTAGATAATGGTAAAGTTCAAATCTAGGCATGATGTGGATGGTATAGAATAAGAGGTGGAATGTCCTGGATTGGGCTGGGATAGGGTTAACTTTTTTAAGAAACTGGGTTTGGCCAGGATAGGGTTAACTTTTAATGAAACTAGGAAAGGGTAGAGCCTGGGGAGCTGATTCACTGGGTGCCTGGGACCCTCAAGGCCCATACTGAGGGAGTGATTCCTCCTGAACCCAGGGGCCTTGAGGCTGATGAGGAGGCAAAGAAGTCTCTGGTTTGTCTGCTTGTCTCATAGGACCTACAGGGCCTGGCAATGAGGAAAAGGAATATGTGACCCCCTTGGCCACAGAGAATGTCTGCTTGCCTTATAAATGGTGTTAGTTATGCCACTCAGATTGCCAGTGGCTGGGAGCGGGAGGGACTGGTAATACCTCCCTATAAAGGTGGTGGAATCCAGCAGGCACATTTACGCCAATTTGCTACTCACTTTTTTTTGGCTGTATTTTGAAGTTGGACCCTGGACTATACTTCAGTGATGGGGCAGCAATGTTCTGCCTTTGCCTCAGGTGATAGGTTTTTTTAATACATGCCAGCAGCTTAGGCCACATTTATGAACACAGCACATTTTAAGAGTTACCAATGGCCTAGTTATTCAGACAAGGATTGTAGGATGACAAAAACATGAAAAAACAGTAGGAACAGATGGGAGGTAGCACCAAGTCTGGCACACTGTGACCTCGTATCTCAAAATCCTCAAAATCCCTGAATTTGAATTCCTAAATTCAACACAGTTATTTCTGCTGAATGAACAAAAAAACTTTGTATTCCAAGAGAGCAGTAAATGTCAGGTATGAAAACACATTACAAATTCAAGAGACAAGAGTTTGGTTTTAAAGCAATTAATAAAGTGCAAACATTTTTCATCTCACTTTTTATTTTCATAATTGTAACTTTCTGTGGAAGTTTTGCATTTTCTTGTCAGAAAGAAGGAAAGAAGAATGTGCTTCCATCAAATATGATAGGTGTACGTAATTTGAAAACTGCTTGGCTGGCTGTTCTGTCCTACACCTCAAACCCTTTTGAAAGCCAGCTTTGATACTGAAGGTCTTTGGAGCCTAGCACATCCTTGCGCCCCAGCTGAGGCACGTCTGGGGCTCCTATGGAAGGAGGCTCATTCCGCCAGGGCCCAGCGGGGGCAGAAGTTCGGTGGGGCTAGGGGTGGCCAGGCAGGTACGGCAGGGCCCGGCAGCAGCTCCCGCGTCGTTTTCTTGCGCACTGTCCCACAGGAGCAGGTGGCTGAAGACACCCCTCTAACTCCCTGGGCCAGGACTAGGCAGCTGCAACTTCCAGATCTGAGGAAGAGTCAGCTGGCAGGCACGACGAGCCCTCAGCGCCCTGCCGCCGCCTCCCGGCACTGAGGAGTCACGCTAACGAACACCTCGCCTCACAACACCCTGTCACAGCCAAGAGGCCGGCAACGGAAGACGCGTCCGCAGCTCCGCCACTATAAGCGGAATCCTGCCCCCGCCCCGCCCCTCTCTCCGCCCCATTCCCCGCCCTGCGCACAGACGTCAGGGAGCCGCGCCGTCCTTCCGCTCCTCCTTCGTTCCGTCCGGCTTCTGCTCGGCTCCTCGGGTTACCGGCACTGGCGGTCTCGCCGCGGTTTCTAAACCACCCCGCGCTGTCGTCCTTGGTCGTGCCGCTATGTCGCGGCCCAGTAGCTTTTCCCCGCGGCAGCATGGCGCGGGCTCGGGGGCCTCAGGTACTCCCGCGGCGGCCACCTCCGCCAGTCCTGCAGGCCGCACCCGAGGCAAGGGGCTGAAGGATATCCGCATCGACGAGGAGGTAGAGATTGCGGTAAACCTCGCCCTGGAGCGGTTCCGGTACGGAGACGAGAGAGGTGCGTAGCGGAAACCCAGCCCCGAGGGAGGAGGGAGGAACGTCCCGCCCCGCCCCGCCTCGTCTGGCAGGTGTGCTCGGCTGGGCCCGTCGCGGGAGTACCGCGAGGTGAGCCCCGAGGCAGGGGTGACAGACCTCGGAACTCAGAGGCTCTCATGAATTCACTGGTAAAAGCCCTTTCTCAGTCCCTTTGTGTCCGACCGAGGCGGCCCGCCCGTGAGGTCCGCATCGCTTACAGGTACAAAAATAAAGCACTGCTGGGAGTCCCGTTGTTCAAGGGGAATGTGGTAGGTTTGGAGACTGGAAAACTTATAACGTCGAGGTAATACAACAAGAATACTGTGTGTTGTGTTATTTTGTTTACTTTTTAAATTACTTTTCTAGAAATGGAATTCCCTTCTTCTTTCACCAGTACTGAAAGAGCATTTGTTCACCGACTTTGTCAGTCTCTTGGACTGATATCTAAGAGTAAAGGGTAAGTTGGAGTATGCTTTTGATTTGTTATTGTCTTTTTAGGTCCAAGTGTGTGGAAGTTTATGACTCTATTTCTGTTGTATCTGACAGATGTTGCAGGGAATAGTGCTAGAGAAAAAGTTTAAAAATTAAGAACAAAATGAGTATCTTTGTGCTGTGCTTTAGCGCTACTTATAACTTATGGTGTGCTTTGTTTGAGATACTTCATCTTTACACTATTTTGTGTATTTCAGGGTTCCATAAAAAAACTCTCATGGAGATGTGTTCTGTTTTTTATGTGCTATTCTGTGCCAGAGTTTTGCATTGAATCTCATCCCCTGACAAATAAAATGCAAGCTAGAGTAGTAGTATGTCTGAAGGAGTACTGTTGAGAAGTGCAGAAGAGGATTCATGTACAATTACAATGTTTTATTCTATTACTCTGCTCTTTTTGAGAAAACCTGTGTTTGTTGACCTGAAGAGCATGCATGAGAGCTGAGAATCCAGTTCTCTTGGGAGTTCAGATGAGAGAGCAACAGGAGGAGAAAGTTACAGGACAAACCCTGGATTGTGTTGAATAACATCTGTGTCTGTGAGATAAGCATTTGTTGTTCCTTATTTTTGGTCATACTTCATGGTTCTTGCAAAAGTAGTATAACATGCTAGTTCTCTGAAGTATACTTAATTAGAGACTGTTACTCAGCACTGATTGTGTTGAAATTGTAGCTTGGTTTCAAGTGTAGTGCTGTTTGAGTCAAGTTACTCTTCTATTGTGACACTAGTCTTAGGAGTAGTGTAGCTGATTTTTGCCACAGATGCTAGAGACAATGAACTTGTCTGACTTTGCATATCTTTGCACCATGTTTTGGGAACATGAAACATTAGAAGACCTAGTCAGATGTGTGCTAATGGTTAGGGGAAAATGCTTGTGTTGTGCCTATGCTTAACTGTAATTAGTAAACCCTGCTTAAATCCTTATGGATTATTTGTAGGGCTGTGTAAGTGTCTCTGAGTGTCTCCTTGGCAGATTCTCTGGTATTTTTTTGTTGTTGTTTTCATAGAACCATAGAAATCTCAGGTTGGAAAGGATCATTGACAACCACATGTTTAAGAGCGTCTCCAGATGCTCCTTGACCTCTGAAAGGTTTGATGCTGTGACCACTCTCCTGGACAGCTTATTCCAGAAACCAATCACTTTCTCAGTGAAAAACTAATTTCCAGTCTGATCTTCCCCTGATACAGCTTCATTCAATTTCTTCATGTCCTGTCTCTGATCAGTATTGTGGTTCAGGCCCAGCCAGCAACAAAGCACCACACAGCCTCTTAGTCACTGCTCCCTGGTGGAGTGAGATGAGAGTTAAAAAAAGATAACCAGGGACTTCTGAGATAACCCAGAAAAGAGGGAAGAACAGGAAGCACCATCCACTTCTGGCTTATTAAAAAGTGGCTGTGGAGGTGCCCAGTTAGCTCAGCCCCAGAAGTGAGTCTGACTTAAAGCCAGGGGAGAGTTTTGAGGGACTTCTTACAGATGTTGTCTTTACAGCCCCTTCTGCATTAGCAGAAGTGGCTTCACACAAACCCATGATAGTCATCAGAGAAAAGAAAGCAGCACCTCCTGCTCTGCTGCTTCTCTTGAGGAAACTGTAGACTGCCATGAGGTCACTCAACAGCCTTCTTCAAGCTGAACAAACCAAGTGACCTCTTAAGTCTTGTGCTTGAGACTTTTCACTGTCTTGGTCACCCTCCTCTGGATATACTCTTAATAGTTTGGTGTCCTTCTTGTATTGAGGCACTCAAAACTGTGCATTATACTCAGTGTTGTCATGGTTTGACACAAAAGCCTTTTCTGGTAAGGGGGAGGGGGCTGTAAAGATGGCTCCTGTAAGAAGTTGCTCGAAACTCTCCCCAGCTCTGAGCCAGACCCAGTTCTGGGGCTGAGCCAATTAGATGCCTCCACTTTACAAGAAGAAGCCAGAAGAAGAGGGTTCTTCCTGTTTCTTCTTTCTTCTGTCCATTCTTCTGGCTGGTGGTGGTGCAAGGAGTGGGAAGAATGAGAGAAACAACCATGCGGACTCCAAGGTCAGTGAGGAAAGAGAGGAGGAGGTGTGCTGGAGCAGAGACTGTCCTGCATTCTACGGACAGGACTGGTGAAGCTGAGATTTGTTTGTGTTTTGTTAAAGACTCTGCCTTAAAGGCAGAGACTCATTTTGCTGAAGACCCCATATCACGGACAGTAACTGGTTTTGATAATGACCCTGTATCAGTGGCGGTGATTCATTTTGCTAAAGAAGACCCCATGCCAGGGACAGTGGCTATGACCGGAGGAGGCCCTATCCTGTGGGAGGGACCCCATATCACAGAAGCTGTAACTGTGAGGAAGAACCCATGACAAAGAAGTTTATTAAAATTATGCCCAAAAGAGGCCATGTCCCAAGGGAAGGACCCTTGGGGTATCTGCAGAAACTGCAACTGTGGTGAAGAATTCATGCCAGAGATATCCACTAAGGACTGTGTCCTGTGTGAGGGACCCTGTATTGGCAGAAGCCACAGCTGCTGCGAAGAACCCACACCAGACTAGTTCGTTAAGGACTGTGTCCCGGGGAGGGACCTCGTATCAGAGCAGGGGAAGAAGGCGATGAATTTTCCTGAGAAGAAGTGCAGAGCCCATCTGTGAGAGACTGACCACATCCCCCGTTCCCCTACCCTCTGAGCTGTTGAAGAGGGAAGAGGTAGAGATATCGGGAGCAGTGAGCTGGGCCCAGGAAGAAACGAGGGGTGGGGGAGGGAGATCTTAAAGTGCTGGTTGTAATTTTCTCATAATCCTACTCCTTTTTTGCTTTTATTCTGTTCTGTTTCTTGTAGGTAGTAGAGTAAACTTTCCTACTTTCCTGTCTTGAGTACTGGAGTCTGTTTTGCGTGGAACAGTAATTGGCAGTGAGCCCTCCTTGCCCTTGTCTCAATCCACAACAACCTTGGTTATCTTTTTCCTTCCATTTTGCTGGAGCCTTCACCATGCTAATGAGGGTGACGGTGAATGGGGGGCACTGTTGTGGTGCTTCTTTGCTAGCAGGGCCAAACCATGACAGAGGCGTAACAAACTCTTCATAGGTTACATGTTTTACACTAGACAGTGCTAGCAGTGGGTCGTTCTGGAATTAATATTCCCCATAGCATCCCTTATAGCTTTGTATTTGTAGCTAGAACAGTGTTGGTAACACACCACTGTTTTGGCTAGCGCTAAACAGTGCTACCTCTCAGGGCTGTCTTTCCAGCTCTTTCCCATCTCTGCAGTTAGGAGAAGTGTTGCCAGCATGTCGAGAGATGATCTTTACTTGGAACTGTAGAGGCTGCACCTGGAGTACTGTGTCTAGCGTTGGGATCACCAAAAAGAGAGAGCTGTGTTTGTACTGCAAAGACCCCAGTGAAGGACCAACAAGATGGTGAAATAACAGGACCATCTTTCTTATGAGGAAAGAAGGTGGCTCAGGGATCTCGTCAATGTATGTACTTATTTGAAGGGGCAGTTCCAAGAAGATGGAGCCAGGTTGTTTTCAGTGGTGCTCAGTGACAGAACCAGAGGCAGTGGGCACAGGTTGAAGCAGGATGTTCCCATTGAATAACAGGAAACACGTTGCCATGAGTGTGACTGAACACTGGCATGGGTTTCCCAGAAAGACGGTACAGTCTCCTTCCTTAGAGCTATTCAAAAAAGCCTTCTGGACATGGTCCTGGGCAGCTGACTGTATGTGACCCTGTTTGAGCAGGGGCTTGGACCAGATGACTGATTTTCAGTATGAGCTTACTAGACTGAGAAGTGTTTTTTCAAAGTGTTGATTTATCATTGTAGCCCAGGCTCAAGATAGTTACTATAAACTGTTCTTTGCATTTCAGTGTCAAAGCTGTCTGAGAACAAATGCAATGTTAGTATTGTTTTGGCTCTAACTCCAGGATTGTCTGTTAAGTCTGTCTTTTGATTTTTAACCTTTAAATTGCTTAAATTAATCTAGAAATCAGTTTTGTCTGATATCTCTCAGTGTTGACTGATAGAGTTATTGATGAAACCGGCCTCTCTTTTGGGGAGAAAAGGCGGTGATAGACCTTTGACAGAAAGGTAGCAGAGCAACAGTGTTACATAGAGGCCTATTAGTAAGGGTGCGCTGGGCATAGTCATCCAAAGTCTACAGTATCTGTGCAGCACTGCCACAGGTGGTTTTGATAGTGGATTTTGTAGATGCTTCTGTTGTTCTGATGTATTTTACAGTATATAGGACATTATTTCAAAGTTTCGAGTTATGACATTACATTTTAAAATAATCTTACAACCATCTTGAAAGTATTATGGTCAAGGGTCATTTTATACAGGTAGTTACTTATTCCTAAAATATATATTTTATCATCTTTTTTCTCCCAGAAAAGGAGCAAGTCGATATCTGACTGTAAGGAAGAAGGATGGATCAGAGCTAACACATTTGTTAATGGCTTGTTACTTGGCTCTCAGTACAAAACATGCCATTCGTAGTTTAATTCAGACATTTCCTGTCACAAATAAAGAACGAACAGACCTTCTACCAAAGACAGAGCGAGGAAATGTATGTGCTGTTGAATCTGGTAGGTTCAATGTGTCTTCTGATACAGACTTGTGAATCAAGACTGCTTAAAAAAATCCAACACACGACTGCAAAATAAACCCTTTCTTTTCTGTCTCCTCTCCTGTCTGAACTGACAACCCATCCCCCAACCTATTAGTTTTCTTGACTTTTGTTTGTTTATTAGAGTCTTTTAAACTGGTGTCTTGAGGAACTTAGGCAGTCATGTCACCCACATTCTGTTGTCTACCTTGTGCCAAGTTACTTTTGAAACTTTGAGTCACTTCCAACCAAACTTATTTGAAAGTACATTTTCTGAAATGTGCGTTCCTACAGGTTCCATGGGGAGAGGTTGGACAGAGGGGTTTTACCATGACTGCCAATGTAAGAATACTCTTTCAAGAGTAAGAGGCTGGCTGTTCTGTTTGTAGAAATTCATGTTTTTGATGAAGAAGTTTATATTTTGTTTTGTCATTTCTGAAAATAGATTTGATTCCTAACAGACTGCTAACTAGACTTACTTATTTCTAGAATGTGAAAATGTTCAGGGAAGGCAACCTTGTGATATATGTGGGTTTTTTAAACCATGCTTTTCATGAGATTAACAGTTATGAGTGTAAAAGTTGTATTTCTATGTGTATAACTAGGTGTAGTACACAGAAAACACTTGTATGAATGCACTTTATTTCACTGGACATTTCTGATTCATGACAGTTATGTTTTAAGTGCTTCATTTTCAAGTTTTCTTTCTCAATTGTTTTAGTTGTTTAATAGAATTGTTTAGTGAATAGAGGGAAACCACAATAAAAGTACTGAAAAGCAATTGTCTGGTACTATAAGTCATAAACTAAGTAATAGTTAAAATCTCTTTTTCTTTTCTCTGGAATAGTTTTGGCTCTTTTAATATGTTAGCCTGTGTCTGTCTTGTAATTTAATGTGTTTATCTGTTAAATCACATTAAATATGTAGAATTGAATTTACAGCAAACTTTTAATTCTTCTGGAAAATAATTAAGGAATATCGCTTAAAACACTGAATTTGAAGTAACGTCCTCTGAAGACAGTTCTTTAGCTGCTTATTCATTGCTTTCTGATACATCACACTGTGCTGTGTGGGTCCAGGGATCTAAACACAACATGGTTCAAAGCAAATCTTATGGTCCAGAGCATATGGTTATCTAAGACTGACTGAAAGGAGGTCATAAAAGACCACAGAAGATAGGAAAGAAGGTAGAAGGGTAAAGTTATCTCTCAGCAGATATCTTTGTCAGTTTCGAATAACTTAGAAGACTAACTATACAGTGACTATTTCTAGGCAAGCTATAAAGGCTAAAAATGTGTTAAACACATTATTTTCTGTTCAAAGTATGTATGAAAATAACGACTTTGAACAATACTTATTTCAAGCACTGTACGAGCATGTGTTACCAGGAGTATGGCTTCTACATGGGATATATTTTTCACTTTGTATCTCTACGGATGCATACGAGTTCAGGAATTTTCATATGTTAATATGTGATTTTTAAGCAATGTTTTAGTGACCTTTTGTATCAACACAAGTAAACTGGTAACTTCTCTTCACAGAAAACAGAGAAGTAAACAAGACAAGTGGACGACTTAACAACGGTATCCCCCAGATTCCAGCGAAAAGAGGGGAATCAGAGTTTGATTTGTTCAGGCAAACACTACCTGTTTTTGAAAAACAGGAAGAAATTGTCAAAATAATAAAGGACAATAGAGTTGTTTTGATTGTAGGAGAGACTGGATCAGGAAAAACTACACAAGTATGTTTAACTATTTTCAGAAAACTAATGCAAATTTTATATTATGTAATAAGGGAATTATTTATGCTGGTTTTAAGCTTTATGCTTGTTTTTCTGTGTAGTTGAAGGTCTTGTGTTCTAGTTCACTCTTTTGAAATATTAAGTCAGCATGTACTTGCTAAAAACACAAATGATTGTGCACAATTTCGTGGTAGATATTTGTTTTTCACTAAAATATTGAAGACAAAGTAGCTATGATTATTTTATAGCCCTGCTTCTTCTAAAACTAGTTCTGTTCTTTGTATCTAGAACAGAATATTATTCTGTTGAAATGAAAGATTACCTACAGGTAGTTTTGTTTATAGATTTGTCTGAAGCAGGAGAGAGAAGTTTCAACTGTTGGGTTTTTTTTTTGTAAAAACCTTAGAATTAGAAATATATTTTTGCTGCCTTTCTGTCACTTTGCAGTGATAATCCTATTGCAAATCATTTTGCAGTCTGTGTACTATTGAGACACAGTTAAATTGTTTTATTGTGGTAAAAAAGCTATGACCTTTTTATTGTCTAAACTCCACTTCTTTACAGATCCCTCAGTTCCTTCTTGACGACTGTTACAAAAATGGAACTCCCTGTCGTATATTTTGCACTCAGCCGAGACGTTTGGCAGCTGTTGCTGTGGCTGAAAGAGTGGCAGCAGAAAGAAGAGAAAAAATTGGCCAGACAGTTGGTTATCAGATTCGATTAGAAAGCAGGTACTAACGATGTTTTTTAAAGTAATTTGATTTTGTGTTGGTGTCTTTAATCTTGTGTGCATTTAAACTACAGTATATTCAGGTTACAGCCTAGTGAAAGCTCAGTATGTCAAGTATAGGTAGGACATGTTACTTCAGGTCATGAAATATTTGAGTGAAAAAGTTAGTTTTCCTCTCGTATTTTGCAGTTCTTTGTAGGAAGTTGTCTTACATAAGTGAGTTGCAAGTGCCTTCTCTTGATGTCTTCTTGAGTGTGCATGTAGAATTATTTATTTTCAGTTCAAGTCTACACTTTCTTTTTTTCTCTCTACTTTAATCGTGTATAGATCTAAAAATGTGCAAGGTTTTGGAGACAGGTAAGAGGACTAGCATATTGTAACAAATGCTATATAGTGAGAGTTATAGAGGACATAAAAGGAAAAACAAAATTTGAAGGTGAATGTTGAAGCTGAACATTACATACCAATCTAGTTTGGTTTAAATTTTGTCTGTTTCAGCTTTTATGTTTAAAACATGAAGTGATATAAAAGTAGGAGTTACTATATCGCCTGAGGGATTTCTTCCTAAAGCAGAGGGGAATAGAGGAAAGTCTGAAGGTTGTATACAGGTTCTAGATTCTTCAAACTATGCAGATAGTGGGATTTCTAGGAATGGATAGCAGTTGGGGTATGAGTGAGGGGACGGTGGCAAAGGTAGAACTGGTTATGTTGCTTATATGAATGAGATCACGTAATGAAAATGGATGCACTTGAACAACAAAGACAAGTTAAAGAAGAATTTCATTATGTGTAGAAAATCTTAAAAGGCTATAAAGAGATTAAAAGGGCTACTTAGGAAGAATCAATAGGTGCACCCAAGAGGAATAGCAAAAGGGAGAAATGGCAGCCCTGGGCAAAACAAAGGTGTGGGATGGAGGTAACATAGGAGTTTGATTATCTAAGTTTTTAACTATTATACAGCAGTGATGATTTCTGGAAGGCTGCTGAAGAAGACAATAGAGGTGGGTGAAGTAAAGCACTGCAGTCTTGAATATGTTCCTTGAATTTAATAATGCAGGAGGATATTTGAAAGAAGAGGTAAATTCTGAACTCAGAAGGAAATAGCCACATGGTAACTAGTGAGCTCATGTCTTCCAGAAAATAAATGTAGAGTACTGTTGGAACTTTTTCATGCTTAAGGTGGCAGTTCTGGAAAAAGTAGTGGCAATTGCTGCTTTTACTTGCACAGCACACTACCGCAGGTACTGGAATAGTAACTTCTAATGATTCTTTTTTTTTTTAAATTCTTGAAGAGAAAAATTAAAGAATTTGACAAGGTTCAGGTGATTTCTTTGTGGTTCTGTCAAATATAATCTATTGGGTTTGTGTGGTGAGGCTTTAGTAGCAGGGAGGTTACATGAGTGGCTTCTGTGAGTAGCTCCCGGGGTCTTCCCCTGTGTCTGACATAGCCAATGCCAGCTGACTCCAGTATGGACCTGCTGCAGGCCAAGGCCAAATCTATCATGATGATGGTAGTGCCTCTGTGGTAACATATTTAAGTGGGGGAAAATACCAAGCCTGGGCAATTGCTGCCAGAGAGAAGCGTGAGAATTTTTGAGAAACACAACTTGCAGACACCAAGGTCAGTGAAGAAGGATGGGGGAAGGTGCTCCAGGCCTGGAGCAGAGATTCCCGTGCAGCTTGTGGTGAGGCAGGCCCCGTCCCTGCAGTCACAAAGGCCACGGTGAAGCAGAGATCCATCTGCAGCCCAGGCAGAGCCCCAGGCTGGAGTAGGGGGATGCCTAAAGGAGGCTGTGACCCTGTGCGAAGCCCATTCTGGAGCAGGTCCTAGCAGGACCTTGGAACCCCTGGATACAGGAGCCCATGCTGCACTGGGTTAGTTATCAGGACTTGTGACCTCATGGGGGACTCATGGACTGCACCCTGTGGAAAGGACCCACGTTGGAGCAGTTCACAGAGGACTGTCCGCCATAGGAGGGAACCCACAATGGGGAGTCATTTCTCTGAGACAGTGGCAAAGACCATCTGTGATGAACTGACCATAACCTCATTCCCTGTCCCCCTGCACCACTTGGCAGGAGGAAGAGGAGATGGGGAATTCAGGAGTGAAGTTAAGCCTGGGAAGAAAGGAGGGGGAAGGTGAAGTGTTTTAAGATTTAGTTTTTAATTCTTCTTACCCTTCTCATTCTAATTGAGAATAAACTAAACTAATTTCCCCAAGATTAGTCTATTTTGTCCATGTTATTAATCGGTGAGTAGCCTCTCCCTATCCTTGTCTCAATACACGAGCCTGTTGTTATATTTTAATTTTCCCTGTCCAGCTGAGGAGGAGATAAAGCAGCTTTGGTGGGCAACTGACATCTAGCCAGAGTCAAGCCACCACCTGTAGGCAAATGTGAAGACTTTATCCAAACATATGCTGAAGATTTTTTCCAAAACAGTCCACACAATTTTTCCAGTAAATTAAACAACATGGAGAGATTCTTAAGGTTGTGTTTCACTTGCTTATTTGTTTATATAAATTTGAATCTCACTTTATTAATGAATCTGTTATCTGAAGCTTTGGAGCCTGAGCACTAAGATTCCTTAGGAAGTTTCTGGAAATAGATATAGTTTAAAACCAAATTGTATGAACGCTTTGGTGAAAGAACTACAATTCTACTTCTGGTGAGAATCCATTGATTTTCAGTAAGCAGTGGAAGACTAGCAAAAAAACCTGAATTATCTTTATGAACTGTTCAATAGGGTTTCTCCAAAGACACTGTTAACGTTTTGCACTAATGGCATACTACTGCGCACGCTAATGACAGGAGACAGCACTCTATCAACTGTGACTCATGTTATTGTGGTAAGAATTCTGTTGTATTTCATGGGAGATGTAGCAATATTATTACTTCTTAACTGGAAGATTAAGTCTTAGTTTCCTTCATGAGTTTGCTGATGATTTAAGGTGTTATTTGTTTGATTAGAATTGTAATTAAGGTTAAAGACTTATTAAATATTGTAGCATGTATGGTTTTGGGATTTTTTTTCATGAAAATATACTATCTTACTTTCATGACTAATTGATTTTGAAATCATGATGCAGTTGTGGAAGACAGTGCTCTCAATTTTTTTTTTAACTTCGTCTGTCAGAAAGCAAAAACCATAGGGGTTCTTATGTAGTTATGATTCAATGTGTGTTGGAATTTCTTGTGTCATGTACTTGTTTTAGCAATACCACATTTGGCTTATACTTGTTTGCCAAATGTTTTTGAGAAAATGTGTGGTCTAATTTTCAGCCATTTTTTAAGTGTGTTAGTTTATGATTATGTAAATATTCCTACTATGGTGGTTGATAACTCAGTTATCAGAATGTTTACTGAGAGACTAAGTTCTTCGCTGCTGAAGACAGAAAAATTAATGATAGTTTTATCTGCCTGCCTGCTTATCAAAATGGGAAAAAGTATGAGAAGCATTTATATATTCTTAACTTCAGCCTAAAAATGTTGTATTTGGGTCTCTGTTTCTTAAGTTCAAAATCTATTACACAACAGAACTACACACCAACAGAGATGATTAATCAGTCTTATGATGATATGCTTTATGCGTGACTTAATGGATCTAAGCAGTATAACTTTTTTTCTTTCAATGTTCGTGAGTTATGCAATGACAATTTATTTTAATAAGATTTGTAGGGTTTTTGGCTTGATTCATTATCTTGAAAATGAGATTCAAAGGTAAGAATTAAAAGAGTTTCAGAAGTTCACTTTAACCTCTCAAATCAAGATATATGTGGCTTGGCAGTCTGCTCTGGTACCTTTATAATACCTTTTGAAATATTTCACAACTTCTGGATGTTTAACTAAAAAAAATCCTTATTTAAACTAGTTACATGTTACATCTGCAATGTACCAGAAAATGATGTATTTTATATTTTGAAAGTTTATATCTATAAAAAGTTATAATCTTAGATCTGTGATGTTTATCTGTTTTGGTTTTGTTTTGTTTTTTCCTTTNCCGTGCAGCTTGTGGTGAGGCAGGCCCCGTCCCTGCAGTCACAAAGGCCACGGTGAAGCAGAGATCCATCTGCAGCCCAGGCAGAGCCCCAGGCTGGAGTAGGGGGATGCCTAAAGGAGGCTGTGACCCTGTGCGAAGCCCATTCTGGAGCAGGTCCTAGCAGGACCTTGGAACCCCTGGATACAGGAGCCCATGCTGCACTGGGTTAGTTATCAGGACTTGTGACCTCATGGGGGACTCATGGACTGCACCCTGTGGAAAGGACCCACGTTGGAGCAGTTCACAGAGGACTGTCCGCCATAGGAGGGAACCCACAATGGGGAGTCATTTCTCTGAGACAGTGGCAAAGACCATCTGTGATGAACTGACCATAACCTCATTCCCTGTCCCCCTGCACCACTTGGCAGGAGGAAGAGGAGATGGGGAATTCAGGAGTGAAGTTAAGCCTGGGAAGAAAGGAGGGGGAAGGTGAAGTGTTTTAAGATTTAGTTTTTAATTCTTCTTACCCTTCTCATTCTAATTGAGAATAAACTAAACTAATTTCCCCAAGATTAGTCTATTTTGTCCATGTTATTAATCGGTGAGTAGCCTCTCCCTATCCTTGTCTCAATACACGAGCCTGTTGTTATATTTTAATTTTCCCTGTCCAGCTGAGGAGGAGATAAAGCAGCTTTGGTGGGCAACTGACATCTAGCCAGAGTCAAGCCACCACCTGTAGGCAAATGTGAAGACTTTATCCAAACATATGCTGAAGATTTTTTCCAAAACAGTCCACACAATTTTTCCAGTAAATTAAACAACATGGAGAGATTCTTAAGGTTGTGTTTCACTTGCTTATTTGTTTATATAAATTTGAATCTCACTTTATTAATGAATCTGTTATCTGAAGCTTTGGAGCCTGAGCACTAAGATTCCTTAGGAAGTTTCTGGAAATAGATATAGTTTAAAACCAAATTGTATGAACGCTTTGGTGAAAGAACTACAATTCTACTTCTGGTGAGAATCCATTGATTTTCAGTAAGCAGTGGAAGACTAGCAAAAAAACCTGAATTATCTTTATGAACTGTTCAATAGGGTTTCTCCAAAGACACTGTTAACGTTTTGCACTAATGGCATACTACTGCGCACGCTAATGACAGGAGACAGCACTCTATCAACTGTGACTCATGTTATTGTGGTAAGAATTCTGTTGTATTTCATGGGAGATGTAGCAATATTATTACTTCTTAACTGGAAGATTAAGTCTTAGTTTCCTTCATGAGTTTGCTGATGATTTAAGGTGTTATTTGTTTGATTAGAATTGTAATTAAGGTTAAAGACTTATTAAATATTGTAGCATGTATGGTTTTGGGATTTTTTTTCATGAAAATATACTATCTTACTTTCATGACTAATTGATTTTGAAATCATGATGCAGTTGTGGAAGACAGTGCTCTCAATTTTTTTTTTAACTTCGTCTGTCAGAAAGCAAAAACCATAGGGGTTCTTATGTAGTTATGATTCAATGTGTGTTGGAATTTCTTGTGTCATGTACTTGTTTTAGCAATACCACATTTGGCTTATACTTGTTTGCCAAATGTTTTTGAGAAAATGTGTGGTCTAATTTTCAGCCATTTTTTAAGTGTGTTAGTTTATGATTATGTAAATATTCCTACTATGGTGGTTGATAACTCAGTTATCAGAATGTTTACTGAGAGACTAAGTTCTTCGCTGCTGAAGACAGAAAAATTAATGATAGTTTTATCTGCCTGCCTGCTTATCAAAATGGGAAAAAGTATGAGAAGCATTTATATATTCTTAACTTCAGCCTAAAAATGTTGTATTTGGGTCTCTGTTTCTTAAGTTCAAAATCTATTACACAACAGAACTACACACCAACAGAGATGATTAATCAGTCTTATGATGATATGCTTTATGCGTGACTTAATGGATCTAAGCAGTATAACTTTTTTTCTTTCAATGTTCGTGAGTTATGCAATGACAATTTATTTTAATAAGATTTGTAGGGTTTTTGGCTTGATTCATTATCTTGAAAATGAGATTCAAAGGTAAGAATTAAAAGAGTTTCAGAAGTTCACTTTAACCTCTCAAATCAAGATATATGTGGCTTGGCAGTCTGCTCTGGTACCTTTATAATACCTTTTGAAATATTTCACAACTTCTGGATGTTTAACTAAAAAAAATCCTTATTTAAACTAGTTACATGTTACATCTGCAATGTACCAGAAAATGATGTATTTTATATTTTGAAAGTTTATATCTATAAAAAGTTATAATCTTAGATCTGTGATGTTTATCTGTTTTGGTTTTGTTTTGTTTTTTCCTTTTGTTTTAGGATGAAGTACATGAGAGGGATAGGTTCAGTGACTTCTTGCTAATAAAACTGAGAGATGTGTTGCAAAAACAGACCAATTTAAAACTAATTATTTCTAGCGCTGCTCTAGATGCAAATCTCTTTATTAGGTATTTTGGAAATTGCCCAGTAGTACACAGTAAGTATTTAAGTAAGCTTTTGAATCTGGAGTATACCTACACTAGGACCATTTAGAATAAGAGAAAATGATACACAGAGAGTTACAGCAATGCTTATTCTTTGTTCATTTTTGTTGTTTATTAACTGTTTCCATTTAGTTCAGAGTGAAGTATTTTTATCATGAAGACTTAGTTCTGGATGAGTAGGGATGTTCTGGCCCCTGTCATCTGCATTCAAGAAGAAAGAAAAGGTTCTTCAAGTGGTGATCTCCATTGTGATATGGACCAAGGATCTAAAAGAGTGTGATTTGTGATATATACTACAATGTGGTCGATTCCAGTTATTCCGACTTCACTTAGATAGCTACTCGTTACAGTATAAACCACACAAAACTGTACGTTGTCACTTCAGAAGTGGAGTTCTAGGCAAATTGAGTTTTTGTGTTTTGACCACATGATTTTTTATTTTAAAGGAAATTATTAGTTGTTAATCCAGGTAAACATCAAGAAAAGGCGTGGCAATTTATGTTCTATTCAGACTCAGCATTTTGCTGATCTTTAGTAGAGGTAAAACACAGATTTGTGGGAGACTTTTTTTTCCCCTCTTCACTCTTCTGGCATGCAGTTTTTCTGTGTGAGTGACCTCCCTTGGTACCTTGCAGTTCTTTTTCATCATTGATGCCTAATATAATGTATTTTGAAAAAAAAAGCTTTGAAGATAAAGACTTTCTTTTCAACATGGTCATATAGAGTGTCTATGTGTCATCTTCTTTTTAAGAAGCTCAGCAGTCCCAGGATATGGGTAGGATCATTTTCTTTAGAGCCTTCTCTACACATCTTTGGTTTGTTTTAGTGAGTAATCCTGGAAAAGAAATACGTTGTGTTTTGGTTTTTTTTTTTNATAAAGCAGCTTTGGTGGGCAACTGACATCTAGCCAGAGTCAAGCCACCACCTGTAGGCAAATGTGAAGACTTTATCCAAACATATGCTGAAGATTTTTTCCAAAACAGTCCACACAATTTTTCCAGTAAATTAAACAACATGGAGAGATTCTTAAGGTTGTGTTTCACTTGCTTATTTGTTTATATAAATTTGAATCTCACTTTATTAATGAATCTGTTATCTGAAGCTTTGGAGCCTGAGCACTAAGATTCCTTAGGAAGTTTCTGGAAATAGATATAGTTTAAAACCAAATTGTATGAACGCTTTGGTGAAAGAACTACAATTCTACTTCTGGTGAGAATCCATTGATTTTCAGTAAGCAGTGGAAGACTAGCAAAAAAACCTGAATTATCTTTATGAACTGTTCAATAGGGTTTCTCCAAAGACACTGTTAACGTTTTGCACTAATGGCATACTACTGCGCACGCTAATGACAGGAGACAGCACTCTATCAACTGTGACTCATGTTATTGTGGTAAGAATTCTGTTGTATTTCATGGGAGATGTAGCAATATTATTACTTCTTAACTGGAAGATTAAGTCTTAGTTTCCTTCATGAGTTTGCTGATGATTTAAGGTGTTATTTGTTTGATTAGAATTGTAATTAAGGTTAAAGACTTATTAAATATTGTAGCATGTATGGTTTTGGGATTTTTTTTCATGAAAATATACTATCTTACTTTCATGACTAATTGATTTTGAAATCATGATGCAGTTGTGGAAGACAGTGCTCTCAATTTTTTTTTTAACTTCGTCTGTCAGAAAGCAAAAACCATAGGGGTTCTTATGTAGTTATGATTCAATGTGTGTTGGAATTTCTTGTGTCATGTACTTGTTTTAGCAATACCACATTTGGCTTATACTTGTTTGCCAAATGTTTTTGAGAAAATGTGTGGTCTAATTTTCAGCCATTTTTTAAGTGTGTTAGTTTATGATTATGTAAATATTCCTACTATGGTGGTTGATAACTCAGTTATCAGAATGTTTACTGAGAGACTAAGTTCTTCGCTGCTGAAGACAGAAAAATTAATGATAGTTTTATCTGCCTGCCTGCTTATCAAAATGGGAAAAAGTATGAGAAGCATTTATATATTCTTAACTTCAGCCTAAAAATGTTGTATTTGGGTCTCTGTTTCTTAAGTTCAAAATCTATTACACAACAGAACTACACACCAACAGAGATGATTAATCAGTCTTATGATGATATGCTTTATGCGTGACTTAATGGATCTAAGCAGTATAACTTTTTTTCTTTCAATGTTCGTGAGTTATGCAATGACAATTTATTTTAATAAGATTTGTAGGGTTTTTGGCTTGATTCATTATCTTGAAAATGAGATTCAAAGGTAAGAATTAAAAGAGTTTCAGAAGTTCACTTTAACCTCTCAAATCAAGATATATGTGGCTTGGCAGTCTGCTCTGGTACCTTTATAATACCTTTTGAAATATTTCACAACTTCTGGATGTTTAACTAAAAAAAATCCTTATTTAAACTAGTTACATGTTACATCTGCAATGTACCAGAAAATGATGTATTTTATATTTTGAAAGTTTATATCTATAAAAAGTTATAATCTTAGATCTGTGATGTTTATCTGTTTTGGTTTTGTTTTGTTTTTTCCTTTTGTTTTAGGATGAAGTACATGAGAGGGATAGGTTCAGTGACTTCTTGCTAATAAAACTGAGAGATGTGTTGCAAAAACAGACCAATTTAAAACTAATTATTTCTAGCGCTGCTCTAGATGCAAATCTCTTTATTAGGTATTTTGGAAATTGCCCAGTAGTACACAGTAAGTATTTAAGTAAGCTTTTGAATCTGGAGTATACCTACACTAGGACCATTTAGAATAAGAGAAAATGATACACAGAGAGTTACAGCAATGCTTATTCTTTGTTCATTTTTGTTGTTTATTAACTGTTTCCATTTAGTTCAGAGTGAAGTATTTTTATCATGAAGACTTAGTTCTGGATGAGTAGGGATGTTCTGGCCCCTGTCATCTGCATTCAAGAAGAAAGAAAAGGTTCTTCAAGTGGTGATCTCCATTGTGATATGGACCAAGGATCTAAAAGAGTGTGATTTGTGATATATACTACAATGTGGTCGATTCCAGTTATTCCGACTTCACTTAGATAGCTACTCGTTACAGTATAAACCACACAAAACTGTACGTTGTCACTTCAGAAGTGGANAACAGATGGAAATGTTTAGTTCCCAGTTCTGAATATCCGCCTAGTAAAATAAGACTTGCAGCTTGTTGGAGGCAGGAATCTGGAAATTTAGACATGTTTTCAGTGTGTTTAGATTTTTTTTTTTTCTTTAGTGAGAGGATACCTCAATTAAAAATGTTGTGTGTCTTTCTAGTTTACTCCTCTTGTAGCTTCCTATTCATGTAGATCAACATGTTTATTCCAGAAATTCAGATGACAGTCTCTCCAGTTTACCTCGGTGGTCGTACTGTTTTCACATACTGGTCTTCACGGAGTAATGATAATTGAAAAAACCCTTTCCTTTTTCCATTTTGGAGAATTTTAAAAGTTCAAAGAAAAAGGTTTAGGTACTTTGTGTGTTAATGTAATATACAATATTTGATTCTCCAACAATATAACTGACAAAATCCTGACTACAGAAACCAACATTTTGTACTTATGAGTTCCTGTAGTGCACAGAGTTTGTGGTCAGTGTTGGAAGACTTCCTCCATAACTGCTTCTAAAATTAGGTGAATTGTAGTTTGCTCTTTCTGAAGAAGAGAAAAAATGTCCTAGATGTTTTAAACTCAGCTATGGCAACTGAGCTATGGCAAATGTCAAGGGACCAGAGATAATTTTTTTTTTTTCTTCTGTGAAAAAGAATCCTTTAATGTCCATAAATAAGCTCTAGAAAACAGCGATATTGAAAAAAAAATAAGCTTAAATTATTAGGAGATAAAGACCATTGGAATGTCTAATTTATCTGGAAGTATTCAGTAAAGAAAGCCAAAGATGGCTGAGTTAATTGTGTGTGATTCCTCGTACATGCATGAAAAAAGGTGGTTTAATACAAAGGTGGCAATCTGCTTGAAGGTCTTGGACTAAAACTGTATTAATTGATGTTATATTTTCTAATCCAGATGGACAGTAACCCAAACCAAAAATATGTATTTTTTTTCCTCAATTGATAAAATTACAGTTAAAAACTGTCAATCTTATGAGAATCTCATGCAGTAACATACAGTAGAATTTAAGACATTAATGACAAACAAGGTACCCAGCTAGTATTTGCCTTTTGAAATGTTTTGTTTTGTGGCCCAGTAATCTTAATAAAACTCAGTGAAGATACTTTTCAAGGAAATAATAATTCCTTAAATCAGGCCTTAATAATGTTTAATTCACTTATATGTCTATAACTTTAAAAAGTGAGATTATAAACAAAGATGGAGAATAATTATTATGAATTATTTATAATTTCAGTACAAGGAAGACGTTTTGAAGTTAAAGAGATGTTTTTGGAGGACATTTTACGAAGCACGGGGTATACAAACAAAGAGATGATAAAGTACAAAAAAGAGAAGCAGCGAGGTTGGTGGAATTCTTAAATGTTAGAGTTGGCAATGACAGTTAGCATCATTGATATATGTGTTTTTCGACACCCCAGCTACAGGTCACTTGATCATGTTTACAAGAGGCATGCAATAAACACATATAGAAAGAAGGAATGAACATATCTCTACCATAATACTTTGAATTAAGTATCCCATCCATTCTGTGAGAAATTTAAACCAGTCAGTCAGCCAGATAACTTCAGAAGATCGTTTCTTGTGAAGCTTAAGTGCTGGAGAAGTTGAACATTGTCCTCTGTTCTGGTTGATTCATCAGTTACACTGAAGTAACTCAGGCATTTAGAATTGAGTGTTCATGGTGTCAAAGGACAGAATAGTCCACAGTCAGTCAATTTTGTGATGATCATAGGTGTACAGCCATCACCTACTTAGGAGAAACAACCAAAGCAATGAGAAATAGTAATGTCAGAGTTACTTAACATAGTATAATCCTGTAATACAGCTCCTGGGTTTGGCACACCAATGAAATGCATTGTTGAAAGATCTAAACCTACTTCAATGCAGAAGGCAGATGAGTTATTTACAGTGGAGGCTAACTAATTGCCATACTGATCATGCAGAAATATGTGCAGTGTGTGTGCTTGTAGTACAGCCTACAAAGCACAACAAGCCAACCTGTGATAAAAGAGGAAAATGGAAGTATCATCTTCTTTCAGTAATACATACGCTGTTGCTCCAGCTCCTTCAGGTAATAGTAGTCTGGGTTTAGTAACCTGATATGGGGTAATTGCCCACACACATTGGAGACCTGTTGCTTCAGTTTTTGAGATTGGACTTCAATTTTATGTTGTGCTCATATCAGTAATACTGTTCCAATACTGTCTCCTCTAGATCAGACACAGGTGTTTCTCAGAGAGACCTGAAATAAGGAAACTTAAGAATTGGATATCAACAAAGGGTGTAAAATAAGAGACTAAGTTGGACTACAGAACTGTGTGGCATTCTCAGGGATTACTAGATGAATATTCATGTCTAGACTAATAGGCCCTAGTCTCACCTTGCAAACTATAGATGTAAATGATTCCATTTCCCTTGTAGTTTCTGTATATGTTGTGCTTTCATTAGTAAACCAGGAATCTTTTTGTGCCCTTCTATTATCTTGTGATAAGGGGATGCCTCCTTCCCAGGAGATGTAGGGATATCTCCAAGGGGGGTAGTTTCCCCTGGTATAGGCATAAAATGCTATATGCTAAACATCCCAAAAAGATCTCTTTAACTGTTTCATGTAGTTTGTACAGAAAATCTCTGGACTGTTTGCTGTACCTTATTTAGTATTTCTCTTGTATCTATTACAAGACAGTCCCCAAAATAGCACTAGGGCTCTGTATTTTCTTCAGGTTAATTGCCCAGCCATGCTCTTGTAAACGTGCTGTCACTGATTCAGCAGCTGTTCCAATTTCTGGTTTTCAGTCTGACATATTGATATATCATCAGTATAATGGTAAACAGTGACAGTACCAGACCATAGTGCTACATGAGCTGCCATAATTTGGTGGCAAATGGAGGGACTGTGTTTGTAGCCTCGAGGCAATACCTGGACCAAATGCTTTGGTTGCCAGGTAAAGGCAATTCCCCTTACCCATCTTCTGATATGTTCTCACATTAATAAAGTTGTTTTTCAATTGATGAAGTAAATGTATTATTTGAGAAGTTTTCCGGACAGCATAATGATCCTGGAGTATGTTTAAAAAAAGAAAAGGAAAAAAGAAAATAAAGGCAACCCTCAAAGTTATAACATGTAGTCCTAACTATATTTATCGAAGTGCTCAACTCTGATCACGTGGATAGGAAAGTTGAGTTAAGGCACTGGTGTCTTCTGTTTCTTCTACTTGCACACAAATTTAGTTGTTACATGCAGCAGCTATACAGTTTCTCTTTGATATTTCAGTTCTAGAGAGAAATCTGGACTAAGAAATTGTGTGGAAAATACTTAGGAAGGAGATTTGAATGCAGTAAGATGGAATATTGGGTTTAAGGACACATAGTATTTTTAGCTTTGTTGTTATAGCAGAAGTTTGCAGTGGTGCACTTAGGGTGCCCATAATCAAAGGACCTGTGTTGGACTTGTAACAGCATTCTAGATGAAATAAAAGAGATTGAATAGGTAAAGCATTGTGACTTTGTATTATTAATTTTTGTAACTGCAAACAATAGATAGATAAGATGATGCTAAAACTTTTTGCAACTACTTTATGCATTCTAGAAGAAAAACAGCAAAGCACTCTTACTGACTGGTGTTCTGCTCAAGAAAATAATAGCAAACAGAAATCTCAGAGACAAAGTTCTACCCCAAGTGCAACTGAAGAGTATAATCTCTTGGATGATGGTAGTGACACCGTATTTAATCAACTGGTAAGTTTTTCCATACGTTCAGTGTTTAAATCCACATTGTATTATTACTACCCACTTAAAAACTATTTTCTAGAGATATTACTTCTGTAGCACTTCTAGAGTGTTATGAACGTGTTTTAAAACGTGATTTTTCTTTTATTGACATGAACCACTCTAGCTAAAGTGTACCTTTTGATTATGATGGTTGTTCGTAACTTGTTTTTAATCAAATGTCTAGACTGACATTGGTTAAACAACTTCCATGGGATAGAGTAAATGCTTTAACTGATACCTGAAGGCTATATTTCTGATTGTTACTTAGAAAAATAGATGTTTGAATTCTTTGTGTCTAATATTTGAGAATAAAGACAGCTCTTTGAAGAGATTAATGTTTCAATACTGTTTTTTGTCTTCAGACTGAAAAAGATGCCAATAGCCTTGAACCATGGGTAATAAAAGAAATGGATTCTTGTCTTTCTCACATCTGGTTGCGTAAAGATATTGATTCTTTTGCCCAGGTGTTCCATCTCATTTTGACTGAAAATGTCAGTGGTAAGTTTCTTATTATGTGGGGACAAAACCCCAAACAATGACTTGAGTTTCCGTGACTACTTTATCTCCAGTTTCAACTGTTGTTACCTTTGGATTCTAGTGCCTATTGTAAAACTCAGTAGGTTTGGTAGGATTAATGAGTTTTGTAGTTGTTTGTTGTTGGACTTCTTTTGAGGTATTGACAGATATTATGTTTCTAAAACAGTGGGCTACATTGTGAAAGTTGCAAACTACATTTAGATGAAGAATAGTAATGTTTGTACTGGTTTTGCTGATTTTTGTTGTATTTTGTTTCTGGTACTTCTCAGTTGATTACAGGCACAGTGAAACCAGTGTGACTGCACTAATGATTGCTTCAGGGAGAGGCTTTCTGAGTCAAGTAGAACAACTGATCAGTATGGGAGCAAGTATCCACTGCAAATCATCCAATGGCTGGTAAAAACAGACAGATAAACTGAAAGATAGACTTATGTTTCAAGATAAAAACTAGAAAGAACATCCAAACTAATTTGTTAGCTTAGCAGACTACTGTAAGCCTTACTAGGTTTTGAAGGGTCTAAACAATTTCTAACCTCTGTATATCACACTGTTTAATTAAGACTTAAATTTAGAATTTATAAAAAATTTTTTTGAATATGAGATATATACTCTGGGTTTCAATGAGTCTTGGTTTAACAGACTGATTAGAAGTAAAACTGGAATCTTTCTCACTGGGCTGATTGAATTGGATGCAGAAAGTTTGGCTACTCTTACTTTGAGTAACTGTTATTTGATTTAAAAATACTGTATTACAAGTGCAAAGATCGTTGTTACATCTGTAAATAATTTGTATCTTGTAAAAATACTTGTGACTCTGTAAAAAATTCAGATTTTAGAGGTGGTGAATTGTGTCTTTATAATAAATGCAATATGGAAAGCTAAGAGGATTCTGGGGGTCTGAAATTTGGTACTATCACTTGGAAAAATTTGGAAGAAATGCAGGTTAAAAGGAAAACAGTAAACTGTATTATGGGGAAGGCAACTTCCGTAAGACCAATGTTTTCACACATCTTGGAGAGAAACATCTGGGATGTGACTTCTCAGGATGATTTAAAGGAACCAGCAGAGGGTACGGCAAAAGGCGTGACTTATCTCTGCACACTGGTGTGTGGTTGTTTTGTTATTTTGGGTTTTTTTGCTCCTTTCCTTCTGCCTGTTTCTGTGTACTTCTGTGTAGAATCAGGATTCTCTCTTGGAAAAGAATTGCAGTTATCTAAAAATGATGTAGCTGGTTTACACCTGTTTGTGCCCTTTAAAATTGGAAGTTGCAGGTTCAGCAATAGCAGCAGTGATTAAGCTGTAATATGGAATTTGACAAAGAAGTGTGGTCAATTGTCTTCTCAATGTGTGGTTTTAGTTCATGTGTGGTTTTTGAAGTGAGAAATTAATAAAGATTTTTATGCAACTCTTTCAGGATGGCTTTGGACTGGGCTAAGCAGTTTGGACAGACAGAGGTTGTTGACCTATTAGAGTCCTACAGGTAAGCTATACTTTCAAGAAACAGTTACGTAACATGGTGAAGGGAAATTTGTGTTTTGTCTTCTTTTAATTAGAACAAGTTTTAGCATTTTTCTGCTGTAAAATGTGGCCTACATAGCAGAATTTGTTTGAGAATAGGAGCATTTAAAAAACATAGTTATGTAAAAAAATTGGGTGTGCTCAGAATCATAGCAATTATCCTGGGAGATCTCTCTCTCTCTCTCTCTCTCTCTCTCTATCTCTATCTCTATCTCTATATCTAGTGGTGTAGGTCTTCTTTTGTGTTATTAGTTTTTACTTTTGATATGGACATTCTTATCACAGTTGTATGTCTAGGCAGAATGTGATTATATTAATTTAAATAAATATGCAGAGGAAATGCTAGTTATATGATGCCATGTTCCAGTTTAGTTTCAGATGCTTATTTTGCAAGAAAATCTATCGTGTGTTTTTATATTATTGGTACATATAGCCGTATTAAAGAAACTTTATGCAAATAACATGTACACTAGGCCATTTGGGCACTGTTTTTTTTACTAATTTACAGTTATCATAACGTAGTCACAATTTTGTAGAGACCCATATTATTATTATTTCTCTTAGTGTAGTTTCTGTTAGTGAAGAACCTGATTAACTGTTATGCTAGGGAAGTTTTTTGAAAATATTATTATTTTAACAATTTTCTCTTTAATAGAAAAACAGTGTCTTTATATGTCAAGTTCTGTCACCTTTGCTTATGGCTGTGTTTTGATGAAGTATAACAAAACTAAAGATAGTACTAAAAAATGGAGTTGCATGGGTTAACAAATCTGTGAACAATAATAATACTGTGGAGATGCTGTTTTGCTACATTTTAAAATTGAAAATGAGTAGGCTTGATCTAAATTGGAATTGGTGGCTCAGTGCAAACTGAAAGTGAACTCTGTATTTGTGTATTTTAGTGCTTCAGTGGAATTTGGAAATCTGGATGAAAGTTCCCTGGTCCAAACAAGTGGTAGTGACCTTAGTGCAGAGGACAGAGAACTGTTGAAAGCTTATCATCACAGTTTTGATGATGAAAAAGTGGATCTGGACCTGATTATGCACTTACTTTATCACATTTGCCATAACTGTGGTGCTGGTAGGTGTATATACACACTCCCAATAAATTGCTGTGGATTCTGCCTCTGATAAATTGTATTCTTATTTTAATAATATCAAATAGATAAAAATCTTCAAAATGCTACTATATGCAGTATTGAGTTGTATTTGAATTGGATTTTGTGTTTAACTCTGCAAACTAATTTCTTTTTAGGAGCAATTTTAATATTTCTTCCTGGATATGACGAGATAGTTAGCCTGAGGGACCGAATTCTTTTTGATGACAAGAGATTTGCTGATAATGCTCACAGGTAAAACCTCTAACTTCTGTGGTTACCTGGAGTTTTTTATTGCTTTGTTTAAGGATCCTTAATGCGTGCTTTTTTTCTTGCATTAGATACCAAGTTTTCATGCTTCATTCAAATATGCAGACTTTGGATCAGAAGAGAGTGCTTAAATGTCCACCTGCTGGCATCCGCAAAATAGCAAGTATCAGAAGACTTCATCAGATATTGATCTTTTCTCTGTGCTTTTAGAGTTACTACTATAGTGTTTCTTTTTTTAAAATTGCAGATTCTTTCTACTAATATTGCAGAAACCAGCATAACAGTCAATGATGTTGTATTTGTTATTGACTCAGGCAAGATGAAAGAGGTATGAACAACTCAAACTTTTTTTGGGAAGTAAAATTCCTAGTGTTGTTTTAAAATACATGTTACATGCATTTTGGAGAACTGATTTTTCTTTCAGCAGGCTGAGAGCTAGTGCACATTTGCTGAGAAATGTTGATGTCCATGTATTTCATGTCAAATAATGTAAATAGCAAGCTGTTTAAGAACCCTGTATAAGCTACCACAGGTTGTTAAATCAGTATATATATATTTTTTATTATTTTAGATTTATTATTACTATTTGATTTTTAAAACGAGTCTGTCAGTTTAGGTCATTGTCTTCCTGAGACTTAGAGCATTCAGAGGTTGCTTTGTCCTACTATTGTATCTGGCCCAAGTCTAATCCATTAAGTTTTTGAGCATTGTTTTTGATATGTTGAGTTCACTTCTTAAAAAGTGAGGTAAAATAAGACTTAGAAAATTAAACTTAATTTCATAGGAAATATATGACATATCCACACAAAATTTTTCAAGTTTTCGTAGTAGCACAATTTTTATAATTTTAGGTAAAGTGTAAGAAAATAAGGATATAATTTCCAAGTCAGTCAAAGAGGAAAACTTTAATTCAGTGTACTGACATATGTCTTCTATTGACCCACTAGACTAGAAAACTTCTAGAACATCCTTCAAAACTTTGGAACATACATTTGTGCCAAAAGCTGCCAGTGATTATTGTTTTTGTTTTTATTACTTAGAGAACTTCTGTTGATGATCTAAATCATTAATAATTTTGTTTCATGTACCCTGTTCAATCTTTTGCTTTGCTTTTATAGAAGTCTTTTGATGCATTGAGTTGTGTTACAATGCTAAAAATGGTATGGATTTCAAAAGCCAGTGCTATCCAGAGAAAAGGCAGGTAAATGCTTCGTGCTGAACTTTGTTTTGTGCATTTCCATTGTTCCTGTATGTTAAGGATAAAGTACACAGTTTAACAGCAGCCACACTGGACAATATTACTAGCCTAGTCCAGTATCATGTTAGACAATGGTTAATGCTAATTGTCTGCAAATGAGTAAGGCATGTATTTCCTTGGAGTCATTTCCCAAGTTGTAGAAAAGTGGCATTCAGGAATTTTCCAAAGCTTAGATTAGATCTAATTTGTTCATCCCATTAACTTGTTTTCCTTCCTCTTTCTCCTACTAGGGCCAGCAGACACAGGGTCTAATACGGTGTTTCACAACTTATTTGTGGGCAAACAGCTACTTGGTGGTAGTTTTTAATCAATGCCTCTTCATCCCTGTATTAGATGACTCTTTATTCACTTTCTTCAAACTATACATGATTTAACAGGCTGCTATCATATTCTTCCAAACTGTTGCAGAGGGCTAAAAAGATATGTAGCAACAAATGCATATGTTAGGTTAATACCAATAATACTGTATCACCTGCAGGAAATCAAGGGTAAATGTGGACATTTGCTGTCTCTGTCCTCTCACTCACAAGTTGTTTGTTCTTCATTCTAACTTTTACTCCATAGTGACTTCCCAGTGTTAGGGGAATATGAAGACGAGGAGGAAAACAGAAATAAAACACATCACGTTTTTAAGATAGGCCTTTTTTCTGTTTCTCCAGGTCTTTCAATTTTGGGGTAAAATTTTTGTGGCAAATTTCAATACCATCAGAAATAGTGCATGTACTGGAAAAATGTCAGCTCATGCACACTTGATAACTTTTTCTTAGATCTGCTTCAACATTTTCATTCTGAGATTGTGTGTGTGTATGTTTTGTCATTTCTTTTTTTGTTTTTTTAAAGGAATTCTAATGTTCAAAACCTTGCCATGTATATTTTTTTCCAAGGGCTGGGCGCTGTCAGCCTGGAGTCTGTTTTCGTCTCTTCAGCAGGCTCCGATTTCAGAATATGTTGGAATTTCAGACTCCAGAACTTCTAAGAATGCCACTCCAGGTGCTTGTTCAGTTATAACTTCAAAAATTGTGTAATAGCCAAACCATAGTATTATATTTTTTTTAAAAAAAAAGTTCTGTTGGTTTTTTTTTTGCACAACCTTAAAAATCTTTTGTTTTTTTGACTTGCAGGAGCTTTGTCTACACACAAAACTTCTTGCTCCAATTAATTGTCCAATTGTTGACTTTCTTATGAAAGCTCCTGATCCTCCACCAGCTTTAATTGTGAGAAATGCTGTGCAAATGCTTAAGGTCAGCAGATGGATAAGTTTAGATGGGAATTGTATTTGATTCTATATTTGTGTTGTAGCAACATTTCTTACTGATTTTTGTTTGTACTAAGACTTCAGCTACTTGAGGATACTTTCAGTTTTTTTTGTGTTGCCTGTTTTCATTTTGTGTGTGGGTGTATTTTTTGATGTTAAGCGAAGAAAAGTGCTTAAAAATCTCTGCTCAAACTGTTTAGAGTTTGACTTGCTTTCTTAGTGTTTGGGTACAAGTCTAGTGAATGTCCATGGTTCAGATCCTTTCTGCCTGTATTGTACACTTTTGTCCGTTCAGCCGCTGCCCCAACTTCCACTTCCTCCTTTTTTTTTTCTTAATTTTTTTTTTTTATTTTATTAACAGACAATAGATGCCATGGATCCTTGGGAAGATCTCACAGAACTTGGTTATCATCTCACTGAATTACCAGTAGAGCCACACCTTGGTAAAATGGTCTTGTGTGCTGTGGTTTTGAAGTGCCTGGATCCTATTCTTACTATTGCTTGCACTCTGGCATATCGAGACCCTTTTGTCCTGCCTACAATGGCCTCTCAAAAGCGTGCAGCCATGCTGTGTAGAAAACGTTTTACTGCGGGAACGTTCAGTGACCACATGGCGCTTCTCAGGGCCTTCCAGGTATTACTTCATCTTCAGAAAACGTGCTCATCACAATAGGTCACTTATCAAAGTAAATGATGATACCATTCAAGTTGGATGTAGAATGATAGAGTATGGTTCAGTCCTTTGATGAGAAACTTTATTTTAGCCTAGTGGCATTCCTGAATAAATTTGCGAGGGAAGACTTTTTGTCAGATCTTTTGTTTGTATTTTCAAGCCTAGTTAAATTCTGATTTTCACAACAAAGTACCACTTTACATCCTGCTACACTGATAACTTTAAGAATTTTAATGTAAGGATTGTGATGCTAATTTAGGGAATGGGTAAAGAAAAGCTAGTACTTAGCCAGAATAGAGAAAAAAATCTGGTTTGTTATATTTAGTTTCAGAATGGTTTTTGTCTTTGTTTTATTGATGTAAATGTCATTTTTAAAAAAAGAGGGTTTTTAAATGTAAGTAATCAAATAAGCAAATGTAAAAAAAATTCTTTACAGGCGTGGCAGAAAGCACGCAGTGATGGTTGGGAGAGAACCTTCTGTGAAAAAAACTTTCTGTCCCAAGCCACGATGGAAATCATCATTGGAATGAGAACGCAGTTGCTTGGCCAGCTTAGAGCCTCAGGTAATGAGCTTGGAAAAAAAATCTGTGTTATTTTGGAGTCAAGTATATACCTAGCACAAGCAGTAAAAACTGTAGCTAGAACAGTGTTCACTGTTGTAGTTTTCCTTCCTTAGTTTGAAACAGACTGGTACACATTTGTGCTGGGCTTGGTGCAAATGTCAGAGTGAAAAAATGTGTCCAGGGAACAGGTGATCTAACTGGAAGTGCCTGGAGTGTTCCACATGCCACTAGCTTTCAGTGTGAGATAATGTTTCCTTCGATTTTTACATTCTAATAAATCCCATAGCAAATATCTTTGTGCCATAAAAAGTATTTCTATTCTATATTGGTATAATCCCCTTTATCTGGGAGTATTTCAGTGTAATAGCTTCTTCTTGGTGCTGTTAAGATTGTCAGCGGTGACAAATTTGTAGTTTACCTTACTTTTTTTTTCCAAATTTATTTTTGAGAAGGAAATGTAACACATTTTTGACCTCTTTTTTTTCTTCAGGTTTTGTTCGAGCCAGAGGAGGAGCCGATATTAGAGATGTTAATACTAATTCTGAAAACTGGGCTGTAGTTAAAGCTGCCTTAGTGGCTGGGATGTATCCCAATTTAGTGCATGTAGACAGAGAAAACCTGGTTTTGAGTGCACCAAAGGAGAAGAAAGTGCGGTTTCATCCTACCTCTGTTCTTAGTCAACCTCAGTATAAAAAGGTAAAATAACTTGAAATGTACAGCTCACAAAGCAGCACTGTACACTATCAAACATTTTAGAAATGTCTCTTCATGGTTGTCAGTACTTCAAAAGCATCATGTATATGGAACGCTGTGTTTTTTGAAAATGTTTTTCCTGGCAGTTGGTAAAATAGAGATTCTGAGTTGAGTTTTTTTGCCAATGTTATTTGATCCAAAAATATTTCAATTAGTCTTTCTTGATGGGATGAAACAAAATGTTAGAAATACTGGTTGTGAAATGGTTCTAAAGACGTAACAATCACTGTTTTTAAAAGCAAGAAGATCTACTCTGAATTTGATTTTTTTTTTGACCACTTTTTAGGGAAGAATATTTTGTTTTAAGGTATATGGTTGATTTATGAGTCTAGTCGAATTCTCTCTCCTTTTTTTTTCTGTGTGCATAAGTTGATGTGTGTGTAAATATTTATGTATTTATTTCTACATGTATAAAATGAGAAATATGTTAAAATTTATTTCAGTTACAAGTGGAGGGTAAAATAGTGTAGTCTTCTTTGCTCTTGCACAGATTCCCCCAGTAAATGGGCAAGCCACAGCCATTCAGGCACTCCCTACAGACTGGCTTATATATGATGAAATGACAAGAGCTCACAGGATAGCAAATATCAGATGCTGTTCTGTTGTAACACCTGTCACCGTATCACTCTTCTGTGGACCGGCTAGATTACCAAGTAATGCTTTGCAGGAACCTTCATCCTTTCGAGGTATATGTATTTTTGAGAATATTTCATACAAGTATTGCTTAATTCTTAAAACGACAGAGTTACAGTTCTTCTAGGTGTCCAAGAATAGTTCTAGTCTGTGTAATAAATTTCTCAGTTTTGTGAATCCTTATAGATTCATATCCATAAATTACACTTGCATAGTTCTGAACTCTCAGGAATTAAAATATTGCTTGTAATGAAATAAAAAATGCAAACAAAATGTGTAATGACAATACTAATAAAAAATGTAATGGAGTGCTGTAGGAATACAAATAGAAGTAATTTGTCCTGCTGCCAGTTTTCTAGAAATACTAGTTTTAATCAAAGTAAGGGCCTCAAGTTACTTTTACAGTTTTCCTGCTATTCTATTAAGTTGTTACTCTTAAAACAGTGTTAATGCTGATTGAATTGCACTTAAAAAAAACTAGAATCCTACTTAATAGGTGTATGTGTATATATATTTTTTTCTTCATGGGTCCTTAAATTTCCTGTTTTACTAGAGAATAAAACGTAATGTTTAGTTTTGTAAACAGCTTCAGGCAAAAGTTTTCCAATGGTTTGTTGTTGATGAAGCTAGGAGTGAATCAGCACTGTCAATGCCAGGTGCTTATACAGCAACGCCCTCAGCAGGTCAGGATACTTGAGCTCTGCCAACTGGAGCAAAGTTTTTTCACTCAGGTATACTTGCAGAAAGCAAATAAGGGGTTTACAAATGTTTGTTTTAAAATTAAATGGAAAATGGTTTAATGCTGGTAACACAGTAGTGTGGTTTTTTTTCACAAGTGGAAATAATAAAGAAAAGTTAATGCACCTTTTACATTTAATTCAGGGGATGGGTTATCTAACGATAACAGTGATAGTGAGATGGAGGACAAAACATCTGCTAATTTGGCACTGCTGAAGCTAGATGAGTGGCTCCATCTCAGTCTGGACCCTGAAGTAAGTAATACATCATTTCAATGGTTGTTTCTACCATTCTGTGATTCTATGATTCTTGTAGGAGGATATTCATATCTTTCTAAAAACATTTCTGAAACATTTGGGTAACCAAGAATTTTCTGTAAGAATGGCTGTCATGGTTCATATGGGTTTCTCAAATTTACAGAACAATGTACTATGTGATTTAACTTTATTTCATGAGCTTATTAAGAAATAGAACAAACAGAAGCTCAATCCGCTTTTGCCCAGATGAGTCTGTTGCATCAATTTACTTAATCACTATTCACATTGTAAAGTTTCATAAGCTATAATCCATAACTCTCAATTCATGCACCCAAGAGCAAGAAGCAAGAAAGCCTTAGTTGTCTCAGCCAGTGGTGGGGTTGCTCATCCTGCTTCCTCCATCATTGCAGGGGTTTCCTCTGTGTCACGGGGGGAGGCAGGAAAATCTCAGCAGTCCAGCTGCTCATGGAGACACTTCAAAAGCTTATTTAGTAAGCTGATACTTTTATAACTTCCCAAAATGGAGGTTTAGTCTATTTTCATGATTCAGTTTCTGGCAAATCTGCCAGGCCGAAGGTGATGGCTGCAGGTGATAGTGTCTGCACAATGTGCCTTTATCTTTTTCTGGCTACCTATTCTGTTTGAACCCTAGCAACTGGGCACCATGCAGCTGGTTGCTTATTACTCCTGTGCCCCTTTAAGTTTGGACCCTGTTCATTTTAGAATGCTGCTTGATAGGAAAGACATAGGGTATTTTTACCTGTCTGATCTAATTTTTTTTAGTCTTTAACAGAATTGAAATTCATTACAGGCTGCTGGTTTGCTGTTGCAACTCAGACAGAAGTGGCATAGCTTATTTCTGCGACGTATGCGAGCTCCATCTAAACCATGGTCTCAAGTTGATGAAACAACCATCAGAGCAATTATAGCTGTTTTAAGTTCTGAAGAACAGTCTGCAGGTTTGCAGCAGCCTTCAGGAATTGGTCAGAGACCAAGACCTATGACTTCAGAAGAATATCCTTTAGCATCCACATGGAGGTCAACCAACAACAGAAAAAGCTCAGCAGAAACTGAATTTTCTGATGACTCCTCTAATGCTGAAAAGTAAGGATTTGAGATTTAGAGATTGTAGGTTGTAATTTATTAAATGTCAATGCTTTGCTTGAATTGCTGCTAGTAATAAAAAGGAAGAAACGATTGAGAAGTATTTAATATGTATACCTGGTCAGTATTTTTTTAGTTACTGTTTAAAATGTCTTGGAATTACTGTAATATATGTAGTCATGCAGTAGGCTGATATGTAGATATAAATTGTTCTGGGACCATTTCTGAAACTACTGCTATGTCCTGGATCTGCATTTTCTTTTTAGAGCTTTAATGAAATCTACGCCTCCTCCACTTCACCAGTCAAAGAAGTACAAAGAAAAAAACATTTTGCACGCTAACCGAACTTCAGATGACAGGTCAGATTGGTCGTCAGTGAAGTCTACAGACAGCAGTAGCTATCCTAGCCCCTGTGCTAGTCCCTGTTCTCCACTATCTGGAAAGGTAAACAAGTTGCCCCACTCTGCAAAGTTAATACAATTTCAGACCTAAATTTGCTAGTATGTTCAATTAGCTATCAGGTATTAATAAGTCAAGAGCCTAACTTAGATTTTTGTATTTAACAGCTGTGTAATATTTCTTTCTGAAACTGAAAATCCAGACTAAATATCCTTGTTATGCTAGCTGAATACAGTAAAAATACTATTCTTTTCAGACTGCTGAGATAAAGCTATGTGAAATAGTAAAACAAAAGTTTTGGGTTTTTTTTTAAATGTATATAATAACCAGTAAAAATGTATTAATTTCTTTTTCTGAATTAGTATACAGTACATGTACTTTTGAACTATTTGGATTCTGCCTTCCTCTCTTTCTGTAATAGCATACATAGATACTGATACTCTGTCAGTTTTATGTTGTCTGCCTTGTTAGTACTGCTTGCTTTTTTATGGCAGTTACTTACATTTTTAATGAGGTTATTGGCATATACTTCATTAATAAACTGCAGCAATTTTAGATCACTGAGAGGAAAACTTGTTCCTCTAGGCATGGAAATATTCCGGGATTGAATAATTCCTCTTAAGACTTTCAGTTTTTAAATTCAGCCAGTGTAAAAGAGAGAAAACTTACATTTCCACATGGTGGAAATGAGCAGTGTGCTTTAGGCTAGAATCAATCTAGAATGAAGTCCGAGGCACCTTTAGGTGACACAAAATTAATCAAAGAACTGTAGTTAATCACTAGGATTTTTTAAGCCTGTTGTGCTATATTTGTTTGCTGCCCTTCATTAATGAGTTATTATTTTGGAAAGTGCTTAAAAAATGTAAAGTAGCTGTGAAATACATTTTAAACCCAATTAAGATAGTACCGATTGGTAGATTCTGTGTTACTGGTAGAATCTGGAGGAGTAGGGTAGGAGCATAGTCAAGGGATTTCTTCATGTGTGGGGGGAAAAAGTAAAACTAAAGCAGGTTTATTTTATTGTAACTTAATTTAACTTTTTCAGGGTTCTAAATCTCCTTCACCACGACCAAATATGCCAGTTCGGTACTTCATAATGAAAAGCAGCAATTTGCAAAACATTGATATTTCTCAACAGAAGGGTATATGGTCTACTATGCCAAGTAATGAACGAAAACTAAATAGAGCCTTTTGGGAAAGCACCATAGTTTACTTAATATTTTCTGTTCAAGGGTCTGGACACTTTCAGGTGAGTCCTTGATTAATACTAAATATTAGCTTTGATTGATGATTTAGGAGAGCACAGCAAATTATTATGAGTAGCAATGCAGGTTTTGCTTCTGACTTCATGATGAGTAGCAAGCAAATCTGGCTGGCTGCTGAAGAGAAGTACTTCATTCTTCTCTGAAACATGGCTTTTTAGCTAACTCAGTTTGTCACTCAAAGGCTAGGGCTGAATTGCCTCAAAACATCTTGTGTCAGGTTATGCCTTACCTCAGTCCTTTAAAACAACAGCAAACTAATGGTGCAGACCAAACAGAGGAGTGCTGCTTTTTTGTCTGCATGCCAAAATAAGTGTTGCATGTGAACAAGCAGTTATAATCAAGTTATAACTTTCTAAAGTCAAGAAACTTACAAATGTCTTCATTGCAACTTTTAATAAAATCTATTTTGCCTGAAATGTGGTTTCTAAAAGTCAGGAAGCTGGAAAGTCAAGGCCATAATTAATCCAGAACTGTGAATTCAGATTTAACAAAGTATTTGTCAACAACTTTTTTGCCAAATTCATAGGCAGTTTGAAGTGAAAGACTTGATCTGGTAGTGCCAAGTCGCAGTTTACCTGTGTTCTAGAGTGGACTAAACTCAGTTGTTTTGGGTAAGGAACGTTCAATCTAGCTCTTTATATAACTATTCATAACAGTCAGCTAGCCTTTAAATCAGTGAACTAGCCCAAATACAGCTGTTTTGGTGAATACCGCTGGAGGATTACAGTGTGATATGTGTACGATGATTTTTCAAGTTCAGATGTAATACTAGAAAGTAATTTTCAGCCTACTAGTTGATACTGAACATGGAATGTGGTGTTTGTGCTGTTAGAAGAGCAAGCTGGGAGGGAAGATGTGCTGAAGTCAGGAGTGTAGGTGGTTGATGTTGCCTTGCCCTTTCAGTTCTGACAATGCACTGGACATTCATAAGAATGTGAGATTAACATTCCTATTAATATTCTTATGTAGCAAGTGTGTCTTCACACCTTCATTTTTTTCTGTGCTGCTTTAATGAATTTCCATTTAAGTCAGGCCTGAGCTGCCTAGGATTGCATGTCTTAAAACAGTACTGCGTGCTGGTAACTTAAGTAGTGCACTATATCTCATCAACTCCTAAGTCTTAACTGGCATACTTTTGCCTGGATAGTTGATGAATGTGTGTTGTGGCTTTTTTATTTTGCTTGGTGTGTGGCCTGATGTGAGTATCCCTAAATAAGTTGGAATCAGTCTTGGATTTGGGACTTCTTTCATTATGAATACTTGTTGGAATTTCTTCCAACTTTGTTGGGGAAGGAAATAAAAGCAACTTTGACTTCTTTCTCTGAAGACTCTCTTAATTCTATGGGGAAGTTTGTTAACATAGAGGGAAAATGGGAAGGAAGGAATCGGTTTCTGCAAAAAACACCAACAAGTAATAGTTAATGGGCTGTTACATAGTAGAACGTTGGCATGGTTTTGCCCAGCCAGCCATGAAGCACCATGACGGAATGGTGAAGGCCCTGGTGAAATGGGTAAAAGATAACCAAAGTTGTTGTGGATTAAGACAAGGGCAGGGAGGGCTCACTGCCAATTACAGTTCCAGGCAAAACAGACTCCAGTACTCTACTTAGAGAGGAAAGTAGGAAAGTTTATTCTACTACCTACAAGAAACAGAATGGAATAAAAATAAAAAAAGGAGTAGGATGATGAAAAAATTCCAACCAGCACTTCAAGATCTCCCTCCCCTATCCCTCCCTTCTTCCCAGGCCCAGCTCACTGCTCACCAGCTCACACAGCCTACTCTGGGCATAGTCATTGCCCCTGGTGCAGGGTCTTCTACAAAGTGCAAACAAATCTCTGCTTCACCAGTCCTCTTCATAGGATGCAGGGGAGTCTCTGCTCCTGGACACCTCCTTCTCTCTTCCCTCACTGACCTTGGGGTACTCATGTTCACGTCTCTCTCTCTTATACCACCACAAGCCAGAAAAGAAAGAAAGAACAAATAACAAGGAGGAACAGGAAAAGCCTCCTCTTCTGGTTTCTTCTTAAAATGTGGTTTGTGGAGGTGTCTAATTGGCTCAGCCCCAGCAGTGGGTCTGGCTCAGTGCTGGGTAGAGTTTTGAGCAACTTTTATAGAGCCATCTTTATAGCCTCTTCCCCAGTACGAGAGATGTTTCCACACAAACCCACAACAAACATTCATCTTGATTCCTTACAGCTCAGATATTTTTACAACACACTTACAAAGCTAAAAATCTTTTAGTTGTGAGAGATTGAGAGATGTTCATTCTCTGAGATGAAACTCCAGAAGGCATATTTGAAATGGAAAACCAAGTGGTACTACTTTTTAACTTTCTAGATATAAACACTTTAAAAGATTTCATCGAGGAGAGTATGTGAATAACTTTGAAACTAATTTGAAAGTTTTGTATGAAGTCCAACCATTTATTTAATTCCCATGAACACACATATGCTCTAAATATGTCTTTCAAATTTTGATTCTTGCTACAGGGTTTTGCTAGAATGGCTTCAGAGATAGGGAGTGAGAAAAGTCAAGACTGGGGATCCGCTGGTCTTGGAGGTGTGTTTAAGGTGGAGTGGATCCGAAAAGAAAGCATTCCATTCCAGTTTGCTCACCACTTGCTCAACCCTTGGAATGACAACAAGAAAGTACAAATAAGCAGAGATGGCCAGGTAATGTTATTCTCTCCTAAAGTTGTCTTTTATTTGTTAGAACTGTGGTTTGTGTATTAGCTTGTTTAGCCTTGATATTTATCTCCGCTGTCCTATTATATATGTCATTCTGAATCACAGTTCATCGATGCATTACTGTTGAAGTAATAGAAGCTTTTTTATAAATCATTTTTTTCCTTAATATGCATTTAAAAGAAAAAAAAAAAAGATTCCAAGCTGGATGCTTCCAAAAATGAAATCTTTTTGGAATTTGTCATTTTGCCTTCTTTGGTTTGGATTTATTCCTTGAAACAGTCCATCACACCCAAACAGCTGTTTGTAATTGTGGCTTTGAGTTTCCTATAAAGACCAAGGAGAATCTCAAGATTTGAGGTAGACGAAAGCTTAGGAGAGTTCTGTTGAAGGTAAGCACAGCTACAAAAAGTTGGAAAATAATTGGCACAGAGTTGTCTGTGGCAGTTTCTGCATTCCTCACAGTCTCCTCCTAAAATGTTTCCTTGGCAGGAGATTCTAGAGCTCAGCTTTTTCTGTCATCAGAACCAGTCCCCATTATGTCCTCAAAACCTCTCCAGTAGTGAGAATGAGGAAAGGAACGTACTGTAGCACATGATGAAGTCAACAGCGCTCCTGTTGTAAAAGTGGCTCTTGTTAGTGTCTATTAGTGTCTACATCAAGAGCTGCTTTATTACCTGTGACCTGCTTTTCTGCATTCTCCACCACACTTGATGAAATGGAAAGATACGGAGAATAATGATCTTGAGTTTGGAGGGTGCCAAGTGTATTGTCTGTATGTTCTTGTGTATGGTGGTGGTGTGTTTGCTCAGAATTATTTTAAGAACTGACATTTTACAGTGAATGAAAAAAAGCCCCAGACAACCTGTAAGCCAGGATTTATCTCCTCTTGAGACCTAGGAAAAAACCTTTGTCTGTGGGGATTTCTAATTTGTGTCTCAATAGCAAAAGAAATGAGCTTGTTCAGAAAGACTGAAAGCAACCACCATGAAGTTCATCTGACAGTTTCTTGTAAGTGTTTTCTGTGTGTTTAATAACAGCAGTGCAAGTGACTTCTCTGCTTTTCTCCTCATTTCTAGGAGCTGGAAACACAAGTGGGAGATCAATTGCTTCAGCTTTGGGACCATGTTCCTTTGGCAGGAAAAACTCAACTGATTGAGTATGCCAAGTGATGTGACAACGGTAGTTATTTCATACATTACTTGCTGTTTTCTATAACAGAGGAAGAGCTATCGATATACAATGTATCATTACAGTACTGTCTTTCATTTTTAGCTTGTGAAAGAGTGGGTACATTTAGTAATGAATATTCTTTTCTTTTGATTTTTGTTTTTAGCCGTGGTTGTTGAAACATCAGCTATGACCACTGGAACTGACAGCATGCCTGCAGCATGAGGAGGAGAAGGAAAGTGCAACAAGCTGCTGAAGTTGCTAGTCATACTGAGCAGCTAACAGCGGAAAAATAAGAGGAGATTATGTTGGTTTTAGTATTTCCTCGTCTTACCAAATGTCAGAACATTGTTCACCAGCCTGCTTTTGACTGAATTTTTTTTTATGGTTGTGTGCAATTGATATTTAAAAACATAATTGTTTCAACCTTAGTTTGGGACTTAATGGACCACATATAAGTTGTTCATAGGTTTAAAGTAGTACAGTAGACAGTTGAAATACACAGTTTACTTGTAAAGCTTTCTCAACACAGTGAAATGTATGAGAAACCAGTGTAATATTAATAAATGAATTTATGAAACTAAGAACAGATGTCTCCAAATATATTGGAAGATTCCATGATATTTGTTTCAACTTCTGTATGCAGTGTGAGAGAGAGGGATATATTCATAAAAGCAAATGGACAGCTGGATAATGTAAACTTTTAAATACCGAAGTGAAAAGAGCATGGGACTTTAGAGAGTGAATTGCTCCAGTGGTGTTTCCAGTCCCAGTTATTTTTCAGCTTTAGAAGTTACTCGCGCTTTGGCAAGCTGAAAGAGTCTTTCAGAGTCCTGCTGACAAATAGTACACTACCTTGGGCGTTATTAGATTTTTCTTTAAAAAAAAACAAACAGTTACCAGTACAACTTTCTTCATCTTTCAGTGTAGTCTTCCTGCTTTCTTTCTGTACCTCTTCTTTCAATTTATTTCTTCTTCTGTACTCCAGTCTTGTTTTTATTGAGCTCTCCTTAGTCATTGATATACTGTACTATAAGGCTGGAATAATGCAGTCTGCTCATTATGAGCACTGTGTTTGTCATTCTTTGATTAAAATGAGGGCTTTTTCTGCTCTGAGCTTGTGCTTATGTTTTTCATGTTGCCTGAGAATGTTCACGTGGTTCAGATTACGCTGCATATTCATGTGTTGCCCAGTGTTTTTCCAGACGACAAGGAGTGGCAGAAGGGACACAAACACCAATAAAAGGATTGATCTTACTTTACTGACTACTTGAAAAATGTTACAGAAAATAAGATAAAGCATTCAGTTACAGCAATAAGCTTATCACACTCCTATCCTTAAGCAACAAAGAGCATAAGCAAGGTAATGCACCTAATTGTTACTGCATGAGAGTAGCAAGAGTGATTAAGATACATCACCAGTTGCTCTACTGATACTTACCCCTCATCCAGACCCACAGTCACTGGGGAGCCCTGGTGGCAGCAATGGTTTAAAGGGTCTGTCCTGGCAACTGGGAACTTCTATGCAGTGCGTCCTCTCACAGGTGAGTCCATTGCAAAGTCACTGCAAGAGTATCCAGCTTTTTATACTGTTGAATAAACAAGTTACATAACTTCCAATGTGGGAACATCTGGTTTCTCACCCTGCTGTGATACCACGTGGAGCCTGGCCAGGGCTCAGGGAAGAAGCAAGGGAGTTTCTTTACCTGTTCGACTTTGATCATGTATTTTGATGCAAGTCCAGACACTTGGTTTCATGGCCCTGACAGCCTGCCTCTGAACAAGCAAAGGAACACAATCTCATGGCATTTGTCTTCACTAATAATTGTTCTGTCTAAGCGACATATTTCACTAATAATCAGACATTAATTTTATATAATGTTTGGTTGGGAGGTTGAGCTACAGGTCAACTTTAGTTTGAGGCCTGTTGCTCAGGCTTCAGCAATTCATTTATGCCTTCAATGTGGTGACTTTCATACATAAGTCAGTTTTGCCATTGCAAGACTGAGGCTGATACGCACTTTACAGATACAAGTTAACAAATATACAAATATAGTATTCCCGGAGACTGTAAATACAGTGAAGCAGTGGGGCTTATATTGTCTTACCCAGTGCTTTCAGGCTTGTGCCCAAAAAGGACTGTGAGGTTATATTGCTTTATACAGGATTCCTATTTGGGGGAGCAAGTGAAAGGTAGAGGGGCTCAGGTTATTTTCTCCTCCATTGTGTCCACTAGAGATAAAGGGGGAGCCTGCAATGGAAAAATCAGCCAAGTGAACTCCTGATTGTGAGGCTGATGCCAGGGGGAAGGTTTGGGGTTCTTTGACAACAGATCCTTCACTGGAGACTACAGCTTGATAGGACAGGATAGGATTAATCTCTCCCATAATGGTACTGGAATATTTGGGAGTAGGCTAGCAAACTTAATAAAGAGGTCTTTAAAACTAAGGGGAGTGGGGAGAGAAGCAAAATAGAACAAGCTGTCCCCTCTAGCTGGGAAACGGGGCAGGACAGGGAATGCAACAATAAGTGCCCTTCATCTGCACACTGTGCTGAGATGCAGAAGGCTGACAACCCTGAGGAAGAGCTAAAGTGGGGAGGATGCTCCTGACTTCGTCAAGGGAAACCTGTGTGTTTGAGTGAGCTCCTGTGCTGCCTCTACACCAATGCATGCAGCCTGGGGAATAAGCAGGAGGAACTGGAGATGTGAGTGTTGATGTGGGGCTACAACCTCATCGTGGTCACACAGACATGGTGGGACAGCTGCCATGACTGGAGCTCAGCCATGGAGGGTTATGTATTGTTCAGGAAAGACAGACTGACAAGGTGTGGAGGTGGAGTTGCTCTCTATGTGAGGGAACAATTAATGTGTAGTGAACTGCGCCTGGGTGGGGATGAGGAACAGGTAGAGTGTTTATGGGTAAAAATTAATGGGCAGGGCAAGGCAGATGATATTGTTGCAGGAGTTTGCTACAGGCCACCTGATCAGGAGGAGGAATAAGGCCTTCTATGAACAGCTGAGAGCTGCCTCACGATCACAACCCCTGGACCTCATGGGGGACTTCACCCACCCTGATATTTGCTGGGAAAGCCACATTGCCAAGCACATGCAGTCCAGGAGGTTCCTACAGATTGTTGACAACAACATCCGGTCGCAGGTGATTGAGGAACCAAAGAGGAGGGATGTGCTGCTGGACCTGGTACTGACAAATAAGCAGGGCCTGGTTGGGAATGTGAAGGTTGGAGGCAACCTCGGCTGCAGCGACCACGAGAAGGTAGAGTTCCAAATCCCGTGTGGAAGAGGCAGGACACAAAGCAGGACCATGA